>CANXME010002156.1:115000-417974 GCA_948144175.1 Closterium sp. NIES-65 | reverse complement strand
AAGTGATGAGAGTATGCAGGAGGAAGGAGAAATCTTAAAAGAATAGCAAAGACTAGCACAAAATACCTAAACAATTCTAGGCCATTCCTCAACGGCGCAACAGCAAGCATACATACTTGCAAGGAAACCCATGAAGAACACACCACAGGACTCTGAGACACCAGCTTACATTGTAACCGGGAAGACATCGACATGCAGAGCCTGCAGCTCCAATCTGGATAAAGCAATCATCTCGAAAACATCATCTCCCTCCACCTCCACGCTGTTCCAGGGCAGATACAGCACTGCCAGGTTCGGGTAACAGGCTAGGTACCGAGCCAGCAGAGGCTTGGGGAGCAGGCGGTTCGGGAGGAGGTAGAGGGCTTGCAGCGCGAGGCAGGAGAGGGCGGCGAAGCGTCTGGATAGGACGAGACACGCCGTCCAGTCGAGCGGGTCGGTGAGGCGAGAGAGGATCTGGACGATGAACTCGTCCGGCAGGTCTGATAGCTGGGTGGCTCTTGAGTCGTCTGGTGGGAGCAGGAGGGTGAGTAAGGTGGAGAAATAAGAATTGATTTGCATGATGAATCGTAGGGAGGGGATTAGAGAGCATCTGAACGATGAACTTGTCCGGCAGGTCTGATAGGTGGGTGGCTCGAGAATCGTCTGATGGGAAAAGCGAAAGAAGGGAGCGAGGAGATGACCAAACAAGAGATGGAAGGAGAGAAGGATGAGCAACAACACAAGAAAACAAGACAGGAACGAAAAGTGGCAGCAGCGCAATAATGAAGGCTTTCAAGCGGTTGCATCAGCATACCTTGGGCTTCATACAGCTGCCTCTGCTGCTCCATCTTGGCACACAGGTGAGGCCATCTGGTAGGAGACTCCAACGCACCCAGCAGCTTGACACTGTTACACACTATCCTCTCCCACATAAGGCTCACCTTGAGATTCATAAGGCACACATAAGGCTCACCTTGGGCTTCATACAGCTGCCTCTGCTGCTCCATCTTGGCACACAAGTGAGCCCATCTGGTGGGAGACTCCAACGCCCCCAGAAGCTCCCTCATGGGGCTCTGCCCCCCCCACTCCTCCACCCTCCCTCTCCCCTCTGCACCCGTGTTGCTGTTTGCAGCTGCAAAATCTCCCTCTGCTGCCTCTTTTTCTGCTCCACCCCCCCAACAACTTCCCCTTCTACCACAGCTGGTCCGTCCTTTTTGTTCTCCATCCCTCCCTCCTCTTCTCCCTCTGCTATCCCTCTGTAAATCGAATGCTGCTGCTGCCCACCTGCCATCACCCCACCAGTCGCCATTACTCCAGTTGCAACGCTTCTCGCCCTCTTCCATCCCTCCTGCCGCACGCCTCCCCATGCATTTCTCCAATCGCCCCCACCGACTTCCCTGCTGTCCCCGGCCACATCAACTGCACCAAACACCAATGCTCCATTCCCCAACACCCCAGCCACATCACCCACCCCTCCCTCCCTGCCTCCGTCCATTCCCGTACAACCTCTGCCGCTACAGCTGCCAGGGCAGAAACACCCACACCCTCTTGTCTCCCTGCATTAGAACCGGGAACAGCTCTTCCGGGCTGAGACGCTGCTTTCACAGAGAGAAGAATGTCTTTCCATGTCTTGCCACTGCCAGCAATCCCGTTGGCCTCGCTTGAAGGCACTGTTGCAGCTGCTGGCCCTTGTGTCTGCATACCCTCACTAGGTGGACCCTTCTCCTCTCTCTCCCTCCTCTCCCTCCTCCTCATCGTCCTCATCCTCCCCTTCATCTTCCTCCTCTCTCTCCTCCTCGTTTTCTGCATCATCCCCCAGCATTTCCCCCTCATGCCCTTCTCCCTCCATGCCGCCGCCACTGCCCTTCGTTATAAGCACATCCCCCGCGCCTCCCACCATCCCTCCTGGTGATCCCACCATTATCTGTCGATCCAACGACCGAGATTTGCTGTATCCCCCACTCCCTCCCCCACTCCCCAAACCCCCAACCCCTCCTGCTCCACCTCCCCCTACCTCCCCCATGCCAGCACCTCTCCTCCCCGCCCCCTCGCGGAAATCTGAATCTCTCGACGAATCACGGAACTCGCCAAACCTCGGGTCCCTCGCACCCCCACCAAACCTCACGCTGCTGCCGAACCTCGGCGGCAGCCGTGGAGGCAGGCCTCGGGCCATGGGTGACTGGCTCGGGCTCACAGACGAGGTTCGGATGGGAAAGCCGCTAGGATAAGCCCCCGGAGAGGCGGAATAACGTGGGAGGTTCGGCGAAGGGGAGCGGCGGCGCTGAGGGGAAACTCCTGACAAGGCTGCTGCTGCCACTGCTGCAGCATCAAATGCCCGGAACCTACTAGGGCTGAAGCTTCTTCGGGGGCGAATGGGGCTCACGAGATGGGTGGAGGGGCAGCGAGTGTAGCAGGGGAGATGGGCGGATGGGGAGTGAGGGATGGAGCGCGGTGACGGGGAGTAGGGACGGTGGATGAGGCGTGGGGAGGGAGCAGGGTAGTGCTGCTGCTGCTGCTGCTGGATGCTCTTGTCATTGCCGTACAGCGTGGTGGGTTCACCATTGCTATTAGATTGGCCTTGACTAACATTGTTACCAGAGGTAGCACCAGTGGAAGCAAGAGCAGCCAGGGCCTTCACACGGCCCTCACCAGCGTCCAGAGAGGAGTCCTTTGGAGCACTGTCAGCAGTTTCAGCACTGTTATTGGCAGCAGCAGAGGCAGCCAGAGCAGCGAGCTCTCTCACTCTCCCCCGCAACATCCAGAGAGGGGTCATTTGAAGCAGCACTGGCGGTTGCACTGCTGTTGGCAGCAGCAGAGGCAGCCATAGCAGCGAGCTCTCTCACCCGCCCCTCTCCAACCTCCAGAGAGACCAAGTCCTTTGAAGCACCGCCGGTGCTTTCAGCACTGTTGTTTGCAGCAGCAGAGGCAGCCCGAGCAGCAAGAGCCTTCACACGCCCCTCTGCAAAATCAGGATTCGCCACACCTTTAGGCGTTGCACTGACAGAGTCAGCAGCTGCCACAGAAGCCACCAGAGCAGCAAGAGCCTTCACACGCCCCTCTGCAACATCTAGAGCCGCTGCCTCTTCAAGGGGTGCAATGGTGGTATCAGCAGCAGCAGGAGCAGCCAGAGGGAGCAAGAGCCTTCACCCATCCCTCAGCAAAGTCTCCAGTCACCACCACCTCTTTAGGGGGTGCACTGGTGGCGTCAGCAGCAGCAGTGGATGCCACCGCAGCAGCCAGCGCCTTCACCCTCCCCCAGCAATATCTAGACCCGGTGACTCTTTAGAGGGTGCACTGGTGGTATCATCAGCAGCAGGAGCAGCCGCAAAGGCAGCAAGAGCCTTCACACGCCCACCAGCAACATCTAGACCCGCTGACTCGTTAGAGGGTGCACTGGTGGCACCAGCAGCACCCACAGACGCCACCACAGCAGCCAGAGCTTTCACATGCCCGCCAGCGATATCTACAGCCGCCGCCGCTTTGGGGGATGCACTGGTGGCGTCAGCAGGAGCAGCAGTTGACGCAACCACGGCAGCAAGAGCTTTCACATGCCCGCCAGGAACATTTATAGTTGCTGCCTCTTTCGGGGCTGCAGCTGTGGTGTCAGGAGTTGCAGACGCCACCACAGCAGCAAGAGCCTTCACACGCCCCTCTGCAACATTCAGAGTCGCCGGTTCCTTAGAGGGTGCACTGGTGGCGTCAGCAGACGCAGATGAAGCCACCACAGCAGCCAGTGCTTTCACCCTCCCAGCAGAAACGTCCACAGTCGCAGCCTTGTTAGAGGGTGCACTGGTGGTATCAGCAGCAGCAGACGCCACCACAGCAGCAAGAGCCTTCACACGCCCCCAGCAACACCTAACGCCACCGCCTCTTTAGGGGATGCAGTGGTGGTATCAGCAGCAGTAGCAGTAGGCGACAGCATAGCAGCAGCAAGGGCCTTCACACGCCCCTCACCCTCAGACACATTCAGCAGCAGGGGGTCTTTGGCAGAATCACTGCCTGCTTCCTCATCCGCTCCTCCTCCTGCCTCAGCTGGGCTCTCCTCAGCTGGAGTGTCCTCGGTTGGAGCATCCTCAGCGGGAGCATCCTCAGCCTCCTCCAAGTCCCAAGACTCATCGCCCCTGATCTCCATATCGGTGTGCTCTGTCTCGTGCTCTACCTTCTCATTCTCCTCTTCCTCCTCACCTGGGCCCTCCTCAGCCTCCATGTCCCAAGACTCCTCGCCCTGACCTCCATATCCGTGTGTCCTGCTGCGTCTCCTCCAGGTCCTCCTGCTCTACCTCCTCCTCCTCTTCCTCCTCATTGCTCTCATCGTCCTCCTCAGCTGACTCCCCTTCACCTGGACCCTCCTCCGCTCCCTCCATCTTCCAAGTCGCCTCGCCCCCAACCTCCATATCTTCGTGCTCTAAGTCCTCCTGCTCCTCATTCTCCTCGTTCTCCTCCTTCTCTTCCTCCTCCGCGCTTTCCTCATTCTCTTTTTGATCCACTCCATCTACTTCCTCCTGTGCATCCTCCTCCTCCTCCTCTCCCTCGTCTCCTCCCTCTCCCCCTGCTTCCTCCTCCTCCGCCGCCTCTCCATACTCTTCCTCCTCCCCCTCCTCTTCTTCCTCTTCCTCTTCTTCTCCCTCCCCTTCCTCTGCTCCACCCTCACCCTCCTCATCATTATCATCCTCTTCCTCCTCCTCCTCCACCTCCTCTTCCTCCTCTTCCTCCTCTTCCTCCTCCTCCTCTTCCTCCTCGCTACCACTACTATCCAGCAACGAAGGCTGCTTTCGTTCCTTCACCATACTGCGACTCAGCCCCAGGTTAGCACCACCCCTCCCGCACGCCCCATACTGTCCCGAACCACCATGCTCCGACTCCCCAGCCCAGCACTCCCCCCTGTGAGCCCCATGATCTCCCGAGTCACTGCACTGGCCGGCACATGCAGACCCTGTGACGCCACCAGCGACAGCATGCGTGACCGCTGTGACGGGGGGGAGGAGGGACAAGAGACACCGAGAGTGGGAGACGGAAGGGATGGTTAAGAGGGACGCGCAACACCAGCAACCCCCCTGTTAGTCCCATGATCTCGCGAGTCACTGCACTGGCCGGGACATGTAGGCCCTGTGACGCCACCAGAGAGAGCATCCGCGATCGCTGCAAGTTCGAAGGGAAGATGCGAAGAGTGAGAGAGAGGAGAAATGGTTAACAGGTATCAGCAGCACCAGCACTCCCTCCTGTGAGTCCCATGATCTCTCGAGTCACTGCACTGGCCGGCACACGCAGGCCCTGTGACGCCACCAGAGAGAGCATCCGTGAACGCTGCAAGTTCGAAGGGAAGATGCGAAGAGTGAGAGAGAGGAGAAATGGTTAACAGGTATCAGCAGCACCAGCACTCCCTCCTGTGAGTCCCATGATCTCTCGACTCATTGCACTGGCCGGCACATGCAGGCCCTGTGACGCCACCAGAGAGAGCATCCGTGAACGCTGCAAGGGGGGAGGAGGGAGAAGAGACACAAAGAGTGGGAGACGGAAGGGATGGTTAAGAGGTACGCGCAACACCAGCACTCCCCCCTGTGAGCCCCATGATCTCCTGAGTCATTGCACTGGCCAGGACGTGAAGGCCCTGTGACGCCACCAGCGACAGCATACGCGATCGCTGCAAGCAATGAAAGGGGGGTAAGGGAAGCAACACGGGTGAGTGAGCATTATGTCCCAGGATACCATACTGCGGCTCGCCCCCAGCCGCACTCCCCCCTGTGAGCCCCATGATCTCGCGAGTCACTGCACTCGCCGGCACGTGCAGGCCCTGTGACGCCACCAGCGACAGCATCCGCGATCGCTGCAAAGGGGGTGGAAGGGGTGGAGGAAAAGAGCGAGAAGAAAGGGGAAAGGTTGTCACGACATTGGTAAAATGAGGGGTTGGGACTTCAGGCTATCTACAAGTGGTAAGAGCGAGGAGGTCAGAATAGAGTACGCAGAAACATGCAGCTCACCTTGCCCGGACTGTGAGGATTGGGCTGCTGCCGACCAGCAGCACCTGCCATGGCCGGAAGCGCAATAGGAGCCACTCCTGCTGCTGCTCCCCCCGCTTGCCCCACAGCACCTCCACCTCCTGTCCCAGACGCGCCCGTCCCGCTCCCCTCACCCGCCCCTGCTCCTCCCCCTCCGCCACCCCCTGTGCCGCCCTCCCCCTCCCCCTCCTCGCGGATGCCCTGGCGGAATCTGAGCTCCCCCAGCACCGCATTGAACCGCTTCATGCTCGCCACACGCAGCCGCAGCGCCCGCTGCTCCTCCGCGTTCCTCTCCTCCTGCTCCTGCCGCTTTATCCTCGCTTCCTCGTCCTCCTCTCTCCTTCTCCTCTGGCTTGCTCCTCGGGCTGCTGTTTGTGCTCTCTTTTTCACTTGCCTCCTCCTCCTCCTCCTCTCCTCCTCCTCTTCCTCTTCTTCCTCTTCCTGCTCCTCATACTCTTCATAGTCCTCCTCCTGCTCCTCCTCCTGTTCCTCCTCCTGCTCTTCCTCCTGTTGCTCCCCTTCCGAATCTTGTCCCTCTGCGCTTTCTCCTTCTTTTCCACCTGCTGCACCTGCTCCCTCCTCTGCCACCTCCTTTGATTTATCCTCGTCTGTGACTTCCTCTGTAACCTCTACAGTAACCTCCTCTTCTGTATACTCCTCTGTAACTTCTACAGTAACTTCCTCTTCAGTGTATTCTTCTGTTACCTCTACAGTTACCTCCTCGTATTCCGCCGTTTCTTCTACAGTCACCTCCTCATATTCTCCCGTTTCTTCCACTTCTACAGTCACTTCCTCATATTCTCCCGTTTCTTCCACTTCTACAGTCACTTCCTCATATTCCTCTGTCACTTCGACTGTCACTTCTTCATACTCCTCCGTTTCCTCTACAGTCACCTCCTCATATTCCTCTGTCACTTCTACAGTCACCTCCTCAGTGGATTCCTCTCCTGCCTCACTCCCTCCTTCCTCCTCTTCCCCTGCACCCTCCTCCCCCTCCGCAGCCTCCCCACCTTCTGCACCCTCCTCCTCTACCTCCGCCTCCTCATTCTCCAATTCTTCCTCCTTTGTTTCTTTCGTTTCTTCCTCTTCTTTTTCATCCTCCTCGTTTTCCTCCTCTCCTCCTTCTCCACCCTCTTCCCCCTTCTCTTCCTCCCATGCCTCATTCTCCTGCTCCTCCACCTCAGCAAGTGCTTTCGATGCCACTTCAGCAGCCGCTCCCGATGCCACGTCAGCAGCCGCACCCGATGCCACGTCAGCAGCTGCTTCCGCTGTCACGTCAGCAGGTGCTTCCGCTGCCACGTCAACAGGTGCTTCCGCTGCCACCTCAGCAGGTGCTTCCGTGGCCACATCAGCCGTTGCTTCCACTGCCACGTCAGCAGGAGTTTCTGATGCCACCTCAGCAGAGAACTCCCCCACAGCATCAGCCAGCGGACCTTCAGCAGCCGCAGATTCCACACCCTCTGCTCTCATGCTCCCCCACCCTCTCCTCTGCCTTCAAACTCACCCCCCTCCTCCTCTACCTTGCTAATGACGCCCTCTCCCTGTTCTACCTCTCCCTGTTCCACGGGCACCGAGACAGCAGGTGCTGTGGCAGCTAAGGCCACAGCAGCCATAGCTGTTGCACCGGCAACGGCTGTTGCACCAGCCACCACAGCAGCAGAGGAAAGCACTATCAGTTGTCGCGGCAGCACTCGCTGAATCAGCACTGCCAGCTGTAGCAGCCGAAGCAGCAGCAACAACTGAAGCAGCACTAGCAGGTGTAGTAGCAGCTTCCGCTGCAATGCAGTTGTAGCAGCTGTAGCAGCAGCAACCAACGGAAGCATCAACCTCTGGAGTGCAGGGGTTGCTCACCAGGAGACACGGCCAACAGCTGCTGATGCTGCTGGCTGTGGAGATCTGAAAGGAGGCACAGGGAGTTGCTCAGGCTGCTGCTGGAAGCGGTTGAGGAAGTCACTCCGCAGTCCGCCCCAACTGATGCAGTTTGGGGTAGGAGCCGGTGCTGCTGCAGTAGGAGAGGCGGCAGATGCAGGGGGTCGGTGCTGCTGCCGCTGCGCTTGCCATGCCTGGCCTCCAGGCTCGGATGGGCACGGGCTTGGGCGCAGGTTCGGAATCGGACCCAATCAGAGTCCGAGCCTGAGTCAGAGTCCTGATTGGGTCGCTTCATCCATGATTCTGCAGCGCGAGGCTTGATGGTAACGGCAGGTGCTGTGCGGTGAGGAGGAGTAGAAGGCTGAGGGGAGGAAAGTGGCTGAGAGGAGGAGACTGATTGTTGGATGAAACAGATGGTTCAGGTAATGACGGTGCATCTGCTGCCATATCAGCTGGTACAGAAGTGGATGGACCTGATGCCACGTCAGCTGGCACAGGAGTGGATGGGCCTGATGCCACGTCAGCTGGCACAGGAGTGGATGGGTCTGATGCCACGTCAGCCGGAACCAGGTCGCCTTGTAACACCTCTCCACCTGAAAATTCACCTGACTGCACCTCTTCCTCTTGCACCGTCTCTGCCCCCTCTCCCTCTCCAACCTCATCCCCAGCAACAACTGCCAGTGCCGTTTCTGCCCCTGTTGTTGTTGCTGCTGCTCCTGGCTCTGCTGCCAAATCACCAGAGTTTTCAGGAACGTATTCATCCTCAGCTGCAGCAGAAGCATCAGCCGCAATATCAGAGTCAACCACACCTGTAACAGTCACAAGTTGAGCAGGAGCATCAGTAAGAACGTGCTGCTGTTGTTGTTGCTGCTCCTGTTGCTGCTGCTCCTGTTGCTGCTGCTGTTCTTGCTGTTGCTGCACGTGCAGGGGTTGTGACGGAGGCTCAGAAACTTGCTGCTGCTGCTGCTGTGGGGACCTAACGGGTGGCACCGAGGGTTGCTCCTGCTGCTGCTGCTCCTGCTCCTGCTGCTGGTGCTGCTGCTGGAAGCGGTTGAGGAAGTCACTCCGCAGTCGTCCCACGGGGCCAGTTTGTGAGGGAGGAGAGGCGGCAGGCGCAGGTGCTACTGCCGCCACACCACTCGCCGCACCTGCTCTCCAGGCTCGGATGGGCACAGGCTTGGGCGCAGGTTCGGAGTCGGACCAGTCAGAGTCGAGGCTGAGTCAGAGTCAGCCTGATTGGGTCGCCGCATCCATGAGTCTGCAGCGCGGGGCTTGATGGTAACGGCAAGGTGGGGGAATTCGAGGTGAAGCCAGGAGGGTGGGAGGCTGGGGGAGGCGAGTGGGGGTGGGGAAGAGACAACCAAGATACCATCTCCCTTGATTTCCTCCTTAGCCTCTTCCTCTCCTTCCTTCACCTCTTCCTTACTGTCTTCCTTAGTCTCTTCATTACCACCTTCCCTCTTTCTTCCTTCATCTCTTCCTTACCCTCTTCCTTGGTCTCTTCGTTACCCTCTTCCTCTCTTTCCTTCCTTAGCCTCTTCCTGCATCTCTTCCATCCTCTCCTCCTTACCCTCTTCCACTCTCTCTTCCTCGTCCAGCCTCTTCCTAGCCTTACTCGCTGCCACTACCTCACTATCCTCTTCCACTCGCTCATACCCAGCCTCTTCTGTAGCTCTCCTCCTTACCCTCTTCCACTCTCTCTTCCGTACCCTCTTCCACTCTCTCTTCCTTACCCTCTTCCACTCTCTCTTCCTTATCCTCTTCCAATCTCTCGTCCCTACCCTCTTCCACTCTCTCTTCCTTATCCTCTTCCAATCTCTCGTCCCTACCCTCTTCCACCCTCTCGACCCTACCCTCTTCCACTCTCTCTTCCTTACCCTCTTCCACCCTCTCTTCCTCGTCCATCCTTGCTTCCTTACCCCCCACACCCTCGATCGCACCCACTTTCTCTCCCTCTTCCTCTGTTGCTTCCACTCCTCTCCCTCTCTCGCTTCCACTCCCTCTTCCTTAACCGCTCTCTCCTCCTCACCATCTGTCACTATCACTTCCTCTCCCTCATGATCTTCCGCTGACATACCCACTTCCATCACCTCCATTATTGTTGAATCTCCTTTCTTAACCGCTCTGTCCTCCTCACTCTCTGTCACTATCACTTCCTCTCCCTCATGATCTTCCGCTGTTGACACACCCTCGTCCTTCACCTCCAGTATTGTCGCACCCTCTCCCTCTCTCTTCCCTTCTCCCTCTATCATCTGCTGCTGCTGCTGCTGCTGCTGCTGCTGCTGCTGCTGGAAGCGGTTGAGGAAGTCACTTCGCAGTCGCCCCACCACTGCTGGCTGGGCAGCAGGAGACGCGGCAGGCGCAGCCGCCACTGACGCTACACCACTCCCCGCACCTGGCCTCCAGGCTCGGATGGGCACAGGCTTCGGCACAGGTTCGGAGTCGGACCAGTCAGAGTCCGAGCCTGAATCGGAGGAGTGGGTCTGCTGCTTTTTCATCCATGAATGTGAGGCACGTGGATTGACGGTTATGGCTGTGGTGGGATGTTGAGCTGGAGAGATGGTGGTGGGAGGATGAGAGGATGAGAGTGCGGGTGGGGAAGGGACAGCCAAGGCATCATTTCCCTTTGTCTCCTCCATAGCCTCTTCCTCTCTCTCTCCCTTCACTTCCACTTCTCTTTCTTCCTTAACCCCTTCCTCTGCCTCTCCCGTCACTTCCTCCTCTCTTTCTTCCTTAACCTCTTCCTCTGTTTCTTCCTTACTCTCTTCCGCCCCTCTTCTCGGTACCCTCGTCCTCCCTCTCTTCCGTACCTACTTCCTCCTCTCCTCCTTACTCTCTTCCACTCTCTCTTCCTCTTCCACCCTCTCTTCCTCTTCCACTCTCTCTTTCCTCTTCCATCCTCTCTTCCCTACTCGCTTCTTCTCGCTCCTTACCGCCATCTTCCAATGTCTCCTCCTCACCCTCTTCCACCCTCTCTTCCTTACCCTCCTCTTCCTTCTCTTCCTTCCTCTCTTCCTCAAACTCTTTCTCACTCACTTGCTTACCCTCTTCCATCCTCTCTACCTTACCCTCTTCCATCCTCTCTACCTTACCCTCTTCCATCCTCTCTACCTTACCTCTTCCATCCTCTCTACCTTACCCTCTTCCATCCTCTCTACCTTACCCTCTTCCATCCTCTCTACCTTACCCTCTTCCATCCTCTCTTCCTTACCCTCTTCCATCCTCTCTTCCTCGTCCATTCTTGCATCCTTATTCCCCACATTCTCAAGTTCAACCGCACCCACTTCCACTCCCTCCTCCTCTGTTGCTTCTACTCCCTCCTCCTCTGTTGCTTCCACTCCCTCCTCCTCTGTTGCTTCCACTCCCTCCTCCTCTGTTGCTTCCACTCCCTCCTCCTCTGTTGCTTCTACTCCCTCCTCCTCTGTTGCTTCTACTCCCTCCTCCTCTCCCCTTTCCACACTTTCTTCCTCTGTTGTTTCCACTCCCTCTTCCTTCACCACCCTCTCCTCCTCACCCTCTGCCATTGCCACTGCAGCTTCATCATCTCCTGTTGACACACCCCCTTCCTTCACCTCCATTATCGCCGTACCCTCTTCCTCTTCCTCTCCCTCCTTCTCTCCCTCCACCTGCTGCAGCTGCTGCCGCTGCTGCTGCTGCTGCTGCTGCTGTGGAGACCCAAGAGGAGGCAAAGAGGGCTGCTCAGATTGCTGCTGCTGCTGGAAGCGGTTGAGGAAGTCACTTCGCAGTCGCCCCACTGCTGCAGTTTGAACAACAGGAGCGGGAGCCGGCACAGGAGACGGTGCTTCTGCTGCTGCACTCGCCATACCTGCCCTCCAGGCTCGGATGGGAACAGGCTTGGGCGCAGGTTCGGAGTCGGACCAGTCAGATTCGGAATCAGAGCCGGAGTGGGAAGAAGGCTGTGCTGGGTGGATCCATGAGTTGGCAGGGCGGCAGGAAACAGATGGAGGAGAGGGGACAGAGGGAACAGAGGGCGCAGGGAGGGGAGAGGGAGGAGAGGGAACAGCAAGGGACGAGGAGTGGGTGGGAAGAGGGTGAACGGTGTCAACCAATGGAGCTCCTGCTGCCATTGCTGCTGCTTGCGTCTGCTCCACCAAGGGGGGTGTTGTCTCATCTTCTGCTGCTTGCCCGTCCTCCCTTGCTCCTGGTGCTTCAGCCACCAGTGCTGCTGCTGCTCCTTCTACTGATTCTCCTTCCAACGCTGCTGACCCTTCCACTGCTTCTTCTCCCGCCACCGCTGCTTCGCTTCCACCGCTGCTGATCCTCCCATGTCTGCCCATTCAGCTTCTACTGCTGCCACAGGCGCAGGCTCTGACACTTCAATTCTCTTCGAAGCAGCCTCTGATGTGCTCTGGCCACTCACGCTTGCATCACCTGCCGGCACTGCCACATTATCCTCCCCCTTTGCGCCCTCTCGCGCCACACTCTCTCCCTCCACACTCTCTCCCTCCACACTCTCTCCCACTACACTCTCTCCCTCCTCACCCTCTCGGTTCATGCTCTCTCTCTCAAGGTCTCCAGTTTTTTCCGTCTTTTCCTCTGCCCCTGACACACCGTCTCTCTTCACCTTCTCCTCTATCACCTCCACTCTGCTCTCTTCCTCTTCTACCTTCTCCTCTCCGTCTTCTTCTCTTTCCTCCTCTCCCCTCTCCTCCTCTTGCATCGTCTCTGCTTCCTCTTCATTTCTCTCCACCTTTCCCCTTGCCTCGTCTCCTCTCTCCTCCTCTTTTTCCTCTTCCCACTTTCCTTCCTCCTCTTCCACCTCCTCCCTTTCACTTTCCACCTCCTCCTTTTCACTTCCCACCTCCTCCCTTTCACTTTCCAACTCCTTTCTTTCACTTTCCTCCTCCTCCCTTTCACCTTTCTCCTCCTCCCTTTGACTTTCCTCAGCTGTGGCAGGTGAATCAGGTACAGCAGGTGTTTCAAATGCAGCAGATGAATCAGGTGAGTCAGGTGAATCAGGTGCAGCAGCAGGTGAATCAGGTACAGCAGGTGTTCGTGTTTCAGATGCTGCACGTGAATCAGCGCCAGAAGAATCAGATATAGCAGGAGAAGCAGAAACAGCAGGCACCAATACCCTCTCCTCCTCCTCGCTCTCAACTTGAGCCACCAACTCGGAGTCAGACGCAGCCGGAGAGGCAGGGCTGAAAGGAGCAGCTGGTTCAGCTCCGACAGGCGAATCAGGTGCGGCAGGTGAATCAGGTGCGGCAGGTGAATCAGGTGCGGCAGGTGAATCAGGTGCGGCAGGTGAATCAGGTGCGGCAGGCGAATCAGGTGCAGCAGGTGAATCAGGTGTGTAAGGTAAAGCAGGGAAATCAGGCATTGCAGACGAATCTAATATAGCAGGTGTCACCCCGCTCTCCTCCTTCTCTCTCTCATTTAGAACCACCGAATGGGTGTCAGCGGCAGGAGAGGAGGCAGAGCTGAGAGAATCAGGTGGCTCATCCCCCCCCGCAGGTGAATCAAGCACGGCAAGTGAACGAGGTATGGCATGTGATTCCGGTGCAGCAGGAGAATCTTCCACAGCAGGCGCCTCAGATGCAGCAGGAGAATCAGGCAGAGCAGGCAGATCAGGAGCAGCAGCAGCTTCAGGCACAGCAGGTGAGCCCGACTGGGTGGCAGAGGTAGGAGAGGATGGTAGCACTGAGAGGAGCAGCTGCTTCATCCCCAGCTGGCAAATGAGGTGCCGCAGGAGACTGAGGTACAGCGACTGCAGAAGCTGCGTCCGAAAGTGACTCAGCATGCGACTCAGCATCAGAACATGACTCAGCATCAGAACGTGACTCAGCATCAGAATGTGATTCAGCATCAGAACGTGACTCAGCATCAGAACGTGACTCAGCATCAGAACGTGACTCAGCATCAGAACGTGACTCAGCATCAGAGCGTGACTCAGCATCAGAGCGTGACTCAGCATCCGAATGTGACTCAGCATCATAAGAGCGTGACTCAGCATCATCAGAATGTGACTCGGCCTCCTCATGCTCCTCCTTAGCCTCCTTCACCTCTTTAGCTTCCTCACTCTCCTCACTCTCCCCAGCTTCTTCACTCTCCTTACCCTCCTCACTCTCCTCTCCCTCCTCCGCCCCCAACGGCTCCCTGCCCTCCACTGCTCCCAGCATCCCCTCACCCTCCTCGTCCGCTGCCGCCCCATCCACCCCTGCAAGCACCGCGACAGCCACAACTGCCGCCCCACCCATCGCTATAACCTCTACTTCAACCTCCTGCAGCCTTGCTTTATCATCACTACCCCCATCTTCCTCCGCACTCTCTGCTTTCTCACTCCCCCTCTCTTCCTCCTCTTTCTCTACATCCTCACTCCTTGTCTCTTCCTCCTCCCTCTCTGCTTTCTCACTCCTTGTCTCTTCCTCCTCCCACTCTGCTTCCACACTCCTTGTCTCTTCTTCCTCCCTCTCAGCCTCCACACTCCTTGTCTCTTCCTCCTCCCTCTCAGCATCCTCACTCCTTGTCTCTTCCTCCACCCTCTCTTGTTCCGGTGCAGAGTCAACGTCAGAGTTTGATCCTGGTGGCGATGGCAGAGCTGAAGCTTCACAGTCAGACACATGCAGAGCCACGTCAGCAGCCACATCAGCTTCTGGTGCAGAGTCAACCTCAGAGTGTGGTCCAGATGGGGATGGCAGTGCTGCAGTCTCACCTCCAGCCGCACACGGTGCCACATCAGACGACACGTCAGCAGCCACATCAGCGGCCACGTCAGCAGCCACATCAGCGGCCACGTCAGCAGCCACATCAGTTCCGAAAGAAGAGTCAGACTCGGAGTCTGATCGTGATGGAGATGGCACCACTGCAGTTTCACCTCCAGGCACTCGCAGAGCCATGTCAGCAGCCACATCAGCCACCACGCCAACAGACACATCAGCACCCATGTCAACAGACACATCAGCAGCCATGTCAACAGGCACATCAGCAGCCACGTCAGAATCAGAGTCAGGTTCAGAATCAGAGTCAGGTTCAGAATCAGAGTCAGGTTCAGAATCTGGTCCCGAAAATACATCTGCTTTCTCCTGTTCTGCTTCCACCTCCTCGGCCTCTCCTCTCGTCTGCAGCACAGGTGCAACCAACTCACTTGCCAGCAGCAAACTAGCACCTCCAGCTGCATCCAGAGCCACCTCAGCTGCCACATCAGCATCCAACTCAGCTGCCACATCAGCAGCATCTTTGATGCTGGTGGCTGACCCCTCTGGAGAAGATGGTCTGGAATCACCCTCCACGTCCACATCAGCAGGGGGTGCCACGTCAGCAGCTGATACCACATGTGCAGACTGTTCCTTATCAGCAATCACATCATCACCACCAGCAGGTAATTCTGACTTGTCACCTGCTTTGACCTCAGCTGCGTGCTTCATGTCCACAGGTTGCACCACATCAGCAACTTGCGCCACATCAGCAGCCTGCGCCACATCAGCAGAAGAGTCCACAAGTGCAGCGGAATTCAAAGATGCCTGCTGTTGCTGCTGTGGAGGTGTGAGGGGAGCCTCAGAGGCCTGCTGCTGTTGCTGCTCCTCCGGCTGCTGCTGCTGGAAGCGGTTCAGGAAGTCACTCTGCAGTCGCCCCACCGCTGCAGTTTGTGGGGGAGGAGAGGCGGCAGGCGCAGGAGCCAGTGCTGCGCTCGCCATGCCTGCCCTCCAGGCTCGGATGGGCACAGGCTTGGGCGCAGGTTCGGAGTCGGACCAGTCAGAGTCCGAGCCTGAGTCGGAGTGGGAAGAAGGCTGTGCAGGGCGGATCCAAGAGTTGGCAGCGCGGGAGGAAACTGAGGGAGCAGTAGGGGCAGTGGAAACACTAGGAGCAGAAGGAATGGTTGCGACAGTGGTGGAGACAGGGATTGAATGTGTGGCAAGGAGGGCGCTGGACACGAAAGGCTCGTCCGGCACTGCACTGCCTGTCGTGGTGGCCTCTGCCTCTGCCTCTGCCTCTGCCTCTGCTGTGCCAGCTGCTGCGCCTTCTGCGATCTCTTCTTCAGTCGACTCAAAGGCCACACCTCCTGCAATGGCAGTGCCCCCTGCTACAGCGCCAGTGCCCTCTGCCCCCCTCTCACCTCCACTCTCACTCTCAGATCCCTTCTCACTTGCACTCTCACTCTCAGCCCCCCCCTCACTTTCACTCTCACTTCCAGCATCCCTCTCACTTCCACTCTCACTTCCAGCATCCCTCTCACTTTCACTCTCACTTCCAGCATCCCTCTCACTTCCACTCTCACTTCCAGCATCCCTCTCACTTTCACTCTCACTTCCAGCATCCCTCTCACTTTCACTCTCACTTCCAGCATCCCTCTCACTTCCACTCTCACTCTCAGCCCCGTTCTCGCTTCTACTCCCACTCATACTTTCACTCACCCTGTCCCTTTCACCTTCACTCCCCCTCTCACTCACGCTTTCACTCTCCCCATCACTCAGACTGTCACTCTCTGTCTCCCTCTTACCTTCACTCTCCCTCTCACTCATGCTATCACTCTCCCTCTCACTTATGCTATCACTCTCCCTCTCACTCATGCTGTCACTCTCCCTCTCGCTCATGCTCTTACTCTCCTTCTCACCTTCGCTTTCACTCTCTCTCTCACTCATGTTATCACTCTCCCTTCCACTCATGCACTCACTTCTACTCTCACTCCCATCCTCTGCTTCACTCCCTTCTGCATGTGCATCTCTGCCCTCACCCCCCACCCTCCCTTCCGTTACCCCTTTTTCCTCCACTTTCTCCTCCACTCTCCCTTCCTCTCCCTCCTCCACCCTCCCTCCTTCAGCAACACCCTCCAGTTCCTCTCTGTGTGAAGCCTCCACTTCCTCTTGTCCCTGCCGCTCCCTCTCCCCATCCACTTCCCTCTCATCCCGTTCCTTCTCCTCCTCCTCCTCCTGCTCCTCCTTCCTACCCACATGCCTCTCACTCTCATCAGCTGGCAGATTTACTTCTCCTGCGATGTCTGCGCTGCTTCCTTGCAGACCCTCTTTCTCCTCTCTCTCCTTATCCTCTCTCTCCTTATCCTCTCTCTCCTTATCCTCTCTCTCCTTATCCTCTCTCTCCTTATCCTCTCTCTCCTTATCCTCTCCCACCTCCTCTCCCCCCTCTTCAGCCTCCTCACTCCTTCCATCTCCATCCTCCATTCTAATCTCCTCTCCCTTGCTAACTTCATCCTCCTGCTTCTCTCCATCCCGCACCTCACCCTCACTCTCTCCATCCACCTCACCAACCCCCTCACTCCCTCCCTCACCCTCTCCCTCACTCTCTCCCTGACTCTCTCCCTCCACTCTTCCAGATCCCACAACCTCCTCCTCCCACTCACCTACACCGGACCCCACATCACTCCACTCCTCGCTCTCCCAGTCACCTCCTGCCACCAGCCCATCAGCCTGTGCTGCTGCCACCCCACCCCCTCCCACGGCCAGAGCAGCGACTGCCGGCCATGACCTCTGGGCCATGAGCGTTGCCAGAGGCCTTATCGAACCCTCTTCCTCTGCTGCTACCGCTCCTTGTGCTTGCACTCTGCCATCTGCATCATCAAGGCCTATAGACTTCTGAGGCGCCTCAGAAATTTCTACAGCGCCTTGCTCTTGCACTCTGCCGGCTGCGTTGCCAAGGGCCATAGATTGCGCTTCCTCTGATGCTCTTGCATCCTCCTCTCTGGTTTCACCCTCTTCATTCCCTTCCTTCCCACTCCCTTCCTTCTCACTCTCTTCCTTCTCACTCCCTTCGCTTTCACTCCCTTCCATATGACTCCCTCCCTCCTCACTCTTTTCTTTTTCAAACCCTTCCTCCTCGCTCTCTTCCCTCTCACTCCAGTCCTCACTCACTACTCCCTCCCCACCATCTTTGTCTGCCATCATCTCACTCTCTTCTGCCCAATTTACTGCCTCCTCAGCCGTCCTTTCTGTGCTACTCACGCTCAAACCACCAACTTCGGTAACCAAAACACCAGCCTCACTGGTTACTGAATCACCAGCATCGCTGGTTACTGCATCACCAGCATCACTGGTTACAGCATCGCCAGCATCGCCGGTGACCACATCACCGGCTTCACTGGTTACTGCATCACCAACATCACTCCACTCCTCAGATTCCTCCCACTTCTCACCCTCTCCCTCACTCTCGTCCTCACTTGCTTTCTCTTCCTTCCCATCACTCTTCCCCTCCTCATCACTCTCACTCCCCTTTCCTTCTGACCCCTCCTCCACCTCTGTCCCCCTAAGATCTTCCCACTCACCTTGATCCATTCTCGCTTCCGCAGTCTCAGGAGAATTTGCAGCACGCGGATCAGGGCTAGCACCTGAACCAACAGAGACGGCACCTGACGGCAGTGCAACAGTGACAGAACCTGACGGCAGCATAACAGACACAGCACCTGAAGGTAGCACAACTGAAACAGCACCTGAAGGCAACACAACAGAGACAGCACCTGAAGGAAGCACCTCAACAGAGGCAGATCTTTTCTCAGGTGCCGAATCAGGTGCCACATCGGGAGTAGTTTCAGGTGCCATTTCAAGTGCTTTGTCAGGTACCCTATCTGGTGCCGAATCAGGTGCTCTATCCAGTGCCATATCAGGTGAGCTGCCAGCTGGAATCGAACGTGCCTCCAAAACAGGGATCTCACATTGACGTGGAGCACCCGACCCAGCACGTGCCACGTCAGCATGATGCGCATTCGCCACGTCAGCAAGATCGGCAGCAGCAACGGAGCGCGGCACAGCAGCAGAGGTGGTAAGAGCAGGAGTGCGTTGAGACACAGGAACGGCACCACCAAGTGAGCTTCCAAAGATTCGATTTTGCTGAGTCTCTTCCGCCCATGAACCCCCACCAACAGCAGCTCGATCTTGAGGCAGCGCCATAGGACTGGCAAGGGGCAGCACAGAGGAATCACTGCCCGAGGCAAACGCGAAGGCGCTGCTCTGCCCTTGAAGCCCTTCAAGCCCCTCATCCCTTTCCCCATCCTCCTTCTCGTCTTCCTCCTCCGCCTCTTTGATTGCCAGGCCCTCTGCTTCCTGCCCCTCCTGCTCCTCCTGCTGCCCCTGTTGCTCCTGCTGCTGCTCCTGCTGCTGCTGTTGCTGCTGCTGCAGCGCCAGGCTAACCGCAACACTATCCAGAGGCGCACCCATGCCTGCACTCGTTGGGGTGGCGGAGGGCAGTGGGGAGAGAGCAGCGTAGGGGCTGGCGGAGGGGAGAGGGGAGGCGGCGGGGAAGGGGGACTGGGTGGCCGCTAGCTCCATGCTGCTCCACTCCTCCTCGCTCATGTCACTCCACTCCTCCTCCCCTTCGTCCTCTCCCTCTCTCCCTACCTCCTCCTCCTCCTCCTCCTCCTCCTCCTCCTCCTCCTCCTCCTCCTCCTCCTCCTCCTCCTCCTCCTCCTCCTCCTCCTCCTCCTCCTCCCTCTCCAGCTCCTCCTCCCTCTCTACCTCCTCCTCCCCCTCCCTCTCTACCTCCACCTCCTCCCTCTCCTCATCCCTCACCTGCTCCTCCCTCTCCTCCTCCTCCACCTCCTCCTCCCTCGCCCCTTCCTCCTCCTCCTCCCTCTCCACCTCCTCCTCCCTCTCCACCTCCTCCTCACTCACCTCCTCGTCCTCCCTCCCCACATCCTCCTCTTCCTTGACCTCTGCCCCCTTCTCTTTCTCGTCATCTCTCTCCTCTCTCAGCCCCTTCTCCTCTCTCTCTTCGCTCCCCTCTCTCTCGTCCCCTCTCTCCACTCTCTCATCCGCTATCTCCTCTCTCTCCTCACCAATCTCCTCTCTCTTGTCCTCGCTCTGCTCTCTCTCCTCTCTCTCCTCACTCTCCTCTCTCTCCTCTCTCTCCTCTCTCTCCTCCTCGTTCTGTCCGTCCAACTTGACAGCGCCACTGACAGCACCACTGGCAGCAACACTGGCAGCGCCACTGGCAGCAACACTGGCAGCACCACCTGCTATCACACCACTCGCCCCCAGCACCTCAGTCTCATCCCTCGTTCCACCCACATTCCACACCTCACTCTCCCTCGTCCAATCACCCGACCACCCCGGTATTCCCACCCCCCCATCGCCCACATCCCTGCTCCAATCCAGCTCCTCACATGCTCCCACATCATCCCCCATCTCATAAACATACGCATCCTCGCCAATCTGCCGAATAACCCCGTCCTCGCCTGTTGCTGAACGTGCCGATTCATCCTTGCTCTTTCCTCGCACACCATCCCCCATCTCGTACACATACGCATCCTCGCCAATCTGCCTCATCACCCCATCCTCGCCAGTCTGCCTTATCATCCCATCGCCTTCTATTGAACGTGACATTCCATCCTTGCCCACCCCTGCCCCGTTCTCAGCAACCGCTCTGCCTGCCGCTGCTGCTGCCGCCGCTGCTGCTGCTGCTACCTCCCTTTCATCCTGGTGCTGCTGCTGTAGCTCACCTGCTTGTTGACCAACCTGATCATTCACCTGACCATCCACCTGACCCTCTGCTCCTGGCACCTGCACCACCTGCTGCTCCTCCCCCAGCTCCTCCGTCCAATCAGCATCCACCACGTGTCCAGGGGCCACCTTCTCCTGCTGCAGAGGAGATACGATGCTGGTAACCCAGCTTGTCCCATCTTCCTCCTCATCACTCTCCACAACACCCCTTGCACCATCCCCACTCACAGCTTCTGGTGCTGGCACTATCCCTTCCCCTTCTTCTCTCGCCTCTCCCTCTGCCTCAGGCCATGCGTCACTCTCACTGCTCCACACATCCACACCATCTTCCTCACGCTCCTGCTCTCCAGCCTCTCGCTCCTCACTCTCCTGCCCTTCCACCCCTCGCTCCTCACTCCCGTGTGCTTGAGCCTCTTGGACCTCGCTCCCTTGCTCCTCGTCACTTAACCCCTCCACCCCACTCCAGCTCTCCATTGCACCACTTTCCGCTACTCCACTCTCTTCCACTACCCAACTCTCCTCCACTACCCCACTCTCTTCCATTTCCCCACTCATCCTCTCTTCCTCCCTGTCACTAGCACCACTCCCCGAACCACCGTCATAGCTGTCCCCATCCGACCTAGGGCTGCTTACACTGCTCCTCCTACTTTCCTTGCTAACACTGCTCTCCCTGCTCCTTCCCTTGCTTTTCTTGCTGACACTGCTCCCCTTGCTTACACTGCTCCCCCTGCTTACACTACTGCCCCTGCTGTGCTTGCTCTTGCTGCCACTCAAACTGCCTGTTGTGCTACCAACTCTGCCCACAGCGGCTGAAGCATCCCCACTCGCTCCACTGAGCGAGTCCTGGGTCGTCTCAGAACGCTCACTAGCAGATGTCTCCTCGCTCTTTGCAGCACTGAACGCATCGCTTTTGCTGCTACTGCTGCGAGCATGGCTGCTTGCACTCCTGCTGTGTGTGCTGCTGTGCTGACTGTGCGAGCTGCTGCGCTGACTGTGCGAGCTGCTGCGCTGACTGTGCGAGCTGCTGCGCTGACTGTGCGAGCTGCTGCGCTGACTGTGCGAGCTGCTGCGCTGACTGTGCGAGCTGCTGCGCTGACTGTGCGAGCTGCTGCGCTGACTGTGCGAGCTGCTGCGCTGACTGTGCGAGCTGCTGCGCTGACTGTGCGAGCTGCTGCGCTGACTGTGCGAGCTGCTGCGCTGACTGTGCGAGCTGCTGCGCTGACTGTCAATGCTGCTGTGGTGGCTGTGCACGCTACTGCTTACACTCACTGCACTGCTATGTTTGGAACTCGTGCTGCTGTATTTGCTATGGCTTCTGCTGCTTTTCGGACTCTCACTCCCTCCCTCACTCATCCCCTCACTCACTCCCTCACTCACTGTCTCACTCACACCCTCACTCGCTACACTCTCAGTGTCATCCTTCGCACTACTGCCTTCGCTGTGACTTCCACTCACACTATCTTTTCCACTCCCCTCGTTTTCACTAAGGGTCACACTTTCCCCATCACTCTCGCCCTTACTATGCATTTCACTCTCACGCTCACTAACATGCTCACTCTCATGATCACTCACACTCCTCCCCACACTCTCATGCACACTCTCATGCTCACTCAAAGTCTCCTCCACCACTCTCTCACGCTCACTGTCACTCCTCTCTCTCTCACCACTGCTATCAGAACTGCTCCTCATGCTGTTGGCTTTCTCGCTCGCTCGTTCACTCCCACTCTGACTCCTACCACATGCAGCACTGTCAGCAGCGCTGCTTTTGACACTGCCAGTAACACTGCTCGTAGCACTTTCGGTAGCAGTGCCGGTGGCACTGTGCTTGCTCCTCGTTTCACTCCAACTGCCACTATCACTCTTGCTCAAGCTCCCTCTCTCACCTTCACTACCTTCCTCACTCGCTTTCTCACTCGCACCAACACTCGCTGTCTCCACCTTTCTCTCAACCAAATGGTCACTCTGTCGCTCACTCACACTACTCCTCCCCGACCGCTTGCTTCCACCCCCACTCACACTCCCACTCCCAACTCTCCTCTCACTCCCTTCCAAGCTCAGTCCCTCACTCACACTCTCATCCACACTCCCCCTCGCCACACTCTCATCTCTGCTCCTACTGCTTGGACCACTGCTGTGACTCCTCCTCGCGCTCCTGCTCCTACTGCTATGTCTACTGCTGTGTCTGCTGCTATGCCTACTGCTGTTCCTGCTGTGTCTGCTGCTGTGTCTGCTACTGCTTCTGCTTCTGTTACTGCTTCTGCTTCTGCTATGGCTCAAGTGTCTCCTATCTCTGCGTTTGCCACTGCTGATGCTGCTCCCAAGGCTTTCTCCCTGTGACCCCTCCTCACTCGCCTCACTCCTCTCCCTCCTCACCCTCTCTCTCTCACTCCCACTCGCCTCTGTTCCACTCTCACTCCCCTCGCTCCCACTTCCACTGCCACTGCTCCCACTTTCGCTCCTACTCCCACTATCGCTCCGACTCCTGCTCCTGCTCCTGCTTCTGCTCAAGTCAACACTGAAGCTCAGGTCAATACTGCTCACCCCGCTGCCACTACGCCTGCTGCTAACTCCCCCCTGCGGGCTCGTCTGTGCCATTTCCATCTCTGCCACCTCTATCCATCGCTCAATCTCCTTCCTCTTCTCCCCATCCTCCTCATCCTCCTCCTCCCCATAGCCTTCCTCCTCCTGCTCCTCCTCTTCCTCCTTTTCCTCCCCCTCTTCCTCCTCCTCATGCCCGTCTTCATGCTTCCTTGCCTCCTCCCTCAGTCCCTCTCCTCCCTCCTCACTCATTTCCTCTTCCACCCTCCGTCCCTCTCCCACCTCCTCTTCATCATCCTCCTCCTCCTCGTCCTTCGCAGCATGTGTTGCTTTCTTGAACACCACTACCACTCTCTCCCCATCCTCCAAACTCCCCTCCTCGCTAATACCTGCAACCTCCTCCTCTACTTCCTCCTCCTCCTCCTCCTCCTCCTCTACCTCCTCCTCCTCCTCTAACTCCTCTTCCTTCTCCTCCTCAGCATGTGTTGCCTTCTTAAACACGACCACCACTCTTTCCCCATCCTCCAGACTCCCCTCCTCGCTAATACCTCCAACCTCCTCCTCTACCTCCTCCTCCTCCACCTCCTCCTCATCTTCTACTTCCTCCTCCTTCTCAGCATGTGTTGCCTTCTTAAACACAACCACCACCCTCTCCCCATCCTCCAAACTCCCTTCTTCACTATTATCACCAGCAATCAACTCTTCCTCTTCTCCTGCCTCCCAACCCTCCTCCTCACCAGCATAACTGCTTGTCTGGCTGGCCATTTGACTTCCTGTCAGAATCGCATCCCCAACCACACTGCCTAGCAACACGTCATCTTCATCCTCCCCATCATCTTCATCCTCCCTCTCATCCTCCCCCTGGTCCCTCCTCTCACCAGTTCTCGGCCGGTTAAACACCACAACCACCCTCTCGTTGTCCTCATACTCGTTATCAACATCCTCAGTATCCGTATCCAGAGGGCCCTCAGTCAGTGACCCATTCTCAGTCGTGGACTCTCCCACCACCTCCTCTTCCTCCTCATCCGTTTTCCCCTTGGTTGCTGTCTTAAACACCACTACCACCCTCTCATCCTCCTCCTCTTCCTCCTCCTCCTCCTCTTCTTCTACCCCTTCCTCCTCCGTTTCTTGATCCTCATACACACTACCATGGATGTCCCCCGAATCATCATTCTCTTCACTATCGTGTACCCCATCAGATAAGACATGAGATGCCACCGCACCATCATCCCCACCACCAATATTATCACTGTCTGCTCCTGCTTTTCCACTCACCTTGACCCTCTCACCCTCATCCTCCACTCCCCCGACAGTCCCCCTCTCCTGCTCCAAATCCCTTGGCACATCCCACTCTCCACTCTCCTCCTGTGTGCTACGCCCACGTGTCACAATACCAGCACCTGCCACATCATCTTCAGCATTGTACAGCGCGTGCTCACTCAAATCACTCGCCACGTCAGCAGAGTGATCCGCACTGCCCCTATCACTCTCCTCCACGTGGATCTCAGCAGCTCGGGTTGCAGTTTTGAACACCACAACCACCCTCCCATCCTCCTCTTCGTTCTCCTCCTCCTCCTCTTCGTTCTCCTCCTCCTCCTCTTCCTCATGCCCGTCCTCCCTATCCTCAACCTCCAAACCGCCCTCCTCTTCTTCCTGTTCCTCATACTCTTCCCCAACCTTGCCACTCACACTCTCTCCCAAATTGTCATACAATAGCATCTGTGAGTCTTGTGACGCACCACCCATCCGGCCCTCTCCCCCCTTATACGCATCCACCTTGCCATTCATATTTATACCCTCCTCATCTATATCCTCATCCCTGTCCTCGTGTGTATCCTCACGTCTCTCTGCATGTCTGTCGGCATGTCTATACCCGAACGCGCCCGCCCCTCTCATCTCCCAGTAATTCCCCATCACCTCTCTCCACACATCCATCCTCGCTTCCCTCTCCTCCTCACCCTCCTCTCCTCCCCTTCCTGCCTCCCGCTCCTCCCTCACCGACCTAAAACTCCCCATACTCCCCCTCAACATCCTCCCTGCGCTCCCAACACTCCCAAAGCTCCCAGTCCTGCCCAGCCCAATGCTTCCAATGCTGCCAGTCCTCCCTACCCCAACACTCCCCAAGCTCCCCACACTGTTATGAGCGGTCCAGAACGGTGACAGCTCACCATCTAGAGCGTCCATCAGGTCTCCCAATTCCGCCTCCACAGACCGGGTGCTCTCTCCCTCACTCACTCCCTCACTCACTCCCTCACTCGCTCCCTCCCCCTCACTCATCCCCAGGCTAGTCACATCACTAAGAGACCCGCCCCTCCCTCGGGATCTGCTTCGGAGGGACGAGACTTCCGAGCCTGACCCCAGGGAAAAACCTCTCCTTCTCCTCCCCGCTGCACCAGCAGCAGCAACACCACCACCACGAGTGATATCACTAACAGTACCAGCGCCAGCAGAAGCAGCGCCACTGAAACTGGTTGCAGTGGTGGGGGCCCAGAGGACACTCTCCATCCCATTGGAATGCCGGCTGCTAATGCTAGCCATGCTCTGCTGCCTGCTTTGCTGCCTGCTCTGATGCTTGTTCTGCTGCATACCCCACTGTCCACTCTGCTGCTCGCTCTGCTCCCTGCTCCACTTCCCACTATGCCAAGAGCTCGTCTGAGAGGCACGGGTCTTAACACGAAGCCACGGCCTTGCCTCTCCATCCTCCTCCCCCTCCGTGTCTGACTGGGGCAACGAATGCCTCTGATACTTGTACGCGTGGTGATTGTCGTGGTTATGGGGGTGGGGGTGAGCATGGGGGTGGGCGTGGGTGTGGGATTGAGATCGAGAGTGGGAGTGGGAATGAGATTGGGATTGAGAGAGGTTTCGCACATCCCCATCAAAGCTCATTCCCAGAGCATCACGAGCCACAGCCGCTGCCACAGACTGATGAGACCATGACTGTGACTGTAACTGTGACTGTGACTGTAACTGTGGTTGCAGTGGCTTCTGATTTGACTCTAGATTCCCCATAGCCGCCCGTGCCAATGACTGACTGAGAGCATGCGCAAACCTCGCATCGGCTATCCCTGAACGCCCATCACCCACACTCATTCTCCCATCACCCACAATCATTCTCCCATCACCCACGCTCATTCTCCCATCACCCACACTCATTCTCCCATCACCCATACCAGACCTCCCATCGGCCATACCCGGCATGCCCCCACCACCACCACCATCCATGCTGCTTGCTAGACTATCCGCCACACTGCTCCCATCGCCCTCCCCCTCGTTTTTCAGAATTCTCAGAAGCGACACCAGGCTATCCCCCACACTCACACTGCTCCCATCCCCCACACTGCTCCTGTCTCCCACACTGCTCCTATCGCCGTCCCTCTCACTCCCACTCGCCACCACCAGCCTCTGACTCCCCCCCACAACCCCCTCTCCCCCTTCCTGCCACGGCCCACAGGCTATCACTGCTCCTGATTGTTCACTGCCTCCCAGCCCATACTCAATCCCTGCTTCCCCCACATTATCCCCCTCCCCATACCCCATTCCCGCTGCTCCCCCACCCCCCTCCCCATACTGCATCCCTGTCCGTGTACCCTGCTCCCCATACCCCATCCCCACTGCGCCCACACCCCCTTCCCCATACCCCTGCATGACCGCACGCCACACCTCCAAACCGCTCTCCGTCCCAGCTTGATCAGCAGCAGCAAAGTGAGGGTCAGTGACAGCCCACCCCCCAGGGCCGTGGCTCAGGCTGCGACCGTGACTTACAGCCTGCCTGTAATACGAGTGGGAGGGGCTTGCAGCGTGCCTGTGGGACTGGGAGCGCCCTACAGCTTGGGCGTAAAACGCAGCCCCGTCAGTAGGGGGGGCGAAGAAGGCCGCATGCTCAGTTGGTGGGCCGTAAAACGCAGTTGCCCCTTCAACGGGGGTGTAAAACGCAGCCCCCTCAGTCGCTCCACGCGAGTGGCCCCTGCTGACAGCAGCTCTCCCGTGGTGCTGCTGCTGCTGCTGCCTGCTGTTCTCCCCAGCCATGCCGGGCATGGGTGTGACTGTAGCGCGCACACCGGGCATGAGTGTAGCTGTGGCACGCACATCAGGCATGTCGTGCACGCCAGGCATGGGCGTTGCTGTGGCGCGAACGCCGGGCATGGGAGTAGCTGCAGCACGAACACCTGGCATGGGCGTCACTGTCCGGGAGAGCGCGGCAGAAGCTAAAACAGGAGGAGGCGCAGCAGCAGCAGCAGCAGGTGGATAGGGGGAGGGGTGATGGACACCAGGCATCGGCGTGACTGCCCTGGAGGAGAATGCTGAACCAGCAGCACCAGCAGCACTAGCAGCACTAGCAGCACTAGCAGCACTAGCAGCGGGATGAGGAGGATGGGGAGCAGGTGGAGGAGGGAAGCTTGCAGCAGGTGAAATCCCAGGCATTGGCGTCACTGCCCTGGAGAATGAAGCAGTAGCAGTAGGGGCATTAGGGGCACTAGCAGCACTAGAAGCAGGTGAAATCCCAGGCATGGGCGTCACTGCCCTGGAGAAAGCAGGAGGAGGAGGAGGAGGAGCAGGAGGAGGGGGGAGGCCAGGCATGGGCGTGAGAGTGCGGGAGAACGAAGGAGAAGCGGTTGCAGAGGGAGGAGCAGTGGAGCCCGCTGCAGGAGAATGGAGACCAGGCATGGGTCTGGTGGCACGAGAGAATGTTGCAGGAGCAGCAGCAGGAGCAGCAGGAGAATGCACACCGGGCATGGGTGTTACTGCCCTGGAAGGATGAGGAGCAGGAGCAAGAGCGGCATGCACACCGGGCATGGGGGTGGTGGAACGAGAGAACGCTGCAGGGGCAGCAGCAGAAGGAGGAACAGGAGGAGGCAAAGCAGAAGCAGCATGCACTCCCGGCATGGGAGTAGCGGCACGGGAGGCAAAGGCGGGAGTAGCAGCGGGCAAAGCAGCACGAGAAGCACCACCACCGGGAACGGGATGAGGAGGAGGAGGAGGAGGAGGAGGTAAGCCAGAAGGACGGACACCCGGCATGGGTGTTCCTGCTCGTGAGAACATGGAAGGTGCAGCAGAAGACGGAGCAGCAGCGGCAGCAGGCCCTGACGCAGCAGCACGGATGCCAGGCATTGGCGTCCCTGTACGGGAGCGAGGAGCAGGCACACCTGCGGCAGAAGCAGCATCAGCATCCGCCTCCTTCAGGGCCTCCAAGCCCTCTAGCCCCTCTCCTCCCTCTGCTCCCTCTAGTTCCTCTAGTCCCTCCAGACCCTCCAGTTCCTCCCGTCCCTCTAGTCCCACCAGCCCATCTCCGCCTGTGGCAGCAACAGCATGCCAGAAGGGCAGCGAGTGCCCATCCACAGCATGCATCAGCTCTGCTAGCTCGCCCTCCACGGAGCTCCCCTGCCCACTCCCTCCCCCATCGCTCCCCCCCTCGCTCCCTCTATCGCTTCCCCTCTCACTCCCTCCCTCACTCTCCCCCTCACTCCCTCCCTCGCTCCCTCCCTCACTCCCTACCCCCTCGTATCGCAACGCACCCCTGTCACGGCCCTCTCTACTCTCGCTCCTCCCACCCACGCGGACCCCGATCCACGAATCCTCCTCTTCCGTCCCGCCCTCGACTCCACCCCCCACTTCCCCTGCCCCTGCCCCTGCCTCTGCCCCTGCCTCTGCCCCTGTTGCTGCACCTTCCTCTTCCCCTTCCTCCCCACCTCCTCCCCCTGCCATACCAGGCATGGCATCCCCTAGACTGCCACTGGAACCCCTCAGGTCATCGTCCCTCAGGTCATCACCCCTCAGATCGTCCCCTCTCACATAAATATCACTTTCCTCCTCCTCATCGCTCCCCTCCTCCTCCTTACTGCTCCCCTCCTCCTCGTATTCATCCTCTGCCGTTCTTTCCCCTCCATCCTTCAACTTCTGGACCTGCATTGTCCCGATTGCCGTCCCCTCACCCAGCCAGCTGTCCTGCTCAACCTCGCCACTCATGCCACTGTCGCTCTCCCCCCTCTCACTCTCCTCCCACTCACTCTCCTCCCTCTCGGTCACACCCGTCTCACTCTCACCCTTCTCACTCCCCCCCTCTGCATCACTTGTTGCTGCCACTACCATTGCACGCTCTCCCTTCAAACCCAATCCTACACCCTCAATCTCCGCCCCCACACCCTCAATCTCTGCCCCCACACCCTCAATCTCCGCCCCCACACCCTCAATCTCCGCCCCTACACCTTCGATCTCCGTCCCTGCTACGTCTGCTGCTTTCCCTGTCGTCGTCTCCACCTCCCTTAAGTTCGCCCCTTCTTCCTCTCTGCTCCTTCCTACCCTCTCCATCTCCCCATCCCTTTCAAACGTGCCTTGGTCCTTTACAATCATTCCACTCTCCTCCTCTTCCCCCTCTTCTTCCTCCTCTCTTTGACTCACTTCTGTCTCCTCCTCTTCTTCTCCTCCTTGCTTCTTTTCCACCTCCCGTTGAATCAACTCCTCCCTACTCTCTCCCCCCACCATTCGCCCTATTCT
This sequence comes from Closterium sp. NIES-65, assembly GCA_948144175.1. Classification (NCBI taxonomy): domain Eukaryota; kingdom Viridiplantae; phylum Streptophyta; class Zygnematophyceae; order Desmidiales; family Closteriaceae; genus Closterium; species Closterium sp. NIES-65. Next base: position 388,696 of record CANXME010002156.1, on the reverse strand, counting down.
CAACTCCTCCCTACTCTCTCCCGCATCCTGCCGCATAGCCACACTCTCTCCGTCTTCCACTCTCTCTCCCTCCTCCTCGATACTAGGACGGCCATCTGCCTGCTTCCCTGCAGGACTCGCTTTTTGAGACGTCTCCAAAGTCATTACAGCTTCAGCTCCCCCAGCTTTCTTCGTCTCCTCCTCCACCTCCTCCTCTTCCTCCTCCTCTTCTTTTTCCTCCTCTTCCACCTCTTCCTCCTCTCCACCCCCCAGCGACTTAACAGTGTACCAGCGGAGCAAGCTCGACACCACAGGACCTTCCGATGACCTGCATCCGAAAAGAAAAAAGGTATTTTTTTTAATATATATTTATATAAATTACCGACCAATTAGTACCCAAGACTGAATTGAAACTTCTGGGCTGACTGTAAAAGGAAGACGAAAAAACGAAACTGAGACACAGAAGAGAAGAAAAACAACTGAGACGAAGTAAATACATAAACTCGGATCTTTTTTTTTCTGATAAGGGGTAGACAGGCAACTCACTCCAGGAGACCATTGGTGAGAGCGGCTTCCTCCAGCATCTTCATGCGCTGATGGGTGTGAAGGAGGAGGGAGAGGCAGGGGAGGGTGGGGAAAGGGCGGGGAGGGTAGGAGGGATTTCAGCAAGAAGGAGATTATTGGTGAGAGCGGCTTCTTCCAGCATCTTCATGCGCTGATGGGTGGCTCATGGGAGGGAGGAGGAGATGAAGGGGGACGAGGGGGGAGGGTAGGAGGGAGGGGGTAGGAGGGAGTTGAGCAGGGAGAGAATTGGATAGAAATCGGTACAGCACGTATGAAGCTGAAGAAGGCCATTGGTGAGAGCGGCTTCTTCCAGCATCTTCATGCGCTGATGGGTGGCTCATGGGGAAAGGATGCGGGGGAAAAGGGAGATCGATTGTTCAGCAAGAATAGTGGTCGCTGGTCAGAAAGATTCTAAAAGAAAGAAAAGAAGCTGCTTCTGCCAGCACTGCTACCACCCACCATTGTTGCCAGCAGCACTAGCAGAACAAAATCGACACCAGCACTGCCAGTCTGCCAGCGCCACTCACCACAGCCTCCTCGTTGGCTTCAGAAGCAGAGAGGGCAGGTCGAGAGGCAAACAGTGTAAAGAAGCTGCTCCTGCCACCACCCGCACCAGCACCGCCTCCCTTCCCTCCCTGCGTGAGAGTGGCAGCAGCCCAGCCGAACCACCCCGTGCGACGCTTAGTTAAGTCCCTGCCTGGTTGCCATGCTATGGGGGTGCTGGCAGGTTGAGAGGAGAGGCAGAAGGCATGGGAGTGAGGCGAGCAAAGATAGGAGATGCCGAGGTTGACGGAATGTCCGAGGAAAGGCTTGGGATAATGATGAAAACGGGCAACAGATATGGTGGGTGGAGTGAAGGCCATATCACATGGCAAGGAGGGGATTCACATTCAATGCTTGCTTATATTGCAGCATATACCAGAGATAAGACATGATGATTAAGTCATCATTCATTCATATCACACGTACCAGTGAATCGACATGATGATTGGGTCAGCCTTGGGGTTTCTCGCTACAGCAAAGACGCGGCTCAGCTGCACGCGATAAGGGGTTTCGGGTTCAGGGGTTGGGGATTCGGGATTGAGGAGGATCGAGGGTTTGGAGTTTAGCGTAGGGGGGTCATACCAAGCCAGATCAGACTCGAATTTTCGGAAGCAGGAAAAGCACTGGCATGAAATCAAACCGAATGAGGAAGAACAATGGGCAAAATCTGAAACGGCAGTAGACGTGCATGAAGGTAGGTAGGCAGGTAGGTAGGGCATACGTATTCATTGGTGAAGAACGGATTGGCGTCAAAGAGAAAGTCCACGCGGAAATCCTGGAGACAGGTGATAAGGACAGTCACAGTAATACAACCCAAGCAATAGTTGCATCTGAAAATGCAAGGGTGCGGCGGCAAGGTTTGGTTGAAAAAAAAAAAAAGCGCGACGTCACACAACATTCTGTCATGCCTCACAAACACAGCCATAAATCATGGTGCCCAAAACCCGAAACCCGGAACCGCGAAGCCTAAACATCACACACCATGCTGTGTTGCGACTTGTAGAAGTCCACGGAGCACAGGAACTGCAGCGCACCCATGTCCTGCTCCGTCATCTGCAAAGCGGCAGACAAGAAAGAATCAGGCAGGTTGGGAAGTGCAGGGAAGGTGAAAGATCAGGCAGCTGTGATGCAGGGGCCCACGGAGCATAGGAACTGCAGGCCACTGCAGCAGTGCAGTGCAGTGCATGGCACCAGTTCCGATGGCACCAGTTCCGATGGCACCAGTTCCGACAGCACTGCATGGCTCTGCAGCACCTTCAGCCATGTTCTGCGCTGCACCGACTAGCTTGACACTTGTTACATCACTCTGGGACACCCTTACAAGTCTTAAAACCATACCATACCACCCAGCACCACACACTCACCAGTTCTGACAGCACCGCATGGCTCTGCAGCACCTCCAGCCACGTCCTGTGCCGCACCGGAGTCACCGGCCTCGCGTCGGGTGTCCTTGCCATCAGTGCTGCCAGCGACACGTCAGCAGCCTTTGCTGCAGCAGCAGCCTTGGTCACGTTAGCAGACTGTGCCACGTCAGCAGGTTTCACCACGTCAGCAGGCTTTGCCACATCCGCAGGCTTGGCAGCTGCTGCAGTAGCAGGCACTGCTGCTGCTACTGCCACTGGCTCTGCTGGTGCTGCCACTGTTACCCGGCTCAGCTGCTGATGCTACTGCTGCTGAAACTGGTGCTACTGCCACTGCTGCTGCCGCTACCAGTGCAGGTGCTGCTGGTGTGCCATCTCCAGCTGCCACTGACACAGGCACTTCCTCTTCTTCCACTTCCTCTTCAGATTCTGCCGATACTTCACTGAGATTTTCATCAAGACTCAGAGGTGCTGCTGCTGTCACTTTTTCAGCTGCCATTGACACAGGCAATTCCTCTTCTTCCACTTCCTCTTTGGACCCCGATTCACTTCCACTACCACTGAGCTTCTCGTAGTGGCTCTCATCCTTCACACTCACCATTCCCTCACTCGCAGCCTCCTCTCTCTCACTTCCACTCCCGACGATACTCCCTCTTTCACCACCCAACCCCTCCCCGCCGCTGATATGTTCGCTCCACACACTCCCCTCACTCTCATTTTCTTCCACTTCCTCACTCTCCTCGCTCCCATGTTCTTCCACTCCCTCACTTCCCACGCTCCTGTCCGGCTCGCTTCCTTCCCTACTGCGTGCTCCCTCTGCTTCCTCTTCTCCCCCTTCAAGAATCACATCTTCTTCTCCCAGTATACTCCCTCCTCCCACCACACTCTCCCCTCCAAACACACTCCCTCCACCCGCCACACTCTCCCCCCCAGCCACACTCTCCACCTCTATCAGCAGACTGTCTACCCTCACTCCCTCACTCCTCCCCACCACACTCCCCCTCCCCACCACACTCCCCCTCCCCACCACACTCGCCACACTCGCCACCTCTATCAGCACCCCTTCCTCTGTCACCACACTCTCTCCATCCACCTCCAACCCCACCCTTTCACTCCTCCCATCTGCTTCTGTCTCTGTTTCTGCCTCGGTTTCTGTCTCAGCATATGTTGAACCCGCCGCTCCTCCCTCCCGTGCCACACTCATCGTTCCTACTGTACTTAGTTCCTCACTCTCACTCACTCCACTCTCACTCTCTCCACTCTCACTCTCTCCACTCGCACTCTCCCCACTCTCACTGTCCCCACTCTCACTCTCCCCACTCTCACTCTCCCCACTCTCACTCTCCCCTTCGCTCGACCCATCCTCTTTCTCTGACTCCTCTCCCTCACTCCCTGAGTAGCTGGATCGGGTCACTGCATCTGTCTCCGTCACACTACCCTCACTCTCCTCCCCGCTCTCCTCCCCACTCTCCTCCTCACTCTCCCCACTCCCTCCCTCACTCTCTCCCTCACTGCTCCCTGTCTCCTCACTGCTTCCCTCACTTCCTTCCGCGCTCAGACCACTTCCATCAACACTTTCCCCCTCACTCTCAACATCACTCTCAGCCTCACTCCCATAATCACTCCCCCCCACACTGCTCCTGCTCTCTTCTCCACTACCACTCACACTCTCCGCCTCACTCGCCCTTGCATCCCCTTCACTACCCTCTCTCTCTCCCTCACCCCCTTCTCCCTCAAATGCACTCCCCTTGTAACCACTATCCGCCACAAAACTCTCCTCCCTCCCCACTACCCCACACTCACTACCCCTCCCAGGCAGCTGTACCGGACTTTCATCCTGACCACCTTCCAAGCCTCCCTCCAAACCTTCTTCCAAGCCTCCATCCGAGCCTTGTTCCGAGCCTCCTTGTAGCCTCTTTCTTTGTCGCATGCTTGCAAGCACCCATGCCTCTGTCGCTACCACTCCTTCCCCTCTCTCCACACCCCTCTCCACCCCTCTTTCCACCCCTCTTTCCATCCCTCCTCTTTCTGCACCAACTGCCGTTGATACAGCTTTCTCAGGTGACTCATTCGCCCTGGTTGACTCTGTTGACTCCCTTGACTCGGGCCGGCTGGAGCCCTGAGAGCTCCCTGCACCACCGGGGACTAAGGCCGGAGGGACCAACCCTGCACCACCACCATACTTGCCTTTCCCACTCTCATCAACATCGGCATCAGCAACAGCACCAGCATCAACACCAGCGCCGGCATGAGTAGGAGCGTCAGCATCAGCATAGGCATCGTGCCTGGATCCAGCCGACATGGTATCAGAGTCAGCCGACAATCCATGCACCAGAGCGCCTACGGGGAAAACCCCATCCCGGGCCCCTTCAGTCCTTTCGTCCCCTTCAGTCACTTGAAGCCCTTGAGTCTTTTTAGGCACCTGTGCTGGCAGCGGCTTCTGAGCTCGTGGGTCCAGAGGGTGGAGGACTGCAGGAGAGGGAGCAGCAGTAAATTGGGGGCGATGAGAGGCTTTAGCATGGGTGGTGGTAGGAGCGGCTGTAGCAAAGGTGGTGGGAGAGGCTGTTGTAAGGGCAGGTGGAGAGGTTGTAGTGTGAGGAGGCACGGAAACTGGATGTGCACGTGGGTCCATTGGGTGGAGGATAGAGGGGATGGGTTCAGGGGGGTGAGACAAGGGAAGGGGAGAGAACTCTGGGGTGGATGGAGAAGGGGAATACTGGGGAGGAGGGGGAGGATGCTGGGACGGATGGGGTGGGTAGTGAGGAGGAGAAGACTGGTGATAAGGTGTGGGGAGGGGAGGTGCAGGAGCAACAGGGGGAGCGGTCTTCCTTCCAACAGCAGCAGCTGCTGCTACTGCAGGGGCTCGTGCAGGCTCTATAGGTGCAGGTATTGCTGCTGCAGGTGCTACTAGTGGTGGTGGTGCTACTGGTGCAGGCACTACTGGTGCAGGCACTACTGGTGCAGGCGCTACTGGTGCAGGCGCTACTGGTGCAGGCGCTACTGGTGCAGGCGCTACAGGTGCAGGCGCTACTGGTGCAGGTGCTACTGGTGCAGGCGCTACTGGTGCAGGTGCTACTGGTGCAGGTGCTACTGGTGCAGGCGCTACTGGTGCAGGTGCTACTGGTGCAGGCGCTACCATAGGTGGGGCGACTGGCAGCGGTACAGCTGCTGCAGGCCCTGCTGCTGCTGAAGGAACGACCGGCTCTGTAACAGCTGCAGCAGCGGCAGAAGCACCAGCAGCACCATCAGCACCATCAGCGGGAGCGGCAGTGGCAGCAGTGGCAGGCGAGGTGCCCCAGAGGGGACGGAAGAGGGAGGTCCACGCAGAGACGCCTCGGGAGGGAGAGGAGCTGGTACTAGGCTTGGGAGAGACGGCTGGGGACACTGCTGGAGATGCAGCTAGGGTTGCAGCGGAGGTGCCGGCAGGGGGTGCAGGTTGGGCACTAGCAGGGGAGGCAGCTGGAGGAACAGCAGGGGCTAGGGCAAGAGAGGCGGCTGGAACAGCCTTGGATGGCTTGCCAGTAGGCACCACTGCAGCAGCTGCTGCTGATGAAGCTGCTGCTTGTGACGTTGCTGCTTCTGCTGTTCCAGGTGGACGCTGCTCCTGATTGGTCAGCAGCCTCGTAGTGTAGTGCTCGCTTTCTTGCACTGGTTGGGGACCTGCAGACAAGACAGTAGCAGCAGAGGCAGCAGGAGGGGCAGCAGGAGGGGCAACAGCCGAGCCAGCAGGAGGGACAACAACCGAGGCAGCAGCAGGAGGGGCAACAGTCGAGCCAGCAGGAGGGGCAACAACGGAGGCAGCAGCAGCAGGAGGAAGAGGAGCAGCAGAGGCAGCAGGGCCAGGCGAAGCACATGCAGGTGCGGCAGCAAGCACAGGCGAAGCAGACACAGGCGCTCCAGGTGCAGAAGCAGCAAGCGCAGCAGAAGCAGAACCAGGGGATGATGGCCGGTAAAAGGGAGAGGGAAACTCACCTGTAGGCCGAGGGCCAGCCATATCAGACGCGCTAGTGGTAACGGCGATTGCACTGTGGGGGGTAGACCCTCCAGAGGACCCTCCCGTGCTCTGTGGAGTGCTGGCAGCAGACCCAGTCGCTTGGGCGAAGGGGTGGGGCGAGGCGGAGGAGGAGGGGCGCAGGGGCTGGGGGCGCTTGAAGGAGCGGCGCAAGGCGAGGGAGGGTGGAGACGGCTGAAGAGAGGGCGTGGTGGGCGGCTGTGGGTGGTGGAACCTCTGCGGGGGAGCTGCTGGAAAAGCTGGGGTTGTGGGGGAAGCTAGAACTGCTGGGACTGCTGGGGTTGCTGCGGGTGCTGGGATTGCTGCGGCTGCTGGGGGTGCTGGGGGTGCTGGGCCAGTTAGGGCAGGTGGGGCAGGTGGGGCAGGTGGGGCAGCTCGAGCTACTAGAGCAGGTGGGGCCATGGGGGAAGCTGCAGCAGCTGCAGTAACTACTGCAGCAGCGGGCACAGCAGCAGAAGCTTCATCTTCTGATGAGAAACCGTACTCCTCCTCCTCTTCCCTTTGCCCCTCCCCCTCCTCCTCCTCTTCCCTTCCCCCTCCCCCCTCCTCCTCCCCTTCTTCTGAATCATCCTGTTCCTCCTCACTGCCGTGCACCCAGGCTTCCTCCGAACCACTCCTAACCGAATCCCTTGCTTCTTCCTCCACCCACTCCTCCTCCTCCTCCTCGTGCCTTCCTCCTTCGCTCTCACTCTCCCTCTCACTCTCTCTCTCACTCGCACTTCTGGAACCATACTCATCCTCCTCTTGCGACTCTTCCCCTCTCTCACTCGCCGACTCATACTCCTCCTCACCCTCCCCACTCTCCTCCTCCTCTCTCCTCCCATCTCCCACACCCACTCCACTCCTATCAGACCCCCAAAATCCCTCACTCCCCTCCTCACTCCCCTCCTCACTCCCCTCCCCACTCCCCTCACTGCCTTCAGACTGCCCGCTCCCCTGTGAATCCTGCTGCGACAGAACCTTCAGCTGCCCCTTCAGCTGCCCGAGCACTGCATCAAACCGCCTCTTGCTCTCTGCTCGAAGCATCTTTGCCGCCCTCTCCTCCTCCTCGCTCCCAAAACTCTCCCCTCCTTCTTCCTCGGTATCATCCTCTCCCTCTGACATCCCATCCTCCTCTGACCTGTCACCCTCTGACCTATCCCCTTCTGAACGCCTGTCACTTTCTGTGCTTTGCCCTGCTTCTGAGCTCCTGTCGTCTGTAAACACACTCTCCTCCTGCTCCTCCTCTTCGTCTTCTTCCCCTTCTGATCCCCTCTCACTTTCTGACCTCCTGTCGCTCTCTAAACTCCCTTGTCCCTCTGAGCTCCTATTGTCTGTAAACACACTCTCCTCCTGCTCCTCCTCCTCCTCCTCTTCATCCTCATCCTCAATTGAGCTTCCCTCCTCCTCCTCCTCCTCCTCCTCAGTTGCAGTAACACCCTCACTGCCTTCCTCCTCATCATCATCCTCTTCCTCCTCCTCCTCCTCCTCCACCTCCTCTTCCTCTGAACTAGGCTCTTGGGAGCTACCCCCCACCTTCACAGTGAGGGGTCTCTTCCATCCAGGCGACCGCATCGCATCCGCCAATGACGCAGCGCCACCTGTTGGCGTCCCAAGCTGATGGCTGGGGCTAGCAGCACCACTTGCAGTAACATTAGCAGCACCAACAGCAGCATTATTCGCACTCCTCACACTCTCGCTCTCTTTGCTCCCTTCACTCCCACTATCAATATCGCTGTACCTCTCACTGCCCTTCTTGCTGAATCCCTCACCCTCCTCCTCAGACCCCTCACCCGTACCCTCATATTCCGAATCGCTCTTCTCTGATTCGCTTCCCTCTGACTTGCTCCTCACCGACCTGCTACCCTGCGACCCACTAGTACGAGACCTACTAGCTTGAGAGCTGCTCACACGAGACTTGCTAGAGTGGGATGTACTAGCAAGGGACTTGCTAGCATGAGACCCACTCCCATCAGACCCACTCTTGCTTCCCAGCCGAGACTGGCTTCCCACTGATCCCTTACTGAGCGACTCATTAGGAGGCGACTCTGTGCCCGGGGACTGGCTTGCAGCAGAGGGCCTCCGGCTTGCTTCAGAGGGGCTGCAGCTTGCAGCAGTCCCGTTTTTGCTCGCTCCCGCTCCTCCTGAAGCATCGGATGCTGACCTGGAACGGTGCGATGCTGACCTGGAATGATGTGATGCTGACCTGGAAGCATGTGATGCTGACCTGGACGCGTGAGAACCTGACCTGGACATCTTCTCTGACTCTGATTCGCCAGATTCCGATCCTGAAACCTCTGAAGCAGACGCTTGGGTGAGTGTAGTATGAGGGCTGGTTGTGTGGGAACCAGAGTGGATGCTTCCTTTCTCTGAGCCACCTTCAGACTCGGAACCCTCACTGCTCTGTGAATGGGTGTGGGAGTGGGAGTCATATGTTCCAGACACTGCTGAGCTGTGACTTGCACTCTCATCGCCATCACTCTCACTACCCTCACTCTCACTCCCCTCACTCTCATCACTTCCACTCCTGCTGCTCCCTCCACTACCACTCTCCTCACTCCTACTCTCCTCATCCCCACTCCCCTCACTCCCACTCTCCTCGCTCCCACTCATGCCCGACTCACTTGCCTCCATCTCTGTCCCATCTGTATCACTCCCCATACTCTCACTCCCCGCTCTCTTCCTCCTACTCATCTCACTCCTCCCCATCTCACTCCCAATCTCACTCATCCCTCGCACGCTCGACAAGTCTTCCCGGGTCCCACTGGTTCGAGACCCTGTTACAGTCACCACCTCTATAAGCACAACATCATCACTGTACCCTCCTCTGCTCCTGCTCGCTGCACTCCTGCTCACCGCCTCACTCCCCTCCATACTATCACTATCCTCCATAGTATCACCATCTTCCACACTCTCTGTCACATCACTCCCTTCGCTCTCCTCACTCTCTTCACTCTCCTCACTCCCCTTGGATAAGCTATCTTCCTCATACGAGCTACCATCCCTCTGACTGCTGTCCCTGTCACTGTCTGCCCTCCTACGGCCACCCCTTTCACTATCACTCGGAACATCAGTTCCCTCCGAAGTCAAGGTTCTATCTGCCGTCCCAGCAGTCTCACTCCCCTCCATAGTGCCACTCCTTTCAAAGGTCTCACTCCCCTCCATAGTCTCACTCCCCTCCATTGTATCACTGCCTTCGTAAGTCCTAGTCTCCCCGAGGGTTTCAAACGTGTTGGTTCTCCCCATAGCCTCACTTCCCTCCATAGTGTCACTCCTCCCAATAGTACCACTCCCCTCCATAGTGCCACTTCTCTCTATAGTCCCACTGCCTTCAAACGTCTCAGTCCTCCCCACTGTCTCAAACGTGATACTTCGCCCCATTGCATCCGTCCCCTCTATAAGCTCACTCCCCTCAATAGTCCCACTCCCCTCCCTAGTCAACGTCCTTCCCAGCATCTCACTAACAGCTGTCTCGGTCTCTTCCAGGGTGAAAGTCCGCTCCATAGTGTCACTCCCGCCTGGAGTCACAACCTCTGTCCCATCCAGCGTTCTGTCGTCTATTGTGCCGCCCACAGTGCCATCCATTGTGCCATCCAATGTGCCGTCCCATGTGCCATCCAAAGTTGTGCCATCCTCATCATCACTCGACCCTGTCTCCTCACTCCCCTCGCTTTCACTCGAACCACTTTCCGTCCCCTCACTCTCACTCTCCACCTCACTCCCACTCTCCTCCTCACTCCCACTCTCTTCCTCACTCCCTCTCTCCTCCTCACTCTCTTCTGTCTCACTTTCCCCACTCCCCACGTACTCAGTCTCTCCCTCGTCTGAACTCCCCACAGGGCTAAGGCTTGACTCACTGCCCTCCTCACTCTCCTCCTCACTCCCCTCCTCACTCCCCTCCTCACTCCCCTCCTCACTCTCCTCCTCGCTCCCCTCACTCCCTCCAGAAGCACCACTCTCCACCGCACTAAATTCCCCATCTTCTCCCTCCTCCCTACCTACCCTCATCTCACTCCCTTCTGTCCCACTCTCCTCCCCTTCACTCCCTTCACTCTCCCCCTCACTCTCTCCCTCAGCACTTCCATCAAACCCACTTCCCTCCTCACTCTCAGCCTCCTCACTCTCTCCTTCCATCCCACTCCGACCCTCACTCCCATCCTCCTCCCCACTCTCCCCTCCATCCCACCCCTCACTGCCAACCTCCCCCTCGTCCTCCTCACTTCCCTCCTCCTCCGCACCTCTCTCAATCCTCACCACAAGGGTCCCTGATCCTTGAGTATCAGCCAACAAGCCACCACCACCAGCACCACCAGCAGCACCACCAGCGCCAGCAGCAGCAGCAGCAGCGCCAGCAGCAGTGGGTGAGAATCTCGACTTGTTAAAAACCACAAACACACGCTCATCATCCTCCCCTGGCCTGCCACTAGGCGACTTGCTCCCCCCCCCCATTGCCCCACTCGCCCCACCCATTCCCATGCCAGCTCCCCCACTCAACGGCGTGCTGGCCCCGCTCGTACCCCCTCCAGTACGCATAGAATTTGCCTCCAGAAAAGGGGAGGGGGGTGCGGCGCCGTACTCGTTGATAAACACGATGCCTCCGATTGCATCGGGGGTTTTCATGCCGCTATAGCCCGTGGGAGTGCCTCCCTGTGACGGTGCCAGTATCGGTCTGCCCACCCACGCACCTACACTCTCATCCTCGCTCTCTTCTTCCTCCTCCTCTTCCTCCTCTTCCTCCTCACTTGCATCCTCAGTTGCCTCCTCGCTCCCCTCCTCGATCTCCTCTTCACTCTCCTCCTCAATTTCCTCCTCACTCTCTTCCTCAATCTCTTCCTCACTTTCCTCCTCACTCTCCTCATCACTACTATACTCCATCTCCTCCTCTTCCTCCTCTTCATCCTCTTCCTCCTCCTCATACTCTTCACCCTCCTCCGTCGCTTCCTCACTCTCCGCCTCTTCACTTTCCTCCTCCTCACTCCCCTCCCCCCACCCTATACCAAACCCACCAGCCCTAGCACCAGAGCCTTTACTCCACCCACCAAGCCCCGCCCCAGGCCGGTACCCCTGTGCAGGCTGCTGACTCATCACCCCCATCTCTGCTGCTCCTCCCACCGCTCTCCCAGGCACCGCCGCCGCTGCTGCAGCTGCCCCTGGCAATGCAGCTCCATCTGCGCCTCTCCCTGTGCTCTTAGCAGGCGACACTGTAACGAACGCAATGGGAGACATAAGAGCCTCATGCCCCTCCGCTAGCACAAACACACCAGGAGCAGCAGCAGCAGCACCAGCAGCACTAGCTGCTGCTGCTGCTGCTGGCGGCTCTGCAACCTCTCCGTTTGCTCCTGCATGTGTATGGGTGGAATAGCGGCCAGCACCAGGGCTAGTGGCATTATCCTTTGCTCCAGGAATGGCAAGGGAAGGAGGACGAGGAGGGCGCATAGCACTACCACTACCACTACCACTGGCACCGCCACTACCACTGCCCCCACTTGCTACACTTGCTACACCTGCTGCAGCTGCTGTACCTGCCGCCCCAGACCCCCCTTGCTCCCCGTCCCTTAACCCAGCCCCAGCATCACCTGCCTGATTCAAGTCCTTTCCTTGCTGCGCCTCCTTCCCTGCCTCTCTCCCTGCTTGCCCGTCATGCTTCGCCCCAAACACAAACGCGCTTGCCCCTGCAAAGAACCCTGCCACAGACCCCCCCCACGACTGCTGCCCCCCTGCCTGCTGCCCCCCTGCCTGCTGGCCCCCAGGCACAGCCCCTGCTGCTGCTGCAGGAGCTCCCGCCCCTCCCGCGTAACCGCCAGGGGCGAACGGGTGCAGGCCGGAACCCGGCACAGCAGCAGACGCAGCAGCAGGTGCGGCATAAGCAGGGGAGTGACCATAAGCCGGGGGGATGGGGGGTATGCGCGGCTTACCTGCTGTTCCTGACGCGAATGGGTGGGGCTGTGAAGGGCCGAGCTGAGAGGAGGAGGCGGTAGGAGGGCCGACAGGGCGAGGGGGGAGCTGCTGCTGGGGGTGAGGAGGAGCGGGGGCAGAGGACCGAGACCTAGATGCGAAAGGGAGAGGTCGGGGAGATGATGGTCGCGGGCTGGTGGGTGGCTGGGGTGCATGCCTTGCGCCAGGCTGACCCTGCCCCGAATGAACCTCCCCCGGGTGAAACCCGCCCCCTGGCATTCCCCCTTGGCTGTTGAACATGAATCCGTTACTCTGCTGTTGCTGCTGCTGCTGTTGTGAGGCAGGCCCCCATCCCGCCTCGTGTTTGATTTCCGAGTCCGAGTCATCAGAGTCCTCTTCCCCTGCTCTCCACACGTCCCTCTCTACCCCATTCCTCCGCCCCACATTCCCAACCGTCATCCCCGCTGCCCCTGCCCCTGCCGCTGCTGCTGCTGCTGCTCCTACTCCCTGTGCATGCCCTCCCTCCCTCACCTCCTTCTTATCCACAACCCCCGCCACCCCCCCCTCCTGCACCACCCTCTTCTCCACCACTCTCCCCCTCCCCCGGACAAGCCTACTCTGCACCTCCTCCTCCTCCCCCTCACTCTCATACACCACCCAGTCATCATACTTCCCCACATCCTCCAGCAACAAACCCCCCGAAGTCGCAGGGCGCAGCACAGGAGCCCCAGACCCAACCCTGGACAGCGAAACAGGCGTACCCGGCCTGGCAGGCCCCACAAATCCCACAACCACAGGCTGAGCCGCCGCTGCTGCCCCCCTCCTCTCCACACTCCCCTCGCCATCCGACGAGCTCCACGCCCCACTAGCCCCAGCGCTGGCCAACCCCTCTACTGGCAACCCCCTCATGCTCTTACTCGCTCTGTTAATCTCCGCCCCTGTGCCAAAACTCCCTCTGCTGTCCGCCGTCCCACCTGCTACTCGCTCCAGCATCCCTGCCCCTAGAGACGAACCTCTAGGCGATCTCTTTCCTAGCCGTGATCTCCCAGACTTGCCCGCGCTGCTAGGGCGAGGAGCCCCATGCCATAACCCGCCCCTCGCTCTCCCTGAAATGGTACCCGCTCCCTGCTCCCCTATTTCAGATACGGGACTCATGCCTCCGCCTCTAGACCCCTGACTCGCCAGACTCCCCGCTTTGAACGACCCTGCTTCGTCTCCCCCTCGCGCTCTCCCCCACGAGTCCCCCAACCCGCCCTCCAGCCGCCCACTCATCGTCTCCGAGTCATCACTTGAATCCGACTCCACAAGCTGGTCCCGATCCGCGCCAGAGTGGAAGATCCAACGGTCACCGCTGCCCGTGGCGGCGCGCTGCAGGAGATTGCTATTGGTTGGTGCGGAGAGGGCAGCAAGGCCGCTGCTGCTGCGGAGGGGCTGGGGGGGAAGGCCGCTGGTGCTGCGGTAGGGAAGGGGGGGAAGCTCGCTGTTGCTGCGTATAGGAGGCATACCAGTAGCGCCGCCAGGACCATGACCAGGTAGGGGCTGCTTCGACCATGACTGCTGCTGCTGCTGCCGCTGCTGCTGCTGCACCTGCTGCTGCTGCAGGAGCGTATCCCTATCTCTGCCACTGCCACTACTGCCGCTGCTTCTCCCCATGCTTCCGCGCCCCTGGCTCCCCTGCCGTCCGCTCCCCCCAGAAACCTCCCCACCGAACACCCCTTCCTGCTGATCCCCTGATCCAAACGCCCCCTCCCCCACCCTGTTCCGCTTCGCCTTCGCCTCCCGCCTGCCCCCCCCTTCCCCTGCAGACACAGGCGAGCTCCCACCTAGCGGAGTCCCAGGGGTGGCTCGTTTCGACCCCCCACCGGACTGCTCTCTGGGATCGTCTCTAGAGATTTCCCGAGAGCCTAGAGCAGCGCCTAGAGCTCCTCCTACCACGGCGCCTGCCACTGCTGCCCCGGCACCAGCCCCAGCTGCAGCAGCAACTGCTGCTCCGCTCGGGCCTGCTTCCCCTGCTGAACCTGCTTCTGCCGCTTCACCTCTATCACCCGTGTCTGCTGCTTCTGCTGCCTCTGTTGCTTCTGCTGCTTCTGCTGCCCCTGCTGTTCGTGCTGCTTGTGCTGTTGGTTCAGGCAGACTTTGTACGGCAGACTCTGAGTCGCCAACACTACTGAGGTCTCTTGCAGTGTCCCCTGACGCCAGCACGGCTGCAACTGACGTTCTCGAGTCTTCCCTCATCCCTTCCGACCCCCCCACCCCTTCCGAACCTCGCACCCCTTCTGAACCTTCCACCCCCTCCATCGCATCCCCGCTGGTTGCTTCTTCTGCTGGCTTGGCTTCTCGCCCTGCAACCAAACCTGCCACCCCGGCTGCTACGGCCCCGCCTGCTGCTGCTGCCCCTGCTGCCAAGCCAGCTATAAGCCCAGTCCTACCAGCACCACCAGCACCACTGGCACCACCAGCACCACTGGCACCACCAGCACCACTGGCAGCAGGAGCAGGGCTAGAACTGGGCGTCTGTGCTTCCGCTGTTGTTTGTGGCACTACAACATCTCTTACTGCAGGCCGCACCCGTTCAGGCAACCTAGGATCCGCGCTAGTCGCCTCATCCGGCGGCTGTGCTTCTCGTTTCGACCTAGCTACCTTCTTCCCCTTCTTCCCTTTCTTCTTCTCCTCCGCTTCGCCTGAGCCTGCTTCTCGCGCGGCTCTTGCCCCTGATCGGCGGGACCTGGCTGGCCGTCCGATCTCGGTGGATATCTCCTGGACGGTCACGATCTCTGTGGAGATCTCCTCGATCTTGACGACCTCCTCTCGCACGTGTCCTGATACAGCGCTCCTGCTCGCAGCCTGCTTACGACAATTCCGTGGGGTTTGGGGGGGGGTACGGGGAGGGGGTTAGAAGGGCCGGGAGGAGGGGGAGGAGGGCGGGGAGAGGGGGGTTGCGCATGGAAGAATGGGGTTGAGTGGAATTATAGAGGTGAAGAGGCAGCAGACCCATTTATTTCATTCCTGAACCCTACTCACAGCGAAACATCCCTGTGCCAAACCCTCTTGGTGCACCTAACACCGCGTTCCACCCTTTCACAACTTCAATATGCACCTCCCAACCCCACAGCACCGCACCTGAGCCGGCGGCAAGGCGTGTGAGGCCGTAGCAGCCTCTTCCAGCCAATCGTCGTCCGCACTGGCGTTCGGGAACCACGTCAGCCCTGTGAGGGGGTGCGGGGAGGGGGGCAAAGAGGGAGCGGGGGAGGAGGTACCGGGAGTGGGGAAGGAAGGCAGCGGGGAGGGGAAGGGAGGCATAGACGGAAAATCTGGCGTCAAGTGCAAATGTTGGAGCGCATCAACGGTCAGACGCGGGACAGGAAGAGCGAGATGACCTGGTGAGGTGAAAGGTAGCGGCGCTCAGAGACTAGGCAGAAACCTAGTCAGAGAGGGAATCACAAGAGCAAGGTCTTAATCGCCAGATTAGCATATGGGTCTGTAAGGGATCCCAAATCCGCAGGGTGCAAATGACTTCTGAGGCGCCTCAAAAGTCGCAGCTAATAGCCAGAATGGCATACGGGTCTGTACAGGATCGCAAATCCGCGGGGTGCGAATACTAAAAGAGAATTCTATGAACGTATCGAGTTCTTGGAAGAGCGAGTGTATCTTCAGAGATCTATTAGCGATCAGGGCGGTTGCTGGTTCCACTGATGGCGTTCTGATGGTTTCTCTGGAAAATAGGGGCTCTTCAAGTAGTGGAGAGCGGCAGTCGTCAAATTCACAACCTCGTCTAATGAACAACTGTAACGGTAACGGTACTGACATCTGACAATTGCGTTTGGAACTGACCTCTGCCTGATGCGTCGGGTGTGGTGGGTGGGGAACAAAGCGGCCATGGCAGATGACCGTCTTCTAGCGTCGCGTTTGGTGGAATCGCGATACACAAGAGCTCTCTAAAGTGGAACCGGCGTCGCGAGTCGCTGGCTTTCTTGATAAGCTCCGCCTTCTTGCGAGTCCTAGAGTTAGTGGACTGCAGGCGAGTTAAGTCTAATTCATTCGGCTCTTCGGGCCTTTTGCTTTTCTCGCGTTTCGATTCGCGCGTGAGCTGTCTAGACGTGCGTCGCGAACCCCAAAGACTCGCCATTGTCGCGAAAAACTACAAGCATTACAATCCTAAAACGAACCTAAGAACGGATGCACGAAAAAAATAGGCTATCCGTTGCTAGTAGGTAAGCAGGCGTGACCCATAAATAACATAACTTAATTACAGGACGCGGTTAGTTAGGTCAGTAAGCTAAGATCAGCAACAAGCTTCTAGTTCCGTACAAATAAGCTATCTCCAGCCACTGATGGCCATAGCATCTTGTCTGCACGACACTCCCTCTGCTTCCTGCCCCCAAGCTCCTCTCACAGACGGATTTCGGCTCGGTAATCCCAAAGTTTTGAAAGGAGACGCAGTTTGCCCGCCCTCGAGCCTGCCCTGTTGTGTGGCCAGGCCTGGCCTGGCATGGTCTGGTTCGTGTCTGCTCTGGGAACTGCCCCTTCCCTGCCCTTGGTTTCGCGCCAAACCTGCACGGCACTGACGCCCCACGCGTTTCGTGGCTCGTCGCGATTCCGTTTCCGTCGGTGGCACCACGGAGCAGGCACCAACACGAGTTGCTGTTGGTTCCGTCAATCTCGCAAACATTCGCGAATGATGATTTGTTTCGCAACCCTAACGAGGAGAAAAGGGAATCTCGAGGTCCTCACGTTCCTGTCCAACCAACAGTGCATTGCTGTCTGGCAAACCGCTACACGTCTCATTCGCCTGTCACCGTCTATCTGTACTTCCAACACACAAAGAACACAGGCGGCCAGGGGTTGACCCAGGGTTGGAGTTGTGTAAGGAAATTCCCTTTTCCTTACTTCGCATCCCTGCTCAACGCGTACATCACTGTAGCACCTCAGTCAGCACCGTTACCACTCGCGACCATCGCATCATTCATCATCCCGCCCTTTTCGCACATCGCATCCCGACCTCACGGCTCGGCTGGTAACCCGCGCTCCGGGCCTACGCTTCGACACTTTCCCAACCTCAGTCCCAGGCTCGTCGCGCGACCATTACCGTTACCACTATAGTTTCGCTATATAATGTTCGCTCATGCCTTCGCTCATTTGTATTCTTGCTTCGATAGTGCAATTCTCGTTCGTTCACTCAATTGCACTCGTAACACTTGGTATCAGAGCCTACGATCTCATCTCGGACCGCACCCACACCTTCGCTTCCCACTATCTCAAATTTTGGGGGGGGTAGACGTCTCTCAGCGACACAGCACCGCCGCTCGTAGTGCTCTCTCGAAAGCACGCACGGCCACGACCGAGGCTCTCGCTGAGCTTGCCCGACACCCCCGCCATGGCCGATTTCAATCTCGCCACGTTGACGCAGGAGCAACTCGATCGTCTCGTGCGTCAATTGGAGGATTCGGCGCTCGAAATCGCGACTCTCACGGCGGAACGTGACTCTGCCCGTCAACAGTCAACGGTGAACGTACCGACGACATCACATGCACCAACCAATGCATCTGCACATTCGGAGGAGCCCATCGTCATCTCATCCGGCACACCAACGCAACACAACAGCACGGGACAGCGCTCAGGCGCAGCCAGTGACGGCGCAGCCCAACCGATGCCCGGCATGGGAGGGAACAGGAGCGCATTAAGCCCACGGGAGCCCCGAGAAGCCCGTCGGCACGTGGAGTTTGCGGCGACAAGTGGCGAGAACGCCGTGATGGCCCCAATGCCACTCAAGCCGCAACGCCCGCCCTGCTTCGACCCAAGCCAACGCGGCGGCCCGACAGTTCAATCGTGGGTCTTCACGATGAATGTGTTTTTCGACGCCAACTACGTCGAGTCGGACGCCGCCAAGATCCGGTATGCGGTTTCACTACTCAGGGGCCCCGCCATGGACTGGTGGCGAGTCATTGTGACGTCGTCGCGCGCCTACGAGCCACCGTCGCACGAGGAAGGGCCCTCGGGTCCAGCTTGTCAGATTATTATAGCTGATGCATGTTTGTAGGCCATAGTGGGGTAGCACATATGGGGTACAGTTTGCTAGGGTTGTATTTGTACCCAACTCTGACTTAGTCAATTTATTCCTGTTCATTCCTTTCACATGGTATAGAGCGGGTTCCCTGTGGGAACTTCGCCTAGGGCCCACCGAAGCGCGCCCCGAGGCGCGCGATCCTTTTTTTTTTAGCGACCCCCCCCGAGTCGCCCTTCCCCTGCGGCCCCGCCGCCCTTCGTTCGCGGCCCCGCTGTCCAGTCGCGGCCCCGCCCTTACGTCGCGGCCCCGCCCTTACGTCGCGGCCCCGCCACTAAGTCGCGGCCCCGCCACTAAGACGCGGCCCCGCCACCCAGTCGCGGCCCCGCCGCCTACTCGGACACGGCCCCGCCGCCTGCTAAGACGCGGCCCCGCCGCCTGCTAAGACGCGGCCCCGCCGCCTGCTCAGCCGCGGCCCCGCCGCCCTCTACGACGCGGCCTCCGCCGCCTGCAGACGCCGCGGCCTCCGCCGCCTGCTCAGCCGCGACCCCCGCCGCCCGCTACGACGCGGCCTCCGCCGCCTGCTCAGCCGCGGCCCCCGCCGCTCTCTACGACGCGGCCTCTGCCGCCTGCTCAGCCGCGGCCCTGCCGCCTCCTACGACGCGGCCCCGCAGCCTGCTCAGCCGCGGGTGCTTCCAGCGGCCCTCCGCTGCATCCTGACGGCCCGCCGCTGCAACCTGCGGCCCCGCCACTGCGCCTGTCCCGGCTCCGCCACTGCACCCTGACGGCCCCGCCGTCCCCTGTCTCGGCCCCACCGCTGCACCCTGACGGCCCCGCCGTCCCTTGTCCCGGCCCCGCCACTATACTGCAGCCGAGCCGCCCAGCAGCAGCCGAGCCGCCCAACAGCAGCCGAGCCGCCCAGCAGCAGCCGAGCCGCCCAGCAGCAACCGAGCCGCCCAGCAGCAGCCGAGCCGCCCAGCAGCAGCGGAACCGCCCAGCAGCAGCCGAGCCGCCCAGCAGCAGCCGAGCCGCCCGGTACCTGAGCCGCCCGAGCCGCCCGAGCCGCCCGAGCCGCCCGAGTCGCCCGAGCCGCCCGAGCCGCCCGAGCCGCCCGAGCAGCCCGAGCCGCCTGCTGCTGACCTACCCGACTCTCCCATCCCGGTGAGACTTTCAGCTGCTGCCATGGCCACCCCCAATGTTCTCACTTTTGACGCTGAGGGGAGGGCCATTGACTTTGCCGTCTGGATCGAGGACCTGCAGCTGTACTTACTGTGTGATGCGGTAGATGAGGTCTCTCTCTTTGACTTTGTCTCTGGCGCTGTCCCTGCCCCGCCTGCTGATGCTGACTCTGCCGTTCGCTCCAAGTGGGCGACCCGCGATGCTGCTGCACGTCTTGCTGTGCGTCGCCACCTCCCTTCCTCTGAGCGTGCCCACTTTAGTCAGTGCAAGACCGCTCAGGCCTTGTACGACGCTGTAGTTGCGCGCTACTCCTCCCCTTCCTCCGCTACCCTTAGCCGCCTCATGCTACCGTTTCTCTTCCCTGACCTCGCTTCCTTTCCCACTGTCGCTGACCTCGTTACCCACCTCCGCGCTAGTGACACCCGCTACCGCGCTGCCCTTCCTGCTGAGTTCCGCGCTGCGAACCCTCCTCCCATGTACATCACTCTCTACTTTCTCGTCACCCGTCTCCCTGAGTCCCTTCGTGTCGTTAGGGACCAGTTTCTCTCTGTCTGTCCCACCACTCTCACTGTCGACCTCCTTGAGGAGTCCCTGCTAGCGGCTGAGAAGAGTATTGTCGCTGTAGGGGCCTCTCGGGGTGACCCTCGCACCCCCATCTTTGAGGGGTGTGGTCCCTCCCCCCTGCTGCCCTCTGTCGCCTCTGCCGATGCGGCCGACCTCGTTGGTTTTGAGTCGGTCGGCGCGGCGTCTGCCCCCAGTGGCAGACGCCGCACTGGCAAGGGCAAGGGGGGCAAGGGAGCGGGTGGAGCCAGAGGGGGCAGTGGAGGAGGCGGTGGGGGTGGAGGGGGGAGTGGGGGTGGCGGGGGGGGTGGTGGCGGGAGTGGAGGTACTAGTGGCGGCGGTGGAGGCGGAGGTGGCGGCGGAGGTGGTAGCGGAGGAGGCGGTGGGAGCGGTGGGAGCGACGGTCCTGGTGGGGGAGGTGGCGGTGGCGACGGGGGTGGCGGTGGAGGCGGGGGTGGCGGTGGAGGAGGGGGTCGGAGTGGCTCGTCCCAGCGGAGCAGCTCTGGGGGTGGTCAGCGCCAGCAGCAGCAGCAGCAGCAGCCGCAGCAGCAGCCGCAGCAGCAGCAGCGCTCTCGCACCGTCCCCGGCCCTCAGCAGCTCCGTGAGTGGTACTTGCAGCGTCAGCGCGGTGGTGCGCTTGGTCCCTGCCCCTACGTTCTTCGCACTGGTGACCGTGCAGGGGAGAGGTGTGGAGGCGCCCACACAGCCCGTCGCTGCTTTGGCCGCCTGACCGACGCCTGGCGTCAGCAGTTTCCGGAGGCCGCTGAGATCCCCCGCTGGGGAGAGCTGTCTAGGGCTGGTGTAGCTATTTATGATCTTGATTTTGATGCTATTCTCTCTGCTATGTATGCTGTGACTGGTAGTGATGAGGATGACTGTTACCGGTGTTTCCCGCCCGACCCGGGCATTGGTACTGCCGCGTCAGGTACTAGTGAGGCTGCTGCTCTAGGTGCCAGTGCGTCTGTGCTTTCAGGTACTGGTGAGTCCGCCCTCTCAGGTACTGTGTCGGCTTCGGCCTCTCACACCTTCACCCTTGACTCTGGAGCGTCTCGCTCCTTCTTTAGGGACCGCACCACTCTCACGCCGCTGAGTCGGCCTGTTGCGGTGTCCCTGGCGGACCCCTCTGGGGGGCCTGTCCTGTCTCGCTTCTCCACTGTCCTCCCGTGTCCGGCGGCCCCCTCTGGCACCCTGACTGGTCTCTACCTCCCCTCGTTCTCGACGAACTTGGTGAGTGGTGCTGACCTCCAGCATGCAGGTGTCCACCAGTTCACCCCTGCTCGTCAGCGGGTGACCCACTGTACGGAGGCGGATACAGGTCGCCACCTGGCTACGTTTACACGTCGGCCGGGGTCGAGCCTGTACACACTGACCACTGCTTCTCCTCCAGGTACTGCGTCTGGTAGGGCCCCTTCGTCTGGTCAGGTGTTTGCTGCAGCGTCCAGGTCTGGTCCTGAGTCTGCCCCTTGTTCGTGTCGTCGTCTGTCTCACGAGACCCTCCTCTGGCACCACCGCCTTGGCCACCCCTCTCTGCTTCGGCTCAGAGGCATGGCCTCGCGGGTCCTTGTGTCTGGTCTTCCCCGGTCCCTCCCTCCCCTTCCTCCGGGCCCTGGCCCTGCCTGTGTCCCCTGTGTCGAGGGGCGCCAGCGTGCTGCCCCTCACTCCTCCCAGTTTCCTCCGACAGAGGCCCCGTTGCAGACGCTTCACATGGACGTGTGGGGCCCAGCCCGCGTCCGTGGACAGGGTCAGGAGCGCTACTTCCTGCTGGTGGTTGACGACTACTCGCGTTACACCACAGTCTTCCCCTTGCGCAGCAAGGGTGAGGTCACTCAGGTGTTGATCGACTGGATCCGCGCAGCTCGTCTTCAGCTTCGGAGAAGCTTTGGCTCTGACTTCCCTGTCTTGCGTCTGCACTCGGACAGAGGCGGAGAGTTCTCCTCTGCCCTCCTGAGTGCCTACTATCGTGTGCGAGGCATCCGTCAGACCTTCACGCTTCCGGACTCACCACAGCAGAATGGGATCGCTGAGCGCCGCATTGGCATGGTCATGGACGTCGCTCGTACGTCCATGATGCATGCGGCTGCTCCCCATTTTCTGTGGCCGTTTGCGGTCAGGTACGCTGCGCACCAGATCAACCTCCACCCCAGGGTCTCTCGACCGGAGACCTCCCCAGCTCTGTTGTGGACGGGGAAGGTTGGCGATGCGTCGGCGTTCCGGGTCTGGGGATCTCGGGCGTTTGTTCGCGACCTGTCTGCGGACAAGCTGTCCCCTCGTGCTTCTCCCTGCGTCTTCCTCGGGTTCCCCCCCGACGCCCCTGGGTGGCAGTTTTACCACCCCACCTCTCGACGTGTTCTGTCCTCCCAGGACGTCACGTTCGACGAGTCGGTACCCTACTACCGCCTCTTCCCCTACCGCACTCCGTCCCTCCCCCCACCCCCGCTCTTCTTGGTACCAGGTCCCCCCCCAGTAGTCCCCCTCCCCCCTCAGGGTCCTGCCCCTTCAGGTGTGTCTCAGGTAGACGCGGTCGAGCCTGTCGAGGTCACTGGTGACTCCGGTGCTGCTGCGGGAGCTGAGCCTGGGGGTGCAGAGTCTAGGGGTGCTGAGCCTGGGGGTGCTGAGCCTGGGGGTGCGGAGTCTGGGGGTGCTGGGCCTGGGGGTGCTGAGCCTGGGGGTGCTGTGCCTGGGGGTGCTGTGCCTGGGGGTGCTGTGTCTGGGGGTACTGAGCCTGGGGGTGCTGAGCCTGGGGGTGCTGTGCCTGGGGGTGCTTCGTCTCGCCGGGAGCCGCTCTCTCCACAGGAGCTGCGTGAGTGGTTTGCCCGGCGCTGGAGGCGTGCCGCTGGTGCTGGTGGTTCTTCGACTGCGGAGGGCGCTGCTGCCACGCGACCTGGCGGTGCTCGTCCTGTGGGTGCTGGAGCTGCTGGGTCTGAGGGTTCTCCTGGAGCTGGTCCTGCTGAGGACGTTGGCGCTGAGCCTGCAGTTGGTGGTCCGACTGACGGTGCTCCTGGTGCTGCTGCTGGAGGTTCTGGGGCTTCTGGTGGTTCTGCTGGAGGTGCTGCTGGAGTGGGTGCTCCGGCCGGAGCTGCTGGTTCTGTTCCTGCTGTTTCTGGCGTCGCCGCGCGGTCTCGACCGTACTTCGTTCCGCTCCTGGAGCGGGTTCTTGGTCTTGCTCCTCCTCCTCCTCCCTTAGAGGGTCAGCAGCCTGTCCGGTCACAGCCACAGCTACAGCCTGCCTCCCCTTTGCCTGCTCCTTCTCCCTACGCTGGTCCGACTGGAGGCCTTACTGAGCGTCGTGAGCCTGCGTCTCGTCCTGCGTCGCCTGTTCGTACTGAGCGCGCTAGTGGTCGCGGGTCGCGTCAGCGTCCTCCTCCTGTCCCTGGCACGCACCGGATGTCACTGCGTCCGTCCACTGCTCCTCTGCGTGCCCCTTTGCCTTCTCCTCCTGCTTCCTCTCTTCCTGCTCTTGCCGACCCGGAGTCGGACTCTCTTCGTGCTGCCAGTCCTACTGTCACGCGTCTCCTTGCTACTGCTGTCACTGACCCTTCCTTCGAGTCGTCTGCTGCGTCTGCCCTTGTCACTGAGCTTGTCGACTTTGCTGCGCGCTGTCGTCTAGACTACGCTGCTCGTCTTGTCGCTGAGTCAGAGTCCGCCTGTCCTCCGTCCGTCGGGGGTGAGTGTGCCCTTGGCACGGACGTCCTAGAGGACAGGCAGGAGGAGTTCCAGTGTCTAGCCGCTGCTTCACCTCGTCTCGCGTCTGTACTGCTAGCCCCTGAGGGAGACCCGGATGCACTAGACATCCCGACTCCGCGTTCTTACGCGGAGGCCGTAGAGGGTCCCTACTCCTCTCAGTGGCAGGCAGCTATGGATGCAGAGATGGCTTCCTGGAAGTCCACAGGCACCTACGTTGACGCGGTTCCCCCTCCTGGGGCGAACATCGTCAGTGGCATGTGGATCTTCAGGGTGAAGCGGCCGCCGGGCTCGCCGCCTGTCTTCAAGGCGCGTTACGTGGCTCGTGGCTTCAGTCAGCGGCAGGGAGTTGACTACTTTCAGACCTTCTCTCCCACCCCGAAGATGACCACTCTTCGGGTGCTGCTGCACATTGCCGCTCAGCGCGACTACGAGCTTCACTCTCTCGACTTCAGCACTGCGTTCCTGCAGGGTAGCCTGCACGAGGAGATCTGGCTGCGCCGTCCGCCTGGCTTCACTGGGACTTTCCCTCCTGGCACCCAGTGGAGCCTCCGACGGCCAGTCTACGGTCTCCGCCAGGCACCGCGTGAGTGGCACGACACACTGAGGACTACGCTTGCGGCTCTTGGGTTTGCTCCTTCTACTGCTGACCCGTCGCTGTTTCTTCGCACCGACACTTCCCTGCCGCCGTTCTACATCCTCGTGTACGTCGACGACTTGGTCTTTGCCACAGCGGACACTGCTGGACTCGCCTACGTGAAGTCCGAGCTGCTGAAGAGACACACGTGCACAGACCTGGGTGAACTGCGCAGCTACCTTGGCTTGCAGATCACTCGGGACAGAGCACGCCGCACCATTACCCTGACTCAGTCACACATGGTGCAGCAGGTCCTTCAGCGCTTCGGCTTCACGTACTCCTCGCCTCAGGCCACTCCTCTGCCTACTCGCCACTCACTCTCAGCTCTGCCTTCGGATGAGTCCGTAGAGTCGAGTGGTCCGTATGCAGAGCTTGTTGGCTGCCTCATGTACCTGATGACCTGCACTCGACCTGACCTTGCATACCCTCTGAGCATCCTTGCACGCTATGTTGCTCCTGGGAGACACCGACCAGAGCACATGGCTGCAGCGAAGAGGGTATTGCGCTACCTGTGCAGTACGTCGGGCATGGGGCTAGTGCTTGGAGGGCGGAGTCCAGTGGTCCTTACTGGGCACGCAGACGCTTCTTGGGCTGACGACCAGGCTACGCAGCGGTCGTCACAGGGTTACACCTTCAGCCTTGGTTCCGGCTCTGTCTCGTGGCGGTCTACTCGCTCGTCTTCGGTTCTCGGCTCCAGTTGTGAGGCTGAGATCTACGCCGGGGCCATGGCTGCACAGGAGCTTCGCTGGCTCACCTACCTGCTGACTGACCTTGGAGAGCTGCCTCGTTCTCCTCCAGTGCTGTACGTAGACAACAAGGCCATGTTGGCCTTGTGTCGAGAGCAGCGCTTGGAGCACAGAACGAAGCACATTGCTCTCCGCTACTTCCTTGCTCGTGAGCTGCAGCAGCGTGGTCAGTTGCGACTTGCTTACGTGGCCTCTGAGGCCAACACTGCTGATGTGTTCACCAAGGCACTTGCGCCTTGCGACCATCAGCGCTTTTGTACCCAGCTGGGTCTTGTACCTGTCTTGCCTCACTTGCTCTCTTCTTGACTTTACTTGTACTTTGACATATATATACCTGCTCTTGCTTGTCTAGTTTTATATATATGTCTGTACTCCTGCATGTGAACTGGCCTCTGGCCTTGCTCTTGTGCTCGGACTGTGTGGTGACTTTGTGATCCACCCTGAGCTTGCTTTGCTTTGCTTGACTGGTCTTGTGACCCCTTGTTCTCCCCCACTTTGCCTATGGGGGTGTGTCAGATTATTATAGCTGATGCATGTTTGTAGGCCATAGTGGGGTAGCACATATGGGGTACAGTTTGCTAGGGTTGTATTTGTACCCAACTCTGACTTAGTCAATTTATTCCTGTTCATTCCTTTCACACAGCTGTTACCTGGAGTTCGTTCTGCGAAACCGCTCAATACAGCACGTGGGATGCGTGGTGCGCAGGGCTTCGGGCGCGCTTTGAGCCGATCGCGGCCTCGATTTTGGCGCGTCAGAAACTGCGCACTTGGCGCCAGCTCGGGTCAGTTCAAGACTACACCAGCAGGTTCCTCGCACTTTGCGAACAGGTCGGCTACATGCACGAGGCGGAGCGGGTGGACCGTTACGTCGGAGGGCTGAAGCCGGACATCTCGCACGAGATAATGCTACGCGGGCTCTCGAATTTCAACGAGATCCTTGCGCTCGCCGAGAAAATCGATATCCTACGCCGACCGAGACTGGGGTCCTATTACGGACATCGTCCTCGGGGACCGACCGAGCACGCCACTGTACATGCCGTCGCAGCGAATGCAGCTGCCGCGCCGTTTAGAGGGCGCTGCTTTGCTTGCAACCGGCCGGGCCATCGCAAGAGCGAATGTCCAGAGGAGCTGAGGCGTCGAGGAGCAGAGCAGGGGAGGGAGTCTCAGAGGCAGGGAAACGCCGGCAGTCAGTAGAAATTGGGCCAACTACTGACGAGACTGCCTGCTCGCCCAACCACACTGACCCTCACCGAGTCACAGTACCGATTCACGCCATCGATCGGGCTCGGATGAATAAGGAGGGTACAGCGATGGATTGCCCGGTACTGATCTACGGGAAATTACAGGGAGCAACAGTGAAGATCTTCATTCACGGAGGAGCAGCCACAGCTTAGTTAATACCGCAACCGCACGAAAATTACAGTTAACGCTTAACCGATGTTTACCTGAGATAGATGCACGCTTAGTCGACGGCACGCCCCTGGCCATACGGGAAAAGGTGGAGCGCGTAAAAGTCCGCTGCGGGGGGAACTTCGGGTTTACACAGGAAATGCTCGCGACGACACTGGATGGGCACGGCATTTTATTGGGACGTGATTGGCTGCGACGGTACAACCCACGGATCGACTGGACGACGGGGAGCTGCACAGTACGGAGTAGTGGTAACTGGGTCGTTCTACCTCGCTGGCAGCCACCCGAATCTTCGACGGTCCAAGTCAACGCTATCACGATGAAACGGGCTGTCGCTGCTGGAGCTGACGTGTACGCAGTGGATATCGCACTCGTAGAAAAAGATGAGCAGCCGGGTGATTTGGAGAAACTGCTGGCAGCTGTACCGACCGAACTACAGGCACTACTGAAACGGTTCCCAGGAATATTTCCGGATGATTTACCACAGGGACTGCCACCTCAGCGGGCGCACGACCATAGGATCGAGTTAGAACCGGGGGCACAGCCAACTGTACAGCGCCAATTTCGACTGACACAGCCCGAGCTCGACGAGTTAAGGAAGCAGTTAGATTACCTGTTAGAGAAGCAGTTTATCCGACCGAGCTCGTCACCGTTCGCCGCACCGATACTGTTCACACCGAAAAAAGACGGCGGGTTCCGCATGTGCATCGACTACCGAGCGCTTAACAGGGTAACAGTAAAATCGCGATACCCCATCCCCCGCGCCGACGAACTGATCGACCAGCTGCGAACAGCACGAGTCTTTTCGAAAATAGATTTACGGGGAGGTTACCATCAGATTCGGGTCGAACCATCGGACTGCGCCAAAACAGCATTTAGGACTAGGTACGGGTCATTCGAGTATACAGTAATGCCATTCCGGCTGACGAACGTGCGTGCGACATTTCAGATGACCATGAACGAGGCGTTTAGACCACTTTTAGATAAATGCGTGATAGTTTACCTGGACGATATTCTCGTTTACAGCCGGGATAAGCAGCAGCACTTAGTGGATCTTGAAGCAGTTTTTAAGGTTTTGGAGGAACATCGGCTACTCACCAAGGGCTCCAAGTGCGAGTTTTTTCGGGACAGGCTAGAGTTTTTAGGTCACATCATTTCGGAGGCTGGGGTTGAGATTGACCCAGAGAAGTTGGATACAGTAAAAGCGTGGCGCCCCCCGACCAACATCACGGAAATGCAGAGTTTTTTAGGTTTTGTAATTACGTTCGACGGTTCGTGCCCGACATGGCAAGTTTAACAGCCCCACTCACTGATTTACTGCGTAAGGGGGTGGGTTTTACGTGGGGGGAGAAAGAGCATGCTGCCTTCTCTGCCCTGAAAAACCCGTTCACCACCCGTTCTACGCATCGCTGATCCCCACCGCCCTTTCGAAGTGGTTACCGACGCAAGTGACATCGCCATCGGAGCTGTACTGTTACAGGACTTCGGCGACGGCCTCCAACCCATCGCCTACGAATCACGCAAACTACATCCGCCTGAGCGAAATTACCCGATACACGACCGCGAAATGCTCGCGATCGTGCACGCATTCAAAGTGTGGCGCTGCTACTTGACCAGCGCAGACGTGACAGTACGGACAGACCATCGATCTCTACAGTACCTCCGCGCACAGCCCCACCTCAACCCACGACAGATTCGATGGCTCGATTTCCTCGAGTCGAATTTTCACTATACGGTCACATACAAAAAAGGAGCCTCGAATATCGCCGACGCACTGACTCGCCCCACTGCCCAGATCCACGCGATACTACTCGCCCAGACCAGCCCGCTACTGACAGGCCTATTTACCCACGGGTATCAAACAGACCCGTTCTTTACAGGAGGCAACTCACAACAATTCGCAGCGGCAAAAGGAGTCTATTACGTAAAAGCTGGAACCGACCGCATCTGGGTACCAGGATACACGCTACTGCGGGAACTACTGTTACAGGAAGCACACGACGGAGTTACCTCGGGACATTTCGGGGTAGAAAAAACACGGCAGCAGCTGCAGCGGTATTACTACTGGCCAGAAATGTTGACTGATGTGCAACGACACGTGGCATCGTGTCCCACTTGCCAACTCATGAAGTCAAGCAGGAAGCGGCCGGCGGGACAATTGCAACCCATCCCGCCCCCAGAGCGTGCTTGGCAGCAAGTGACGATGGATTTCGTCACGGGGTTATCAGCTGGGGCGAGTGGGAATGACGCGATCCTGGTCGTCGTCGATCGACTAACGAAGATGGCTCATTTCGCAGCATGCAGGAAATCAATCACAGCCGAGGAAACCGCCCGACTCTTCATCACCACCGTCGTTCGACTGCACGGGATACCCGCATCGATCATCAGCGACAGGGACACGAAATTTACAAGCAACTTCTGGCGGAACCTGTGGCAGCAGTTCGGCACACGCTTACAGTTCAGTTCATCCTATCACCCCGAAACCGACGGACAGACGGAACGGACAAATCAGACCATGGAGCAGCTGATTTGAGCCACGTGCGACGATCCGAATACGTGGGAACAGCAGCTGCCACTCATCGAGTTCGCATACAATAACGCACCATCAGCCACGACACAACAGTCGCCGTTTTACTTGAATTACGGACAGGACCCAACAGTACCCATGACACCGAATCCCGACAACCCCGTCCCACGAGCACAACAGTTCGCCGAGATTCTGCAAGCAGCACGGACCAGGGCAGCAGAAGCAATCAAAAAATCAAACATCATCGCTAAACGCAACGCCGATCGCCATCGCAGACCCATTACTTATCAGCCCGACGACCTCGTTTTACTCGACACTCAGAACCTCCGCCTGCCCATCACTCCAAAACTCCGCCCTCGATACTGTGGGCCATTTCGAATAAGTCACATGGTTACGCCAGTCACCGCGCACCTCCTTCTCCCTGCTGACTGGTACGTCAGCCCCTCGTTCCACGTTAGCTTACTTCGCCCTTACGTGCCATCCACCAGCCAACTCCCACGACATCGACCCACCAGCATGACACGACCACCAACCGAACCAGTCATCACCCCCGACAAGATCCTGAGCCACAGAGTTCGCGACCCTCGAGGAGCCCGCAAAGTAGAGTTTCTGATCCGCTGGAAAGATCGTACCCCCACCGAGGACAATTGGGTTCCCCTGGAGAAAGTTGAAAATCACCCCGTCGTCACCGACTACCTACGTAGCCGCAATTTCCGAGACATCCACGCGCTTTCATAAGGAGGACCTCCTTAGGAGGGGGGGTAGTGTAAGGAAATTCCCTTTTCCTTACTTCGCGTCCCTGCTCAACGCGTACATCACTGTAGCACCTCAGTCAGCACCGTTACCACTCGCGACCATCGCATCATTCATCATCCCGCCCTTTTCGCACATCGCATCCCGACCTCACGGCTCGGCTGGTAACCCGCGCTCCGGGCCTACGCTTCGACACTTTCCCAACCTCAGTCCCAGGCTCGTCGCGCGACCATTACCGTTACCACTATAGTTTCGCTATATAATGTTCGCTCATGCCTTCGCTCATTTGTATTCTTGCTTCGATAGTGCAATTCTCGTTCGTTCACTCAATTGCACTCGTAACATGTTGTAACTCATTTCGAAATCTTCCTATAAAGGCAGGTAGATTGAAACGATAAATAAAAAAACACTGAAAATCATGCTGCACTGGCCGCACCCTGAAATGAATCTTGAAATATCCACTCTGATAAAAAAAAAAAAATCGGAATTAATTACTCGTGGAAGAAACAGGCCTGGTCAGAGGCCCTTGGACTTAGAATCTCGGTTGGTAGTAGTTGTCGTCCTGTGTGTCGGGAACAATAAGTCTTAAAGCGCCTCTGTCGTGTCGAAACTCAGGACACAAGCGAAGTAGTCCAAATCGAAGCATCGCGAGTCAACCCTCGGAGGTTAGGGTAACCGCCTGGAGGTTACGCGAAGGTCAAAAGTCAGCGACCTTTGACTTGACAAATACAGCGCAACAGCAAGGACACACAACTGACTCGACATTGAGCAGTTGCCCGAGTCGCACTGTATCGAATCGCAACAGCAAAACAGTTTAAATATTGTCAGATTATTATAGCTGATGCATGTTTGTAGGCTATAGTGGGGTAGCACATATGGGGTACAGTTTGCTAGGGTTGTATTTGTACCCAACTCTGACCTAGTCAATTCATTCCTCTGCTCATAGTTTCACATGGTATAGAGCTAGGTCCCTCCAGGACCGAATTTTTTTTTTGGGCCCACCGAAGCGCGCCCCGAGGCGCGCCCTTTTTTGTTTTAGCGACCCTTCGGGTCGCCCTCTCCCCTGCGGCCCCGCCGCCTGCCCCTTACGCGGCCCCGCGCTGGCCCCTTACGCGGCCCTGCGCCGCCGGCTCCTACGCGGCCCCGCGCCGGCCCCTTGTGCGGCTCCGAGCCGGCCCCTTACGCGGCCCTGGGCCGCCGGCTCCTACTCGGCCCCTTACGCGGCCCCGCGCCGGCCTCCTTCTCGGCCCCGCCGCCGGCCTCCTACACGGCCCGCCGCCGGCCTCCTACTCGGCCCGCCACCGGCCTCCTACACGGCCCGCCGCCGGCCTCCTACTCGGCCCGCCGCCGGCCTCCTACACGGCCCCACCGCCGGCTCCTACTCGGCTCCGCCGCCGGCCTCCTACACGGCCCGCCGCCGGCCTCCTACACGGCCCGGCCCCGGCTCCTACTCGGCCCGCCGCCGGCCTCCTACTCGGCCCGCCGCCGGCCTCCTACACGGCCCCGCCGCCGGCCTCCTACTCGGCCCCGCCGCCGGCTCCTACTCGGCCCCGCCGCCGGCCTCCTACTCGGCCCGTCGCCGGCCTCCTACTCGGCCCGCCGCCGGCTCCTACTTGGCCCTACCGCCGGCCCTACCGCCGGCCTTGTCCCGGCCCCGCCACTGCACTGCAGCCGAGCCGCCCAGCAGCAGCCGAGCCGCCCAGCAGCAGCCGAGCCGCCCAGCAGCAGCCGAGCCGCCCAGCAGCAGCCGAGCCGCCCAGCAGCAGCCGAGCCGCCCAGCAGCAGCCGAGCTGCCCAGCAGCAGCCGAGCCGCCCAGCAGCAGCCGAGCCGCCCCGCAGTAGCCGAGCCGCCCCGCAGTAGCCGAGCCGCCCGGTACCTGAGCAGCCCGAGCCGCCTGAGCTGCACGAGCAGCCCGAGCCGCCTGCTGCTGACCTACCCGACTCTCCCATCCCGGTGAGACTTTCAGCTGCTGCTATGGCCACCCCCAATGTTCTCACTTTTGACGCTGAGGGGAGGGCCATTGACTTTGCCGTCTGGATCGAGGATCTGCAGCTGTACTTACTGTGTGATGCGGTAGATGAGGTCTCTCTCTTTGACTTTGTCTCTGGCGCTGTCCCTGCCCCGCCTGCTGATGCTGACTCTGCCGTTCGCTCCAAGTGGGCGACCCGCGATGCTGCTGCACGTCTTGCTGTGCGTCGCCACCTCCCTTCCTCTGAGCGTGCCCACTTTAGTCAGTGCAAGACCGCTCAGGCCTTGTACGACGCTGTAGTTGCGCGCTACTCCTCCCCTTCCTCCGCTACCCTTAGCCGCCTCATGCTACCGTTTCTCTTCCCTGACCTCGCTTCCTTTCCCACTGTCGCTGACCTCGTTACCCACCTCCGCGCTAGTGACACCCGCTACCGCGCTGCCCTTCCTGCTGAGTTCCGCGCTGCGAACCCTCCTCCCATGTACATCACTCTCTACTTTCTCGTCACCCGTCTTCCTGAGTCCCTTCGTGTCGTTAGGGACCAGTTTCTCTCTGTCTGTCCCACCACTCTCACTGTCGACCTCCTTGAGGAGTCCCTGCTAGCGGCTGAGAAGAGTATTGTCGCTGTAGGGGCCTCTCGGGGTGACCCTCGCACCCCCATCTTTGAGGGGTGTGGTCCCTCCCCCCTGCTGCCCTCTGTCGCCTCTGCCGCTGCGGCCGACCTCGTTGGTTTTGAGTCGGTCGGCGCGGCGTCTGCCCCCAGTGGCAGACGCCGCACTGGCAAGGGCAAGGGGGGCAAGGGAGCGGGTGGAGCCAGAGGGGGCGGTGGAGGAGGCGGTGGGGGTGGAGGGGGGAGTGGGGGTGGCGGGGGGGGTGGTGGCGGGAGTGGAGGTAGTAGTGGCGGCGGTGGAGGCGGAGGTGGCGGCGGAGGTGGTAGCGGAGGAGGCGGTGGGAGCGGTGGGAGCGACGGTCCTGGTGGGGGAGGTGGCGGTGGCGACGGGGGTGGCGGTGGAGGCGGGGGTGGCGGTGGAGGAGGGGGTCGGAGTGGCTCGTCCCAGCGGAGCAGCTCTGGGGGTGGTCAGCGCCAGCAGCAGCAGCAGCAGCAGCCACAGCAGCAGCCGCAGCAGCAGCAGCGCTCTCGCACCGTCCCCGGCCCTCAGCAGCTCCGTGAGTGGTACTTGCAGCGTCAGCGCGGTGGTGCGCTTGGTCCCTGCCCCTACGTTCTTCGCACTGGTGACCGTGCAGGGGAGAGGTGTGGAGGCGCCCACACAGCCCGTCGCTGCTTTGGCCGCCTGACCGACGCCTGGCGTCAGCAGTTTCCGGAGGCCGCTGAGATCCCCCGCTGGGGAGAGCTGTCTAGGGCTGGTGTAGCTATTTATGATCTTGATTTTGATGCTATTCTCTCTGCTATGTATGCTGTGACTGGTAGTGATGAGGATGACTGTTACCGGTGTTTCCCGCCCGACCCGGGCATTGGTACTGCCGCGTCAGGTACTAGTGAGGCTGCTGCTCTAGGTGCCAGTGCGTCTGTGCTTTCAGGTACTGGTGAGTCCGCCCTCTCAGGTACTGTGTCGGCTTCGGCCTCTCACACCTTCACCCTTGACTCTGGAGCGTCTCGCTCCTTCTTTAGGGACCGCACCACTCTCACGCCGCTGAGTCGGCCTGTTGCGGTGTCCCTGGCGGACCCCTCTGGGGGGCCTGTCCTGTCTCGCTTCTCCACTGTCCTCCCGTGTCCGGCGGCCCCCTCTGGCACCCTGACTGGTCTCTACCTCCCCTCGTTCTCGACGAACTTGGTGAGTGGTGCTGACCTCCAGGATGCAGGTGTCCACCAGTTCACCCCTGCTCGTCAGCGGGTGACCCACTGTACGGAGGCGGATACAGGTCGCCACCTGGCTACGTTTACACGTCGGCCGGGGTCGAGCCTGTACACACTGACCACTGCTTCTCCTCCAGGTACTACGTCTGGTAGGGCCCCTTCGTCTGGTCAGGTGTTTGCTGCAGCGTCCAGGTCTGGTCCTGAGTCTGCCCCTTGTTCGTGTCGTCGTCTGTCTCACGAGACCCTCCTCTGGCACCACCGCCTTGGCCACCCCTCTCTGCTTCGGCTCAGAGGCATGGCCTCGCGGGTCCTTGTGTCTGGTCTTCCCCGGTCCCTCCCTCCCCTTCCTCCGGGCCCTGGCCCTGCCTGTGTCCCCTGTGTCGAGGGGCGCCAGCGTGCTGCCCCTCACTCCTCCCAGTTTCCTCCGACAGAGGCCCCGTTGCAGACGCTTCACATGGACGTGTGGGGCCCAGCCCGCGTCCGTGGACAGGGTCAGGAGCGCTACTTCCTGCTAGTCGTTGACGACTACTCGCGTTACACCACAGTCTTCCCCTTGCGCAGCAAGGGTGAGGTCACTCAGGTGTTGATCGACTGGATCCGCGCAGCTCGTCTTCAGCTTCGGAGAAGCTTTGGCTCTGACTTCCCTGTCTTGCGTCTGCACTCGGACAGAGGCGGAGAGTTCTCCTCGGCCCTCCTGAGTACCTACTGTCGTGTGCGAGGCATCCGTCAGACCTTCACGCTTCCGGACTCACCACAGCAGAATGGGATCGCTGAGCGCCGCATTGGCATGGTCATGGACGTCGCTCGTACGTCCATGATGCATGCGGCTGCTCCCCATTTTCTGTGGCCGTTTGCGGTCAGGTACGCTGCGCACCAGATCAACCTCCACCCCAGGGTCTCTCGACCGGAGACCTCCCCAGCTCTGGTGTGGACGGGGAAGGTTGGCGATGCGTCGGCGTTCCGGGTCTGGGGATCTCGGGCGTTTGTTCGCGACCTGTCTGCGGACAAGCTGTCCCCTCGTGCTTCTCCCTGCGTCTTCCTCGGGTTCCCCCCCGACGCCCCTGGGTGGCAGTTTTACCACCCCACCTCTCGACGTGTTCTGTCCTCCCAGGACGTCACGTTCGACGAGTCGGTACCCTACTACCGCCTCTTCCCCTACCGCACTCCGTCCCTCCCCCCACCCCCCCTCTTCTTGGTACCAGGTCCCCCCCCAGTAGTCCCCCTCCCCCCTCAGGGTCCTGCCCCTTCAGGTGTGTCTCAGGTAGACGCGGTCGAGCCTGTCGAGGTCACTGGTGACTCCGGTGCTGCTGCGGGAGCTGAGCCTGGGGGTGCGGAGTCTAGGGGTGCTGAGCCTGGGGGTGCGGAGTCTGGGGGTGCTGGGCCTGGGGGTGCTGAGCCTGGGGGTGCTGAGCCTGGGGGTGCTGTGCCTGGGGGTGCTGTGTCTGGGGGTACTGAGCCTGGGGGTGCTGAGCCGGGAGGTGCCGAGCCTGGAGGTGCTGTGCCTGGGGGTGCTTCGTCTCACCGGGAGCCGCTCTCTCCACAGGAGCTACGTGAGTGGTTTGCCCGGCGCTGGAGGCGTGCCGCTGGTGCTGGTGGTTCTTCGGCAGCGGAGGGCGCTGCTGCCACGCGACCTGGCGGTGCTCGTCCTGTGGGTGCTGGAACTGCTGGGTCTGAGTGTTCTCCTGGAGCTGGTCCTGCTGAGGACGTTGGCGCTGAGCCTGCGGTTGGTGGTCCGACTGACGGTGCTCCTGGTGCTGCTGCTGGAGGTTCTGGAGCTTCTGGTGGTTCTGCTGGAGGTGCTGCTGGAGTGAGTGCTCCTGCCGGGGGTGCTGGTGCTGTTCCTGCTGTTTCTGGCGTCGCCGCGCGGCCTCGACCGTACTTCGTTCCGCTCCTGCAGCAGGTTCTTGGTCTTACACCTCCTCCTCCTTCCTTAGAGGGTCCGCAGCCTGTCCGGTCACAGCCACAGCTACAGCCTGCCTCCCCTTTGCCTGCTCCTTCTCCCTACGCTGGTCCGACTGGAGGTCTTACTGAGCGTCGTGAGCCTGCGTCTCGTCCTGCGTCGCCTGTTCGTACTGAGCGCGCTAGTGGTCGCGGGTCGCGTCAGCGTCCTCCTCCTGTCCCTGGCACGCACCGGATGTCACTGCGTCCGTCCACTGCTCCTCTGCGTGCCCCTTTGCCTTCTCCTCCTGCTTCCTCTCTTCCTGCTCTTGCCGACCCGGAGTCGGACTCTCTTCGTGCTGCCAGTCCTACTGTCACGCGTCTCCTTGCTACTGCTGTCACTGACCCTTCCTTCGAGTCGTCTGCTGCGTCTGCCCTTGTCACTGAGCTTGTCGACTTTGCTGCGCGCTGTCGTCTAGACTACGCTGCTCGTCTTGTCGCTGAGTCTGAGTCCGCCTGTCCTCCGTCCGTCGGGGGTGAGTGTGCCCTTGGCACGGACGTCCTAGAGGACAGGCAGGAGGAGTTCCAGTGTCTAGCCGCTGCTTCACCTCGTCTCGCGTCTGTACTGCTAGCCCCTGAGGGAGACCCGGATGCACTAGACATCCCGACTCCGCGTTCTTACGCGGAGGCCGTAGAGGGTCCCTACTCCTCTCAGTGGCAGGCAGCTATGGATGCAGAGATGGCTTCCTGGAAGTCCACAGGCACCTACGTTGACGCGGTTCCCCCTCCTGGGGCGAACATCGTCAGTGGCATGTGGATCTTCAGGGTGAAGCGGCCGCCGGGCTCGCCGCCTGTCTTCAAGGCGCGTTACGTGGCTCGTGGCTTCAGTCAGCGGCAGGGAGTTGACTACTTTCAGACCTTCTCTCCCACCCCGAAGATGACCACTCTTCGGGTGCTGCTGCACATTGCCGCTCAGCGCGACTACGAGCTTCACTCTCTCGACTTCAGCACTGCGTTCCTGCAGGGTAGCCTGCACGAGGAGATCTGGCTGCGCCGTCCGCCTGGCTTCACTGGGACTTTCCCTCCTGGCACCCAGTGGAGCCTCCGACGGCCAGTCTACGGTCTCCGCCAGGCACCGCGTGAGTGGCACGACACACTGAGGACTACGCTTGCGGCTCTTGGGTTTGCTCCTTCTACTGCTGACCCGTCGCTGTTTCTTCGCACCGACACTTCCCTGCCGCCGTTCTACATCCTCGTGTACGTCGACGACTTGGTCTTTGCCACAGCGGACACTGCTGGACTCGCCTACGTGAAGTCCGAGCTGCTGAAGAGACACACGTGCACAGACCTGGGTGAACTGCGCAGCTACCTTGGCTTGCAGATCACTCGGGACAGAGCACGCCGCACCATTACCCTGACTCAGTCACACATGGTGCAGCAGGTCCTTCAGCGCTTCGGCTTCACGTACTCCTCGCCTCAGGCCACTCCTCTGCCTACTCGCCACTCACTCTCAGCTCTGCCTTCGGATGAGTCCGTAGAGTCGAGTGGTCCGTATGCAGAGCTTGTTGGCTGCCTCATGTACCTGATGACCTGCACTCGACCTGACCTTGCATACCCTCTGAGCATCCTTGCACGCTATGTTGCTCCTGGGAGACACCGACCAGAGCACATGGCTGCAGCGAAGAGGGTATTGCGCTACCTGTGCAGTACGTCGGGCATGGGGCTAGTGCTTGGAGGGCGGAGTCCAGTGGTCCTTACTGGGCACGCAGACGCTTCTTGGGCTGACGACCAGGCTACGCAGCGGTCGTCACAGGGTTACACCTTCAGCCTTGGTTCCGGCTCTGTCTCGTGGCGGTCTACTCGCTCGTCTTCGGTTCTCGGCTCCAGTTGTGAGGCTGAGATCTACGCCGGGGCCATGGCTGCACAGGAGCTTCGCTGGCTCACCTACCTGCTGACTGACCTTGGAGAGCTGCCTCGTTCTCCTCCAGTGCTGTACGTAGACAACAAGGCCATGTTGGCCTTGTGTCGAGAGCAGCGCTTGGAGCACAGAACGAAGCACATTGCTCTCCGCTACTTCCTTGCTCGTGAGCTGCAGCAGCGTGGTCAGTTGCGACTTGCTTACGTGGCCTCTGAGGCCAACACTGCTGATGTGTTCACCAAGGCACTTGCGCCTTGCGACCATCAGCGCTTTTGTACCCAGCTGGGTCTTGTACCTGTCTTGCCTCACTTGCTCTCTTCTTGACTTTACTTGTACTTTGACATATATATACCTGCTCTTGCTTGTCTAGTTTTATATATATGTCTTTACTCCTGCATGTGAACTGGCCTCTGGCCTTGCTCTTGTGCTCGGACTGTGTGGTGACTTTGTGATCCACCCTGAGCTTGTTTTGCTTTGCTTGACTGGTCTTGTGACCCCTTGTTCTCCCCCACTTTGCCTATGGGGGTGTGTCAGATTATTATAGCTGATGCATGTTTGTAGGCTATAGTGGGGTAGCACATATGGGGTACAGTTTGCTAGGGTTGTATTTGTACCCAACTCTGACCTAGTCAATTCATTCCTCTGCTCATAGTTTCACAAATATATCTATTCGTATTCCTTGTACTCTTATATAAAGCCTTGTATTTGCTTGTTTTAATGAACTTACTTTGCCCTCACATACTAGCGCAAGGTGGTTCAAGGACTTTTCATTCAAACGCTTCCGCTATTACAATCCTACTTAGACTTTAACTCTACAAAGATCCTAGGGCATCTCAGCCCAA
This sequence comes from Closterium sp. NIES-65, assembly GCA_948144175.1. Taxonomy (NCBI): domain Eukaryota; kingdom Viridiplantae; phylum Streptophyta; class Zygnematophyceae; order Desmidiales; family Closteriaceae; genus Closterium; species Closterium sp. NIES-65. Next base: position 350,447 of record CANXME010002156.1, on the reverse strand, counting down.
CATGGTATGAGAGCAGACAGAGTTCAAAGTTACTTTTTCTCTTAATACTTAATACAAGGAAGACATGTCTACCAGGAAGGAGAGGAGCTCCTCCAACGGTTCTCCAGGCACTACCCCTACTCCACCTCCTGTCTCTGGTCTACAGACGGAAGAAGGGACTACCACGAGACCAGGAGCTGGGTCTACGGAAACGCCCGCAGGCTTCGATCCAAGCATGATGGAGAAATTCTTCTCTTTCATGTCCTTCTACGAGCAGCACCAGCAAGGAGTACCTGCGCAGTCAAACAACAGCAACAACAACAACGTAACTCCTATGAGTCTCGACGGCTCATCCTACGCACGCGGAATTCGACAACAACAACAACAGCAGCCTACCTTTGCGCCGTACGAGCCCCAGCGTGGCTCCGTCAACTTCATGCCGCAACCGCAATCTGCACCGGGACAAGAAAGGGCATTGGACGCATTACAAGTTCAATCGCAATTCGCGCATGTTCCCAAGCTGCAAACGACAAAGCCTTTCGACAGAAAAGACTTCTTCACCTGGTCGTTCGAGTTCGAACTGATGATGGAAGGAGCACAGATTCTCGGCTTCTTCGACGGGTCCCTGCCATATCCAACAAACGGGACACAATATGAGAAGCAGCAGTACACCTATCAATCAATGATGGCGTACACGATACTGCTAAGAAACATCACCCCGACCCAGCAGCAGAACATCAGGACTTACCGAGGCTACGGCAACTCCGCGGAGCTCGCGTACAACCACCTGAAGAACCTGTATCAAGCAACAGACAGCGTAAATCAAAGCAGGTTAATGGCGCAGTTGACAACAATTGAAATGAAACCAGGCGAGAAAGGCATGGCTTATATCAGCCGCTGCCGCGAACTGCGCGACAAGCTTCTTCGATGCGGAGGGTCGATTTCAGAAGACGCCTTTGTCACGGTGGTCATCGGCGGTCTCGGCCCCCATTGGCGCTCCACTCGCGCCATATTACGAGCACACGGGAGGATTTCCGAAGCGGCACTCTGCGCCGAAATTCATGCCGAGCAGCAGGACATGGACCTGCAAGAAGAAAGACACAAGAAGAAAACATTAGCACCGGAGTTTGCGTTTCAAATTCAGCGACGATACAACAACAACAACAACAATCGACAACAGCAACAAGTGAAGACGGTACCTCCGTTTTGCCACATCTGCAAGACTTCGGGACACCCTCGCACGCGCTGCCCGTCTCGTCAGACAACACCACAGCGACAACTCCGGCCTTCAAGCTCCCAAGTTGCCTCAACACAAGCAAATCCGACGACCTCAATCCAAGCTTCAACGACTCCAACAGGACAATCTGCACAAGGAGCAAGAAACATTGTCAATTGCCTGGTGAAGATAACTGATTCGTCCACAACCAAATCACCACCTCACTACTCACCGGAAGAAGAGCTCGACAACAGGACGCCTCGCCGCGAGTCACTCCAACCGAATCCGACGTACGCCGCCATCGCTCAAAGCGAACCGTCCGGGCAAGACACCTGGTTCTTGGACGGTTGCTGCGGACAACATATGTGCTCCTCGGGACGCTTCGTTCAACGCGAACATCGACTCTAGTGAGAAGTAGTCATCACGGTAGCCAACAACCAGAACCTGCGCACACGACGACAAGGAGTAGTTCAACTTCAATCAAGAGATACAAAAGTCATACTGCACATGTCAAAGGTACTCGGTTATAACTTACTGAGTGTCAGCCAGCTGATGGCGAAAGGCATCGACTTGGAAGCCGACAGCACCACCCAGGAGTTTAAACTATACCACGGGAAGGGCGGCCTCTACATCGGAAGAGCAGTCTTGAAGAACAACGTCTTCGTCCTCGATTTCGTCCCCGACCTTGGCACTGCAGATAGCGACGCCATCGTCAACTTCGCCGATTGGACACATCCCCCGGATCTCGATCCCGACTTCAGCCCGGGAGGTTTCTGGTACTCGCACACCATCCCTGAAGCAGAACGAACACGAGCGTTAGCAACAATTCAACAAACGGCAGTAGCAGAGACAACATCGACAGCAGCAGAGACAACATCGGCAGCAGCAGAGACAACATCGGCAGCAGAGAGACAACATCGGCAGCAGCAGAGACAACATCGACAGCAGCAGAAACATCATCGGCAGCAGCAGGACCAACGATACCAGTCATCGTCCACGAAGCACCACCAACACCCGCACAGCAACTGAACCCGACTCAACGAGAAGTCCACAGAAGCGCCAATGTCGTCGCCAGCTTCTACTCCAACTCCGACGCGTATCAACGCTCACCCGGACATCGCGCTCCTGAAGACATCTGGCACGCACGCACAGGACATCCAAGCAACACAGTATTAAATAACACAATACGAGCAGGAGTCCTCGACAAAGATTCGCTACTACTACCCGACGGCAGAGAACTTCAACGGGCACGAGGAACTTGTCTCATCTACCCCGAAGCCGACTTACCCCATCGACCGTTTTCTTCTCACCACAACCCGAGCGCACCTGCATACGCACCACTCGAGAAAGTATACAGCGACATCCTCTTCAATCGAGAACCAGGACAAGTCACCTACAATTACACAATAACCTTCATCGACGCCGCCACTCGATACGTCTGGCATCGAAACCTACCCAGCCGCGACATGGCACTCGCAGCGTTCGCCGCTTGGCTACCGGTAGCAGAGAGGGAATCAGGAACACAGCTGAAAAACTTCCAGTCAGACGGAGGAGGAGAATACACCTCTCAGCGCTTCAAGCAGTACCTGGCGGAAAGGGGAATCAAGCAACTCCTCTCCCTTCCCTACGCCCATCAGCAGCAAGGTGTTGCAGAAAGAATGAACAGGACTCTGCAGAACAGCATGCGCAAACTGCTACGTGGCATGCGGCTACCCAACCACCAGTGGCCTGCAGCAATGGACCATGCTGTCATGCTGCACAACTTGCTGTCGTCGTCGTCACTCCCGAACAACGCATCACCGCATCTGCTGTGGACAGGAAAGCAGGGCAGCACAAGAATGTTACGAGTTTTCGGATGCATGGTGCAGTACCGACCCCCAGAAGCACGAGCGGGAAGATTTTCACAACGGGCACAGTGGGGACTACACCTCGGCATCGAGAAAAATTACAACGCGTGGAAAATTTTCGATGTCCACTCAAAGGAAACAGTAGCAGCACGTGATGTGATCTTCTACGAGCGACTCACCCTTCAAACGTACCTCGCCAACTTGCACGAGAATCAAGACCCCACAGGTGGTTTTCATGGTGACCGAGCCTTCGCCTCAGCAGCGGACGAAGCAGACTAGGATGAACAGAACGTCGACAACGCATCGGAAGAAACCGGACCTCTCCCGTACTGCTCCGTCGACGTGCCCATGGACGAAGACAATCCTCGCGACAGTGCCAACGCCGAAGTCTTCTATCACTTCGCCGACAACGGTTACGTAACACCTGCGACAGTCAACACAAACGAAGCAGAACGGATAGGGCCAAATTTCATACCCGATCCAGAAGCGGGAGACGAAGCAGCTTATCCCGAGGATCCAACACTCCCCCGATACTCACAGACTGGACTGCAAATCCTCGGCCTCGTCACCGCAGTCCACGGCAACGCACTTCCTAAGGAGCCTGCAACGGTTCAGCAGGCTCTGGGGGGGGAACATAGGGAGAAATGGCGCGAAGCCATGGACAGAGAGTTAAAGGCACTGGAGGAACGCAACACTTGGAAGGTCGTTCCCGCAAGCGTGGCAAGGAACAAGACCATTCTCACCGGGAAATGGGTCTTCCGCATCAAAACGAAAGCAGACGGCACAATCGAGAAGTTCAAAGCACGCTGGGTCGTGCGTGGATTCGACCAAGAGCAAGGACGAGACTTCACCGAGACATTCGCCCCAGTTAGTCGACATACCTCTCTTCGAATTCTTCTCGCCGTTGCCGCCATGAAGAAGAAGAAACTGCGACAAATCGATGTCGCCAACGCATTTCTCTACGCACCCGTCGACGCCGAAATCTTCGTCGAACTCCCACACGGTACCCACGGAAACCCCAATCAGGTCTGCCAGCTACTGAAATCGCTCTACGGAATCAAACAAGCCCCGCGGCTGTGGCAACAGCACCTACACACCCGACTCACTCGCATCGGATTCCGCCAACTGCCGCACGACCAAGGAATGTATCGATTCACTAAAGACGCCGATTACATCCTACTGATCGTCTACGTCGACGACCTACTCTACATCGGCTCCACCGACGACATCACCACCTAGTTCGAAGGGGAGCTGCAGAAGGACCTCACGCTCACGGTTTCTTCTACCGTCATTCAGTACCTCGGGCTCAACATCCACGAAGAAGAAAATGCTATCTACTTAAGCGCCGAGAAATACGCCGACACTATCTCCAAGCGCTTCTCGCTCACACCTACCGCTATCGCCACGCCATACCGCTACACGGCAGGAAGTAACAAAGGAAATTCTGCTCCACTCAAAGCTGCCGGAATACGAGACTACCAGAGGAAACTGGACTGCCTCCTCTTAGCAGCCGTCACCTGCCGCCCGGATCTATCTTACTCCGCAAGCCAACTCGCTACCTACCTCAAGAAACCCGAAGCAGAGCACCTGGCGGAGCTCGATCGCGCACTACACTACTTCGTGAGCACTCCGACGATCGGCCTGACTTACTACAAAAACGAAACTACGACCACGAAACTAATCGGCTACGTCGATGCCGATCATGCCGGCGATTCCGACAATAGGCGCTCTCGCACTGGCTACGTCTATCGTCTCGAGCCTATCGGACCTATCTCCTGGCAGTCGAGCAAGCAGGAACTAATCGCTCTCTCTTCAGCTGAAGCAGAATATATCACCCTCTGCTCAGCCACCAAGGAAGGACTCTACCTTCGCGAGCTGCTGGAAGAAGCAAGGTTAGCCGAGTTACCCAACTTCACCCTATTCTGCGACAGCCAATCTGCAATTCGCATCGCCAACAAAAGCGGATTCGCGAACAGAACGAAGCATATCGTTCTGCGATACTTCTTCGTGAAAGACGAGATCGAGAAAGGGAAACTCGAATTATCCTACTGTCCCACGTCCGAGATGGCAGCCGATTACTTGACCAAGAAACTCGGAAAACAGAAGTTCGAGTACTGCATGCTGCTGACTGGACAAGGCCACGTCACCATTAGCGACACTCCAGAAGCGAAGGGGAGTGTTGTTAACAATAAGTCTTAAAGCGCCTCTGTCGTGTCGAAACTCTGGACACAAGCGAAGCAGTCCAAATCGAAGCATCGCGAGTCAACCCTCGGAGGTTAGGGTAACCGCCTGGAGGTTACGCGAAGGTCAAAAGTCAGCGACCTTTGACTTGACAAATACAGCGCAACAGCAAGGACACACAACTGACTCGACATTGAGCAGTTGCCCGAGTCGCACTGTATCGAATCGCAATAGCAAAACAGTTTAAATATATCTATTCGTATTCCTTGTACTCTTATATAAAGCCTTGTATTTGCTTGTTTTAATGAACTTACTTTGCCCTCACATACTAGCGCAAGGTGGTTCAAGGACTTTTCATTCAAACGCTTCCGCTATTACAATCCTACTTAGACTTTAACTCTACAAAGATCCTAGGGCATCTCAGCCCAACACTGTGCACTGTCCAAGGGCTTGATCCCAAGTGAATTGGGTCTGTCCATACAGGGCATGAGGGGCACATCTGGCTTCTCAGCCAGAAGCACCTGCAGCTTCTGTGGATTGCCATCAGGGCATCGGTCATTGGTGGGGGGCCAGTGCATGCACGGCTCGGAAACAGCGGGAATGCAAGTGTGCCCCACGAATGTAACATGGGGAACTCCAAAGAGGGATGCACAGAGGTAGCCGAAAGTAGAAGTCTTGGAGATGATAAGTGCATCGGAAAAAAGAGCGAGGGTGTAGATGTCGATAATGGCCCGGTCTACTGATGCCGTATTGGTGGTGTTCTCCTTGTCATCGGCTGTCAAGTGCACTATATGCACACCATACCCAGAAGTGCCATTGTTGCGCTTGCTCCTGCTGCTGCCAACGCCACTGCCGCTCCTGTTGCTGCTGCTGCTGCTGCCAGTGCCACTATTAGTGCTGCTGCTTCTGGTGTCCATGCTTACACCGGGAGTTACAGTAGCTGCAGGCGCAGCAGGATCAGCAGTGGAGGCGGTACCACTGGGTGGTGGCTTTTCCTCTGTAGGAGCATCCTCCATGGGAGCACAAGCAGCGTCACTTCCCACTGTCACTCTCGCTACAGGCACATCGGCCATCACTACCCCTGAGAGGTTATGGACTAGGTTTTGGTTGAGAGACGCTACCATTACCTCAGTCACGTTGCCCCATGAACCCCCCACGCTGCAGTCACCACTGCCACTACCACCTCCACTGCTCCTGTCACCATCACTCGCTGTTCTAGCCATTGGATTGAACCCACCACCGCGTAACGCACCTTTCTCAGCCACACCTCCCACCCCGTGCCCAGTGCTCCCACTAGTGCCCCGCCCTGCTGAGCCTACTCCCTCTGCCCCTCCCTCTCCCTCTCGCATATCCCGTCCCCAGTGCATCTCAAAAGGACCCTGATTTCCCTTCAAAGCCGCCTCCCTGGCAAGCCGCATCCCCCTTGCTCTCTGCACGGTGGAGGAGTTGAGAGCTTGCAGCATGCAACGCCCCATAGCATCAGTGTACCAAGCTACTGTGCTCGCCTTTGCATGCGTTGAAAAGCGCCCCTGCAGGCCCACACGAGCTGGCGCCGGGGCGATTAGGGTGTGGTATCGGTGGGTGATTCCCGCCCAGATGCGATTGCGGGGGAAGAGCAGCAGGCGGGAGAGGGAGCGGAAGGGCATGTGGGCAGGGAAGAGGAGGAGGAGGAGGCGGCGGAAGGAGGGGAGGAGGTAGAGCGCGGGGAGAAAGTATTGGTTGGAAGTGAGGAGCAATGTGGGCGTGTGGGAGAGCCACTGCTGCTCTGCCTCGCAGAAGAACAAGAAGCCGGACGGGGTGGTTGCTTGGTTGATGTCGAGGCGTAGCCTGAGGGAAAGAGGGGGATGGGAAGGAAGAGAATCAGAATGGGGTAGAAAATGAGGGGAACATAAGTCTTCGATACACTTTGTAAAGGCTATGAAAACAACCCATCCGTTAAGCATGGGTAAAGCTGCGCGTACAAGGCATGTGAGAAGGCAGACACAGTATGACTGACAAGAAACGCTGGAACAAGAACAAGTGATTGTCACGGCACGGCATAGCACAGCACAGCACAGAACGCACATTGGTGGTGGCAGCTTGTCACCCGACGCCCATGCCTCCTCTCCCTCCCTCGCGCTCCTCCACTCCTTAGCCACTCTGGACCGAAGCACCCTGGCATACTCCTCCCCTTCTTCCTCCGGCCCATCGAACAGTACCCACGACGCCTCATGCTCAAACGGCTCACAGAACTCTGTAGCGGGCCCACTGCGAGACAGCAGCAGGAGAATCCGATCCGTCAGCAGCGCGTACGCGAACGAGGAGACGAGCGACATGAGCCGGTTGCCCTGCCCGTCTATAGTTTGGTGGTAGAGCAGGTAGCGGCAGGCAGTGCGGTTTCCGGCTAGCAGCGTGGCGCGCAGCTGAGGCATCGGCTCCTGCCGCAGGCACTCTCGCCGGTACCGGTGGTGCTGCCGCAGTTTCGTCTCAAGCGCCCCGGACACATGCGGCTGCACGCACGCTTCAGCGGCGCCTCTCGTGGGATAGCCGGCGGTTGCTATGCCCGCGTAGCATGCCATCTCGGCGCGGCTCCAGCAGACGCCGTCCTCGCGCTTGTACCCGCGCGAGGCCGTCTCTCTCGCTCTGCCTGCTTCGTCGTAATCGGTTGCTGTGGCAAGAGGCAATGGGAGAGTTGTTCCTGCGGCGAAAATGTCGGCGCAATCTGGAGGGAGTGGGAGGGAGATGGGAAGGGCAAGGGATGACTACCAGTAAGTGCAATTGCTCTGATGCAAGCGAGCCAGGAAGCACAACAACACCCATCGTTGCGAGCCAGGAAGCGAGCCAGGAAGCGAGCCAGGAAGAACAACAACACCCATGCTTCAGCCCGGACCAGCTTTTAGCAACGGCAGGTACCTTTGAGGCCGTGGGCCGAGACTGTGTGGGCTTGGTAGGTGCTGATAATGCCTGTGCAGGCTACCCAGAGTAGCAGCTTCAAAAGCACGCGGCTGTGGTAGAGAGACGCGCGTATCCGACGAGAGGGATGATGAGGCGAGAAGATTCTGAAAGGTGGGGGGGTAGGAGAGAAATTTCACAAAGACGGAGATTGAAAGGAGGTGGAGAAGGAGAGGTAGCAGATTCTGTTCTCAAGGAATGGTGGAACAGGGAGGGGGAGGGAGGATGGCGGGACAAGGGGACAGGTGGGAGAAGGAGGGAAGATGGAGGGGGGAAGGTGGGGATGAAAGGGAGGGAGAGGTAAAAGGTTTGAGTAGGGAGGGAGGAAGAAAATGGGGGCAGAAGTGGGACGGAGGAGTTGGGGTGGTTGGACCCCTCATGAGACGAGGTGGGTGGAAGCTGCGTTGGGAGCGTTGGGATGGGAATGCATGAAAGCAAGCAAGCAATACAATGAGTCCAGTCCCTACGGCTCGTAGAAAAGTGAATGGCGTACGACGAGGCTGCTTCCCACAGATGAGGGAGGTGGCGGCGGCGGTACCTTTTGAGGGAGGTACTAGTCAGCCCCTCCCATGATAGATCCTGCGGCAGGGAAACGTCCAGCGGAGTGCCGAGCGGAAGGGAGAACCCCTTCGCTGCTTCGTTCACCTCAGCCTCGTGCATTTCCGGCGACTTCAACCCACGGCGACGGCGCTGTCGCGTCGCATTTGTGTCCCATCTCCCACCCATCACGACCACCAAACTGACGCCCTAAACTGGCGAGAACAAAGAAACGGTTTCCTCTTCCTCGTAGCCAACTAGCAGGATTACGAGAGCTCACGGGCGGTATCTCTCGCAAGACTGCCGCAGCCCATGACCTAAATACCTGTCTGGAGGTCCTACTAGCTATCTGGAGATGGTAAATCATGTTTGGAGCACCTCTCTTGAAACTCTGGAATGTTAGTGGCTCCGAGGTTTCCTGTAGCTTGCCGCAGGGTGACCGTCGATTCTGGCAGATCGTGTGGAGATGCTGCGCCGCATGTCGAATCAACAGAGCCATGCGATGGCCCGGCGACTCACAGAAGGAAGGCCGCTCGTCACGTGGCGTCACGATATCAATCCGTGCAAGGCGCCGGCAATCGGGTGGTTCGCCGCAGCAGCTGGATCGGTTCAGCACCAAGTGTTCAGAATCGTTCGGAATGCAATGGTTTATCCTCAGGGTGACCAGTACAGCCGTACGCTGAGGGTTCTGTTCTACCACCACCGTCGGATGAGCCATAGGGAGTGGACTATCAAGCCAGCAGGGTGGAAAAGGAACACGCGGCGTGCGGCAGGAGACTCGGAGACTCGTCACGGCACTCAGCCTCGACCCTAAATCAGGAGAGAATCACAATGCACCCTGAGAAGATGACGGGCCAAAGATTGCGTATAACAGGCCCATAAGATTGCTTATCGAATACGCAAGTCAAGCAGTTGCAACTTCAGCCATGGCTACCTGTGTGAAGTTGGGAGGGACACCTAGTCTGGCCACACACTCAGTGATCTGGTTCTACTTGACAAACTCAGGTGAAAGACAGCAAATATACGTAGAATTGACGAAACCCACTAGGACAGCAGGAAAGCAGGCGAAAGATAGAATGTTTATTCGCGATGATTCGCGAAGATTTCGAAATGGTTGTGTCACATGGGCGTGTACTGTTACATGTAGTAGTGTGCATCTTATATAAACGTTTTTAGGCAGATGTTTCACTGTTGCTGAGAATCTGCTAGGAAAATCCAAATAGATTTTCCGCCAGCACGCTACCTAGCTAGCACATCATTTCTCGCGTTGTCGAGAAGTAAAGCAGCATGCATGGAATCGGCAAACACAGTAGCGTTGAGCTGCTAAATGTGTTTGGGGACTGGGGTGGGGACAGACAGTTGGTCCCAGGCTTCATTTTACCAAACAATTCAGCATTGGAAGCATGGGAAAAGGGGCAGATCAGCGATCACACTTCAAGTGGTGATAGGAAGCACATTTTTCGTGAATGTACATTTATTCGGTGATTTTTTTGTACACACATTGCTTGGATACACTATTCACCCCCTAAATCCTCCCAAACTAGAAACCCTAGGTATATACTGCACAACCTTAAGTGGAGCAAAGATGTGGTTGAGAATACGGGCAAGGCGCACCCCACCCATATAAATGCGAATCTCCACTACAGGCAGGCGAGTATTGAAGTACTCGCATTTACTGTACAGCCCTATTATGTCAAGCGAAGATGTGGTTGAGAACACGGGCAAGGCGCACCCCACCCATGGCAACGCGAATGTCCACCACGGGCAGGCGAGAATTGAGATACTCATATGTGGAGTTTCATGAAGAAGCCGACGTTGCGATGCGGTGGTGTTGGGTGAAACACACGGTAAGGGAGGGAGAGGAATCAGGTAAAAATGGTGGTGCAGCTGGTAAAAAGAAAACAGTTGTTGTGAAAAAAGAGTAACAGATTTGAATGGCAGACAAGTCGGGGAAATGGCTCCGTTCTGTTGGTATGCATTGCATGAAATGTCGATAACACCCCAACTCATTTTTGCAAGCATCGAGGACACGAAAATGCCACCGCCTGACATGCAACTCTTATTCCTTATGGCTCGACGTTTTGCATGCACAACAACGCACCTCCAAGCACAGCTCCAGGTGTCGCGTTGCGATAGGCCCAGTTGCATGCATCCTTTGCGCTCTCCATGGCATATCTGATTATCAAAGGTGGTGTAAATAGGTGCCAGGAGATGCGATGAGATACACAGCTGGGCAGTTGAACAGGTGGAGTAAATGTGCACTAGTTACAGGTGAGTATGTTGAGGGGATGCGATTTTCTGCTGTCCATGGCATATCTGATAGTGAGCAGAGATAAGAGCAGGTGCGAGGAGGTGCGAGGAGGTGCGAAGGTGCGAGGAGGTGCAAAGAGGTACGAGGAGATACAAGAAGCAAGAAGAAACAATAGAGGGTTAATTTTAAGACCAAGAATTACAAAGTCGGACCCGCAAGAAATGTAAGGCAGACTTATCGGTAGTGCGCAACCTGCAATTGCACAAAGAGAAGAACCACTGAGATTAAATACGAGTTCAAGTTTATGCATGGTTGCACAAACACAAGAACCACTGAGCTTAAAAATTTGAGTTAAAAATAACGCACAGCTGCATGAACAGAAGACAAGGCAGAGCAGAGACTTAAGAATGAAAACAGTGTAGAAAAAGGTACACCAGAACAGACTTGACATTACAAGACACGGCGTCCTCCTATTGGACGAGGATACGGAGAGTAGAGGCACTTACACAGCTGGACATGCAGCAATTTGGGTAGGAACAAGGTTTGGTGTTGCTTCAGCAGCTCCGTAATCATCAGTAAAAGCACCCGTAACATCAGACAGGTCACTTACATAGCTGGGCAGGCAGCAGCTTGAGCAGGAGAAACGGCCAATGCTGATTCAGCAGCAGCAGCACCATCAGTAGCAGCACCATCAGCAGCAGCACCATAAGAGGCAACGACCCCATGGTAGGAGGCCCAGGCAGGAATGTGAGGGAGCCAGTCAGAGGCGAGTTGGTGGCGAGATAAGTGGCACTTATACAGTTGGGAAAACAACAGCTTCAGCAAGAGAAGCACCTATAGCCTCAGCAGCTCAGCAGCATCAAGAGCAGGAAAAGCGATATCTCTAGGGCAGGAGGCCCATGCAGGGATGAGGGGGCGCCAGAGGCGAGTTGGTGGAGAGAGAAAAGGCACTTACACTGTTGGGCAGGCAACAGCTTCAGCAGGAGAAATGGCCGATGCTGATTCAGCAGCAGCAGCATAAGAACGATTATCCTCAGGGCAGGAGGTCCAGGCTGGAATGAGCGTGCGCCAGTCAGAGGCAAGTTGGTGGGCGATATGATGCAGCATGGCTGTGCTGCTGCCGTCGTAGCGCAGGTGGATGGCCATGGCTATGATGTAGCTGTCCCATACCTGGAGTGGAGAGCGGTAGAGAGGTGTCGAGGGGAGTAGAAACGGGTGGTGTGGGGTAGAGAGGGGTGTAGAGGGTGAAGGACCCCAAAGACACGAGGGCCGATGTGATGGCGGTGTGGCTGTCGTTGTAGCACAGGCGTACCACCATGCTGCACCTCGTCGACCAATAAACCCCTTCCCACCCCTCTCCACCCCTCTCCATGGCCATGGCTATCATGTAGTCCTTCCATACATGGAAGTGTCCTTAGGGAGTGCAGGGTGGTGAAATGGTGTTGAGAGGGGTGGAGGAAAAAAAAAATACAGATGCCATAAAGACACCAACAACTTGCCACATAAACAGATTACGGATGTCATCCTAGTTATTAGGTGACTTTCGGATCGACTCAAAAGTCACCTCATTACGGATGTCATCCTAGTCATTTCCACTGTCTAAAATGGCAGGAATAGCATGGCATGGCATATTGCATCAGGCCAGGGTGAGCATATCGCATGCATGGTATGGTATGGCATGGCATGGCAGGGCAGAGCAGACATACCAGCTGCAGGTCCGTTTTCCTCTTGAACCATGTCACATGCACCCCGTTACCTTTAGAAGAGCCTTGATAGACGGCAGGGCAGACATACGTATTGCATGTAGGTTAATTTTCCTCTTGAACCATGTCACGTGTACCATGTTACCTTTCGAAGAGTCTCGAGTCTCAACAGTCATGCCATTGCAGGGCGGGCATTTTGCACGCATGGCACGGAAGAGAAGGGAGAAGTCGGACATACCGCATGAAGGTTTGTCTTCTGATTGAACCATGTCATATGCACCCAGTTGCCACCGAAATCAGATGCGAATCCCAAGTGCAGAGGCTGCACCAGGGGATGTGAGGTAGACGGATGGAGGCATGCGGGGAGGGAAAATTAGAGGACCATGTCACGTGCACCCTTTATTGCCACCCGGATCAGATGTGAATCCCACGTGCCGTGGCTAATGCAAGGGGATTTGAGGCAAACGGATGGAGGCATGGAAGGGGGGGGGGGAATGGGAATCCCATGTGCAGGGGAAGGCGGATGGAGACATGAGGGCGGGGGGATTGAGGGAATTAGACATGCACAACCTGTTGCCGCCCAGATTTGGTGCGATGTGAACTCCACGTGCAGAGGCTGAAGCAGGGAGATATGGGCAGACAGAAGGATGCATGAGAAGGGGGGGATACTTAGACTCGCACCCTGTTGCTGCCCAGATTTGGTGTGAATCCCAAAGTGCAGAGGTTGAAGCAGCGGCATTGGCGATGCATGGAGGCACAGGGGGTGGAGAGACAATAGGGGACGGACCAGCGTACACCCGTTTGCCAATGTCAACCCCACGCGCAGAGTTTGAACCAGGGGTTTTGTCCAGAAGGGGGGGGGGGGGGGGGGGGGGGGTGTAGAGGAGGGGGGGGGAGAAATGGAGCGACGAAGGGGTCAAACTTGCACCTCTGACGCTACCCATAAGTGAGGTGCATCCCATCCCACGTACGAAGGCTGAAGAGCGGCTATGGGGTTATACATGCACCCTTCCTTGCCTCCCACCTCACCTGGTGCACGTCCCTACAAAGTGCGCCAACAACAGCAGTGCCACTGTCAGGTTGTAGCCTCTTATGGATGGCCAAACCTTTGCCCCGCGGCAAAGGTGCAAAGGGGACTTGAGGGTCGGGGGGGAGATTGGGGGATGGAGAGGTGGAGATGGGATTCGAGCTGGTGAAGTTGTAGCCTCTTATGGACGCCCCACCCTTTGCTCCTTGCTCCTTTGCTTCTGTGCCCCTTGCTGTTGCTTATACGTTCACTCCCCCCCACCCTCACGTGGTGCACGTCCCCTGCGAAGTGCGCGAGGAACATGAGTGCCTCTGTCAGGTTGTGCTGTCTGCTAACCCTGGCCCTTGTTGAAACTAGTTCACCAAAACCATGCTCACTTGGTGGATATCCCCTGCGAAGTGCGCGAGAAACATGAATGCCTCTGTATGTGGCGCCTTTTGAGTCGACTCAAAAGTGCACTTTGCTGTTGGAACCTGCACATGTTGCACTTTGCTTCTTTGCTGCTTTGCTACCATATTAGTGCACCACTTCCAACCTCACCTGGTGGATATCCCCTGCAAAGTGGGCGAGGAACGTGAGTGCCTCTATCACGTTGTAGCGCTGAAGAAACCCTGCTGCACCCAGTGCTGCTCTCTGCTCACAGGTGGGAGGACTAGCAAAAGCCGCAGAAGCAGAAGCAGCTATAGCAGTAGCAGCGGTGGGAGCGAAAAGCGAGGCATGGGCAGCACTCCTCGCACCGTCTTGTACCACTCTCTTTTACAACCGCACCGTCTCCTCTTCCCCCTCTCCCTCCTCCCCTTCTCCCTCTTCCTCTTCTCCCTCCTCCACTTCTCCCTTCTTCTCACCCCCCCCTTGCACAACAGCTTCTGCCTCACCAACCCCTCTGAGAAGGTTGCGGCGGGAAGCAGCTTCGAGGAAGGGAGCAGGATTATGTGGTCTTGTGGGTCCGGAGGGGGGAATTGGGGGATGGAGGGGTGGAAAGAGGATTTGAGCTGGGCGGAGGAAAGGGGGGAGTAGGAGGGGGTCTGGGCGGAGGAATGGGGGAAGTAGGTGAGGAGCAAGAGGTGTAGTTGATAATAGCGTTAGCAACACACACATCGGAATGATGGGTGAAGGTGCAATCGCCTGGAGGGGAAGGGGAGAGTGGAGGAAGAGAGAAGATGAAAGCGTATGAGAGGAGCTGAGGATGTGGCTGGTCACAGTGCTGGCAACGTAAAATGAGGGTGCTATTAAGACGTCTCAAAAGCACCCTCATTTCACGTGATTTTTTCGAGAGGAGCTATCATCGGCGCTCGCGAATGAAGAGCGCCTTTCCTGCACATGCACGGATCCTTCCGCATTTTGGGGCTGGAAGCGCTCGTTCCAAGCGTTTTTCTTCCGCTGGGTCACGTGGCTGCGCTTCTCTAGGCCTATTACCAAGCCAGCAAGAGCGAGGGAGGGTTGCAAGCATCATCGATTATCGGCGCTTGCGAATCAAGAGCGCCCGCTGCACTTCCTGCACATGTGCGGATCCTTCCGCGTTTTGGGGCTGGAAGCGCTCGTTCCGAGCATTTTTCTTCCGGCGGGTCACGTGGCTGCACGTGGGAGGGTTGCGAGCATTATCGGTCATCTGCACTCGCGAATAAAGAGCGCTCGCTGCATGTTCTGCACATATGCGGATCCTTCCGCGTTTTGGGGCTGGAAACGCTTGCTTCGAGCGTTTTTCTTCCGCCATGTCAAGTGGCTGCGCTTGTCTGGGCCTATTGCGAAGCCAGCAAGGGCGTGGGAGGGTTGCGAGCATCATCGGTCATTGGCGCTCGTGAATGAAGAGCGCCCACTGCACTTCCTGCACATGTGCGGATAATTCTGCGTATTAGGGCTGGAAGTGCTCGTTCCGAGCGTTTTTCTTCCGCCGGGTCACGTGGCTGCGCTTTTCTGGGCCTATTACCAAGCCAGCAAGGGCGTGGGAGGGTTGCAAGCATCATCGGTCATCGGCGCTCGTGAATGAAGAGCGCCCGCTGCACTTCCTGCACATGTGCGGATCCTTCCGCGTTTTGGGGCTGGAAACGCTTGTTCGGAGCATTTTTCTTCCGCCGGGTCAGGTGGCTGTGCTTGTCTGGGCCTATTGCCAAGACAGCTAGGGCGTGGGAAGGTTGCAAGCATCATTGGTCATCGGCGCTCGCGAATGAAGAGCGCCCGCTCTACTTCCTGCACATGTGCGGATCCTTCCGCGTTTTGGGGCTGGAAACGCTTGTTCGGAGCATTTTTCTTCCGCCGGGTCAGGTGGCTGTGCTTGTCTGGGCCTATTGCCAAGACAGCTAGGGCGTGGGAAGGTTGCAAGCATCATTGGTCATCGGCGCTCGCGAATGAAGAGCGCCCGCTGCACTTCCTGCACATGTGCGGATCCTTGCGCGTTTTGGGGCTGGAAGCGCTCGTTCCGAGCGTTTTTCTTCCGCCGAGTCACGTGGCTGCGCTTGTTTGGGACTACTGCCAAGTCAGCAAGGGCGTGGGAGGGTTGCAAGCATCATCGGTCATCGGCGCTCGCGAATGAAGAGCGCCCGCTCTACTTCCTGCACATGTGCGGATGCTTCCGCGTTTTGGGGCTGGAAACACTTGTTTTGAGCGTTTTTCTTCCGCCGGGTTATGTGGCTGCGCTTTTCTAAGCCTATTTCCAAGCCAGCAAGGGCGTGGGAGGGTTGCGAGCATCATCGGTCATTGGCGCTCGCGAATGAAGAGCGCCTGCTGCACTTCCTACACATGTGCGGATCCTTCCGCGTTTTGGGGCTGGAAGCACTCGTTCCGAGCGTTTTTCTTCCGCCGGGTCACGTGGCTGCGCTTGTCTGGGCCTATTTCTAAGCCAGCTAGGGCGTAAGAGGGTTGTGAGCATCATCGATCATTGGTGCTCGTGAATGAAGAGCGCCCGCTGCACTTCCTGCACCTGTGCGGCTCCTTCTCGTCACCCTTCTCCCTACTCTCATCACCCTTCTCCCTACTCTCATCACCCTTCTCCCTACTCTTATCATTCTTCTCCCTACTCTCATCACCCTTCTCCCTACTCGCATCACCCTTCTCCCTACTCTCATCACCCTTCTTCCTAATTTCATCACTCTTCTCCCTACTCTCATCACCCTTCTCCCTACTCTCATCACCCTTCTCCCTACTCTCATCACCCTTCTCCCTACTCTCATCACCATTGGGGATTCTCAGTTGGGAAAGATTGGATGAGGAACGGAGGCAGCGAGATCGGCACCGACAGCGTTGGGGTGAGAGTGGTAGACTGAGGGAGCTGCACCTAGATGTGGGGGTGTTCCACAAGCCTATAGTGCTGCTGGAGTTGTTCGCGGGTATTTGCGCAGGGCTGGCCGCAGTGCTGAAGGCAAGGCTGAGGGTGGAGAAGTATATCTACGTGGAAAATGATGAGGCGGTGAACTGCATGGCTTGGCACCACATTAAGAAGCTGGAAGAGCGTTACCCCTCGCAGTTGTATGGAGGCACAGTGGAAAGGGGGGCGGAATGGGTGTGTCACAGGGTAGAGGATGTGAAGGAAGACGCGCTGGCCCACTGGGGGCACGTAGATCTGGTAGTCGCAGGATGGAAGTGCCAGGGCTTATCATGGGCAGGAGAAGGAAGGGGGTTTGAGGATCCGAGGAGTGGGCTGTTCCGCGAGCTGGTGCGAGTGTTGAAGATGATCAAGAGGAAGCAAGGGGAGGTAGCATACATAGTGGAGAATGTGGACACCCGGGATGACGGGAGAGAGGCGGTGAAGAGAGCAGAGGCAGAGATTCGTGCAGAGTTGGGGGCAGGAGTGGCTTGGGACGCGGCGTAGAACGGCAGCAGGGCGCACAGACCTTGCAGGTATTGGCAGAACGTGATACCGGAGGCAGCCGTCCTATACGAGCTGTCTATGATGGAGCGGCTGCGTGCCCGCCTGATGCAGGACATACTCGAGCCTGCAAGAGTCCCAGCTCCTGTGAGATGTCCTGACCACGAGATGCAGTACCCATGCAACGCGGTGGGCAAGCCACGGCAGGCATGGCCCACCCTGGTGGCACACGACCAGGCGAAGGGGTTCAAGATGGAAGGTGCTAGAGAAGGCCCAGGGATGGTGTACGACAACCTGAAGGGAGTATGGGAAGAGCCTACAGCATTGGAACGAGAGCTGGCAATGGGATTCATGGCAGGAGCCACGACGAGTGGAGACGTGACGGAGTAGCAGAGAAAGAGGGCACTGGGGAATGCGGTGGATCTGAACACGTTACACTGGCTAGTGGGAGTCCTACAGAGGCACCTAGAGAAAAAGCCGCTGGAGAGGAGGAGAGATCATGCAGCAAGAGTAAACCCAAGGTTAGAGCGGGATGACCGAAAGCAGTGGGAAGCGGAGCGGTTCCTAGAACTGCTAGAGGAGGAAGCACGGGAAGAACGTCAAAATGGGGTACCGGTGGAGAGGAGGACGGGAAGCCACGCGGAAAGGGATAAAGCACCCGGGAGATACCCTGACCAGGATGAGGAGGAGGAGGATGTGGAAGAAGGGGGGGAGCCTGAAATGGATTGGGACAGTGAAGAGAGAGAGGATCCAACGGACGCATGGATCCCTGACCCTGACGAAGTATTCCTGGGCCCAAGGAGAGCGTACATGGCACTGAGGAGCGACGGCGGAGAAGAGCGGTCAGGAGATGCTGGAGAAGGAGGGGAGAGCAAAGCGGAAAGGAAGGTAGAGGATGAGGGACAGCCAGCACCACAGGTCGCCGATGGCACGGAAGGACAAGTGGCAGCAGGAGAGCTAGAAGGGGAACACCAATGGAACATAGGCACTGCCCTGCAAGGAACTGCAGCAATTTGGCTGGAAGCAGTGCTGTGTAAGTACGCAGCGGCGTTCGCACACACTCTGCAGGAGCTGGGGAAGTGCACGATGAGTACCATGCACCTGCCTTTGACCAGCGAGGTGCCAGTGTATCAGAGACGGCGAAGGATGAGCCCACAGGACATTGAGGTCTGCACCGCGAAATGCCAGGAGCTATTGGCAACCGGAGTGATCCACCGCTCTTCCTCGGACTATGCAGGTGCCACAGTAGTAGCCGCCAGGACAGATCTGACAGGAGCAGTCCTGTCAAGGAGAATGTGCGGGGACTACAGGGGCCTAAACAAAGTGACGGCTAGCGACCGCTACCCTATGCCCATGGTAGAGGAAATTTTCAATCAGCTGCACGGAAGCTGGGTGTTCTCTACGCTGGATTTGTGGCAGGGTTTTAACCAAATCCCTATAGCAGAGGAGGATAAACGAAAGACGGCATTCCATGGACCAGACGGCCTGTACGAGTGGAACTATATGCCGTTTGGCCTGCGCAATGCTTCAGCAGTCTTCCAGCGGGTAATGGACACCGTGCTAAGAGAGGTTAAGGGAGGTGCCTGTTACATAGATGATGTCATCATCTTTAGCCCGGACAGCGAAAGACACGTGGAGGACATAGAGGCGACACTGACGGCCATTCAAGCAGCGGGACTAACATGCCATCCGGGCAAGTGCCGTTTCGGACACAGCAGCGTGGCTTACCTGGGGTTTGAGGTGGCAGGAGGGGAGCTGAGCATCCAGAAGGCTAAGGTGGAGGTGTTGGACAGGGTGGGGCGACCAAGGGACAGGAGCGGGCTACGAGCAGTTTTGGGATTCCTGAACTACTACAGAAAGTTCATTCCCGACTTCAGCAAGCGCGTGGCACCACTGAACAAGCTACTGAGAGAAGATCAGAAGTGGCAGTGGGAGGAGCCACAAGAAGAGGCCTTGAAGGGGTTGATGGAGGCGGTAAAGAGCGGGGCCGTACTGAAGCTGCCGAACGGGAAGGCGCCTTTCATGCTCTACACGGATTGGAGCAGCGTAGGCATGGGGGCGGTGCTGAGCCAGCTGGAAGAAGGACAGGAGAAGGTAGTCGCATTCGCGAGCAGAACCTGTAATCCGGCGGAGGCTAATTACTCGTCGTATGAGGGAGAGGGGCTAGCGGCAGTTTGGGTAGTGGGACACTTTCGAGTGTACCTACAAGGAAGGCACTTTACTCTGGTGATGGATCACCAGCCCTTGCTGTGGCTGATGCAGAACCAGACTCTCACAGGGCGGAACGCGCGATGGGCGATGAAATTACAGGAATACGATTTCACAGTGAAGCACCGCCCGGGCCGAACCATGCAGCACGTGGATGGGCTCTCAAGAAACCCACCAAGGGAGCAAGAGGACGGAGAGAACGGAGACACAGCAAGGGGGCAGCCGGTGGCAGCGCTGACTGACATGGTCAAGGAAAAGGGGGCAGGTGGGGAGTATCAACGGGAGTTGTGTGTTGGCCCCGTCCACGCTTGGGCGGAGCCGACTTCGTGGTGGGGTGTACGGAAGGTACAGCCGACTTGCAGCAGTGGGCGACGCCGACTTGGACGAGCTGGTCGACGGGGTTGGTCGACTTGGGAGGTCGACGAGCACATACAGGAGCAGCTGGTCGACATAGTTGCCCGGTCGACCAGGATACCGGGGTGATGAGGTTCTGCGAGGAGTGCGACGGTCGCCCAGGCAACGTTGGCGAGTCCAACCTCGGTGGTGGTATCCCGAGGTCGACGTGGCGGATCAGGTGGAGCCGTCAGCACGAAGATGACTTGGTGCGTGCGCTGTTTAGGTGACAAGGCTTAGCCCTCCAATCATCAACGAGCACCTGCAAAGTAGGTACGCTGCTATTCTACGAGAGCAACATTGGCACGCCGTCAACCTGCAGCGTTGGCACGCTGTCGACTTTGCACTGCTGGAGCGCGGTCGACCAAGTCGTGCTGGAACGCGGTCGACCATGCTGTCCTAGCAGTAGACCGACCTGAATGCTAGCTCTGATGTAGTCTTGCCATGCCAACTTGATTGTACCATTTTTTGTTGTCAACTTTCTCTAGTGAAACTCTTGCCAAATTGCTCCGTGAACTAGCAAGCAGTGTGAGCACTAGGAAAACGACTAAGAACCAACGAACGCAGAGATCACACGATCATCCGTGCCTAGCCCGTAGTCTAGCTCCCATTGTAGTAGTTATCTCCGCAGGGAGTAGGAGAGAGGAGCAGCAGATGTGTGGCAAGACGCAGCGACACTGGCATGGATCAAGGGAGAGACAGCAGAGGATGGTGGACTTGACAGCAGGGCGAGGGCTAGGGGGCAACACTATAGGTGGTACTAGGGGCAAGTACAGCTGCAGACCAAGGATGGGTGGAAGCGAGTACCGGAGCCAGCAGCACGAGAGGCTATAATCAAGGAAGTGCACGAGAAGCTTGGCCACTACGGACCGCTGCGCATGATCCAGGTGCTGCAGACGGGGTGGTGGTGGGCGGGAATGAGGAAGGAAGTGAAGGAGTGGGTAGAGAAGTGTGAGCTGTGCTGCAGGAACAAGGCCACGCTGCTGAGGAGCCAGGCGGAGCTGCAGTTATTGGCTATAGTGGAGCTCGGGTATCGCTGGTCCTTGGACATTGCAGGGGAGCTGCCAGTATCAAGGAGGGGGAGGAAGTATATAGTGCTCATGTTTGAGCACGTGAGCAAATGGGCGGAAGCACGACCTTTGGTGAACAAGTCAGCTGCAGCCGTGGCAGAAGCATTTGAGGAAATGGTGATCACACGATTCGAGGCATGCGGGGAGGTGCTCACAGATCAAGGGGCGGAGTTTGAGGGAGAGTTCAAGGAGCTGTTGGTGTCCAACGGGATTCAGCACCGCACAACCTCAAGGTATCATCAGCAGGCCGACGGACTGTCAGAGAGGCTGGTGTAGACAGTGAAGAGAGGCCTACGGGTATATGGGTAGGCGCATAAGGGGGACTGGGACAAGAAGCTGGCGTGGGTAATGGCAGGATACAGGTTTAGCAAGCAAGCAGCGCTCAAGGATGTCTTTCCCTACTATTTGCTCTTTGGGAAGCATCCGATTCTGCCGGTGGGAGCTCTCAAAGTGCTCACGGACAGCGTGTCGACAGGAACAGCAGAGAAGTGGGTGGCACTGGCGGATGCGCGGGCGGTGTACCTCAGGAAGATGCTGCCTGCTGCGCTGGAGAGCTTGAAGGTGGCGCAGCTGCGAGACATTCACCGCTACAAGCAGCGGCAGCTGGCAAGGATGCAAGGCCGAGACCCGGCTGTGGAGGAGGGAGGAGAAGTGTATGTTAGGCGAGCAAAGCGGGATGGGCTGGACCTGGGAGTGTCGCAGCAAAGGTGGACAGTGAAGGAGGTGCGAGACTCAGGGGTACTGGTGCTAGAGGGAGAGAATGGGAAGCGGGTGATGGACCACGTGACTAATGTGGCCTTGGCCGGGAAAGCAAAGGGAGTGCAGCAGTACTCTGGTCCCATGACTAGGGCGAGGACGGCGGCAGCTGGTCCTGGGAGGAGGCAAGAGTGAGTTCAGTACCAGAAGCAGAACCAGAGAAGAGGGAGAGGGGAAGAGAGTGTGCAGGCAAAGGCCACACCAGGAGGACAATCAGTAAGAATGACGAGGGCAAGAGAGGTTCCTGGTAGAGGGGGGGGGGGGGGAGCAAAGGGGTGAGATCTAACGAGTCCAGTCCAGGGAGATAAGGGAGGAGAGAGCAGCGAGGACTGGAGTCTGACAGAACAAGTAGCAGGGAGGTGGGGAGGTTCCGACAGCTGTCACATTTATGTCAATGTGAGCGGGATAGTGAGGAGAGATCGGGAAGTGTACAAATTGTATATACTGTAGATAGCGAGGAGGGCAGTGGCGAGGATGGGATGAGAAGGGTTAAGGAGAGGATTGAGGTTTGCGGGGAGACAAGTGGGTGCGCGGGAGGGTGACGTCTGCCGAAGCGAAAGGTTGGGGAAAGGCATGGGGAGCAAACAGGGCGGGACTTACGTAAGTGGGAGGAGGGCAAGGGTTGAAACTACAGCGCTTGGCAGCGGCAGGGCCAGCAGGTTACCACATCAGCTCGGATGGGTGCTCACATGCATGTGTGTTTGCTTTCATATGTGTGCAGGTGTGCTCCAAGGAGCCAGCTGGAATAGCACAATGGCAGCTGGAGGGAAAGAAGCAGGAGGCAGGCAGCAAAGGCAGTTGGCAGGATGGTTGCTAGTCTGTTCCAAAGTCACGTTAGCCTCTGCGGACAGGCAAAGGTAGGCAGGATGAGTGAGGCGGTCTGGTCGGTATGCACACCCTTCATGGGCAAACCACGCAGAGTTCAGGCGCTCAAATCTTGCGAACCACATGGAACAAAATAAAAACGCTTGTTGTGGATGTGCAAAACAGTCTAATCTAGTGGATCAGCAGAACGAATGAGGCATCCAATTAAGTGGACCAATCAAGGTGATGCGTTGGGCTGTCTGGTCGGTATGCGCACCCTTGATGGGCGTACCACGCAGAGTTCAGGCGCTCAAATCTTGCGAACCACATGGAACGAAATAGAAAAGCTTGTTGTGGATGTGGAAAACAGTCCAATCTAGTGGGCCAGCAGAACAAATGAGGCATCCAATGAAGTGGACCAGTCAAGGAGATGCGTTGGGCAATCTGGTCGGGTTGGGCGAACCACGCAGAGTTCAGGCGCTCAAATCTTGCAAACTACATGGAACGAAATGGAAACGCTTGTTGTAGATGTGGAAAATAGTACAATCTAGTGGGCCAGTAGAACAAATAAGGCATCCAATGCAGTGGACCAGTCAAGGTGATGCGTCGGGCAGTCTGGTTGGTATTCGAACCCTTGATGGGCGTACCACGCAGATTTCAGGGGCTCAAATCTTACGAACCACATGGAACGAAACGAAAATGCTTATTGGGGATGTGGAAAATAGTCCAATCTAGTGGGCCAGCGGAACAAATGAGGCATCCAATGCAGTGGACCAGTCAAGGTGATGCGTTGGGCAGTCTGGTCGGTATGCGCACCCTTCATGGGCGAACCACGCAGAGTTTAGGTGCTCAAATCTTGCGAACCACATGGAACGAAATGGAAACGCTTGTTGTGGATGTGGAAATTAGTACAATCTAGTGGGCCAGCAAAACAAATGAGGCATCCAATACAGTGGACCAGTCAAAGTGATGCGTTGGGCAGTCTGGTCAGTATGCGCACCCTTGATGGGCGTACCACGCAGAGTTCAGGCGCTCAAATCTTGCGAACCACACGGAACAGAATGGAACGCTTGTTGCGGATGTGGAAAATAGTCTAATCTAGTGGGCCAGTGGAACAAATGAGGCATTCAATGCAGTGTACCAGTCAAGGTGATGCGTTGAGAAGTCTGGTCGGTGTGCGCACCCTTGATGGGCGTACCACGCAGAGTTCAGGCGCTCAAATCTTGCAAACCACATGGAAAGAAATGGAATCGCTTGTTGTGGATGTGGAAAATAGTATAATCTAGTGGGCTAGTAGAACAAATGAGGCTTCCAATGCAACGGACCAGTCAAGGTGATGCATTGGGCAGTCTGGTCGGTATGCGCACCCTTGATGGGCGCACCACGCAGAGTTCACGCGATCAAATCTTGAGAACCACATGGGACAAAATGGAAACGCTTGTTGGGGATGTGGAAAATAGTACATTCTAGTGGGCTAGCAGAACAAATGAGGCATCCAATGCAGTGGACCAGTCAAGGTGATGTGTTGGGCAGTCTGGTCGAGATGGGCGAACCACGCAGAGTTCATGCGCTCAAATCTTGCGAACCACATGGAACGAGATGGAAACGCTTGTTGTGGATGTGGAAAATAGTCTAAACTAGTGGGCCAGCAGAACAAAAGAGGCATCCAATGCAGTGGACCAATCAAAGTGATGCGTTGGGCAGTCTGGCCGGTATGGGCACCCTTGATGGGCGCACCACGCAGAGTTCAGGCGATCAAATCTTGCGAACCACGTGGAACGAAATGGAGACGCATGTTGTGGATGTGGAAAATAGTCTAACTAGTGGGCCGGCAGAACAAATGAGGCATCCAATGTAGTGGACCAGTCGAGGTGATGCGTCGGGCAATCTGGTCGGTATGGGCACCCTTGATGGGCGCACCACGCAGAGTTCAGGCGATCAAATCTTTCGAACCACATGGAACGAAATGGAAACGCTTGTTGTGGATGTGGAAAATATTCCAATCTAGTGGACCAGCAGAACAAATGAGGCATCCAATGCAGAGGACCAGTCAAGGTGATGCGTTGGGCAATCTGGTCGGTATGGGCACCCTTGATGGGCGCACCACGCAGAGTTCAGGCGCTCAAATCTTGCGAACCACATGGAACAAAATGGAAACGCTTGTTGTGGATGCGGAAAATAGTAAAATCTAGTGGGCCAGTAGGACAAATGAGGCTTCCAATGCAGTGGACCAGTCAAGGTGATGCGTTGGGCAGTGTGGTCGGTATGGACACCCTTGATGGGCGCACCACGCAGAGTTCAGGCGATCAAATCTTGAGAACCACGTGGAACGAAATGGAAACGCTTGTTGTGGATGTGGAAAATAGTACACTCTAGTGGGCTAGTAGTGTTGGATGCACGTCATTCTGAGTGGATGTCATCCTAACGTCCTGCCGAGTGCTCGTGCTATTTGTGCTTGCATGATTTGCATGAGCGTATGTTGACGAAACTGAAACGAGAATGGACTAGATTTAACTAGGGCCTAGGCTTAGGAGCCTAGGCCCAACTAGGATGTTGAGTGGGTTGTGCCAAGGGTGAGAGTCAAGAAAATTGGAAAGGAGAGGTTTCGCTATAGGTTTCGAAGAACATATAGCATGAGAACAAAGAAGGTGCACCACCTAACAGAGTTTATAATAACTACACTAACTACAGCTACAGGCAATTACAACTATAAGTTATGAAACTCCCCCATAACTACCTGCAGCAGGAGTTTGTGCAGAATACAGCCTGCAGGGGTACACAAGCAGAATAATAAACAAGCAACAGCAGGTACTGCAGGCGGGCTAACTCTGGCTGGTCACCCCCTCCATCTCCTCACCCTCCTCCTTCCCCTCCCCCACACTGCTGGAGGAGCAGCAGAGAGGGGGGGGAAGAGAGGAGAGGTGGAGGGACGGCTGCTGGTTGCCTCATACCCGCCACCCCGGTGCCACTCCCCCTGCTCCCCCACACCCTCACACCCTCCCCCCCAACGGCAGCTGCAGCAGTGGGAACGAAAGGAGGAGGAGGGGAAGGGAAGTATACGACCCAGCACTCCAACACCCGCCACCCCCATACCCTCCCCCCCACGGCTGCAGGGAGACAAAGGAGGAGGGGGTTTGCGGGAAGAAAGCCGCAGAGCGGCTACATAGTGTCGGCGCAGGTAGGTCAGGGGCGGCTGCAGAGAGAGCAGGTGCGGAGAGCACCGTTGCGTGCCACGGGGCGCACGACGGGCAAGTTTAAGTTTAGGGCACCGTCGTGTGCCTCGGGGCGCACGACGGGCAAGTTTAAGTTTAGGGCACCGTCGTGTGCCTCGGGGCGCACGACGAGCGGGGCACCGTCGCGTGCCACCAAGCGCACGACGTGCAGGTTTAGGGCACCGTCGCGTGCCACGGGGCGCGCGACGGGCAGAGAAGGAGTCACTCGCCAACCGGGGGCGGGACAAGACGAAAATCGCCACGCGCCCTAGGCGCGCGACCGGAAAAAAAAAAAATAGCAGCGGAAGCATAAGGCGGGCCCACAGGCCAGGACGTAACACGCTCTGATAGCATGACGAAACTGAAACGAGAATGGACTAGATTTAACTAGGGCCTAGGCTTAGGAGCCTAGGCCCAACTAGGATGTCGAGTGGGTTGTGCCAAGGGTGAGAGTCGAGAAAATTGGAAAGGAGAGGTTTCACTATAGGTTTCGAAGAACATATAGCATGAGAACAAAGAAGGTGCACCACCTAACAGAGTTTATAATAACTACACTAACTACAGCTACAGGCAATTACAACTATAAGTTCTAACATATGTCATTGTGCATGGCTGTTGGATATTATCATCTCTGTGTTTTTTCTCCAAGTCTAAATGCTTGATCATGCAGGAGAAATCCAGAGCTTTCCAACGACACCAAGATCGCCTTATTCCGACTAAGATCGCCCAAGTTACAAGATTTCCAAGATTTGGATTTCTTATTACCTTTTGGGGTGATATCTAATTTGGGTGATTACTTGGGACATGACTATAAAGGGATCTTTGGTTGGGTGGTTAGGAAGGCAACTTTGACTTTTGGATTGGGGTGGCTAGAAGTTTCTAGCATGGGTTGCAAATGTTGCAACACCTAGGCAAAATCCAACTAGATTGGATTTTGCATGTGACACCTCAAGGACCTCATGATGAGGGTTGCATCCTTGCTGCTAAGAAGGTTCTTACCATCCTTCCCTAGCTCTTGGAGAACCCCTTCCCTCTCATGGTTCTCTTGGAGGTTCCCCAACTCCAACTTTCTATACCCTAATGTTTGTACTTCCTCCACCATTCTAGTCATGCGGCTGCTGGACGTTTTTACTTGGTTCTCACTCTATAGACCATCATAACGACTGATTCAACTTGGAGATGGTAGTTAAGCCTAAGGCGCAACTTCCTACCTAGCGGATTTGCGTTTAGTTGAGTAATGAGTTCGTCGTAAGCTCTCAAAGTGATGGATCCTGAACAACAAGTGGTATCAGAGCGGGTAGTCAACTTTGAGACGACGAATCGTCGTCCATTCTGAACCAATGTTGTCGAATGAGACCATTTTTGATTAGCTCTGCTCGCAAACGTTCGATTGGTGGTCGATTCGCTTTCTAATTTGAAGTATCTAGTCCGCGACGGCGATTTTTGTAGAATCGAAATTTTTGGCAGAATTCTCTCCAAACGATTTCTCAAGTTTCCACCGTTCATGAGACCTCAATATGGTTGGTACGAACTCCGGAGGTGCTAGTGGCGAAATGGATAGAAGTAGAGAGGCTGGAGAATTGGGGGGAGTTGCTCGTGGAGGAGTGGGGACTCACCAACCAGCCAACCCTACGCTACCTACTTCTTCTACACCATCTCCTACTACCGTGGATCCTGTGAAAGCTTTCTCTATTGAGAATTTCATGGGGGAGGACTACGAGCACTGGAGTTTCCGCATGAGGCTGATGTATACCCAATACAAGCTATTGGATTTGGTGGAGGGAAAGGAGAAGATGCCGGAGGCCGCGGAGCTGAAAGGAGCGTGGATGAAGCGATCGTTCGATGCGTACATGCTCATGGTGCAAGCGGTGGGCGGAGGGCAACTTGACCACATCAAGGACCTCTTGGGTGATCCAGAGTGTGGCCCCAAGGCTTGGAGAAAGCTTCTGGATGTGCACTCACCGACACATGCTACCGGCATCGTGCTACTCGCGCGGCGGCTGCGCGACATCAAGTTCGTTGATGGAGAGCCGATGCAACCGGTGTTGGATGAGATGTGGGACATCTTCACGAAGCTCCAAGGTGGCGGTGTGGTGTACCCGGAGCTCGTGCAATGCGTGGAGATTGTGATACGGCTGCTGGAGTCGTGGTCTGCCCTTGCGATCAACCTCAACTCCCAACAACCCCAATGGAGCGTGGATTACATTCGCGTGCGCATCCTAGAGGAGGACTTGCGGCGACGGAGTGTGGAGCGCTCGGAGGAGGGGGCTGGCTATGGAGTTGGAGGTAGAAAGAGTGGCTTCAAGAAGAAGTGGAAGGGCAAGAATAAGGATAACCCTAAGGAGGATGGCGGCGGGGGTCAAGGGGAGGTGTGCTTCTACTGCAAGAAGCGTGGACATCGTTGGCGGAAGTGCTACCAACGACCCAAGGATTGGACCCCGCCTTCATCAAGCAACCAGCGTGGTGGCACGAGGAGTGGGGGAGTCATGGCAGCTAGTGGAGAGGAGAAGGATGAGGAGAAAGGCGGCAAATCTGAGGAGCGGAAGGCCGGGTTCTTCTTCTTCGTGAACGAAGGCACAACCGACCACGCTATGGCTGCCAAGGTTCTCCTACACCCCCTCACCCATTGGGTGATTGACTCCGGGAGCTCTTGGCACATGACTCGTCGTGCGGACCTACTTGATGAGATTCAGCCCGCACCCATCTCTACAGTCACATCTGGGACGGGCGCCAAGGCCAAGGTCATGGGCATGGGATGCGCCAAGTTCATGGGAGCGGATGAAGAGCTCGTGGGGCTAAAGAACGTGCTGTGGGTGCCGGACTTGTGCGCGAACCTGATTTCTACCGGCCGGTTGGGAGATGCGGGTGTGAACACCGAGACGATTGGCTCGGAGCGCTATTTTGCCTACAACGATGAGCGGCTGATTTGGGACCTGCAGTGGAAAGGGGATGTCCACAAGCGGATGTGACAGATCCCGGTCCTCCCTTAGCGGAATTCGGGCAAGGCGGCAACGGCAGCATCTATGAAGGAGAGCGTTACCGAGGAGGAGCAAAAAGGTGTCAGATTTGTATGACATAGCTGTTGTAGGCTATAGTGGGGTAGCACATATGGGGTACAGCTTTCTAGGGTTGTATTTGTACCCAACTTTCACTTAGTCATTTTCATTCTCGTTCTAACTTTCTCATGGTATCGAGCAGGTTCCCTCGTGGGAACTATGCCTAGGGCCCACCACATCGACATTTTTTTTTCCTGCCCGGAGCGCGCTCTGCCCGAGTCGCGCTCCTTTATCTCGACTACGTCGCGCCGCCCTAGCGGCCCCGTCGCCCTAGCGGCCCCGCCTAGCCCTACGGCCCCGGCGCCACCCTGTACCGGCCCCGCCGCCCTTCACTAGCGGCCCCGCCGCCCTTCACTACGGCCCCGCCACCCTTCGCTGCGGCCCCGCCGCCCTTCGCTGCGGCCCCGCCACCCTTCGCTGCGGCCTCGCCGCCCTTCGCTGCGGCCCCGCTGCCCTTTGCTGCGGCCCCGCCGCCCTTCGCTGCGGCCCCGCCGCCCTTCGCCGCGGCCCCGCCACCCTTCTCTGCGGCTCCGCCGCCCTTCGCTGCGGCCCCGCCGCCTCTCTCGCTGCGGCCCCGCCGCCCTTCGCTCCGGCCCCGCCGCCCTTCTTTGCGGCCCCGCCGCCCTTCGCTACGGCCCCGCCACCTCTCTCGCTGCAGCCCCGCCGCCTTCGCTGCGGCCCCGCCGCCCCTCTCGCTACGGCCCCGCCGCCCCTCTAGCTGCGGCCCCGCCGCCTACCTTACGGCCCCGCCGCCCTTCACTGCGGCCCCGCCGCCCCTCTCGCTGCGGCCCCGCCACCCTACGCCACCGAGCCGCCAGCACCGCTAAGCCGCCCGAGCCGCCCGTTCCGCCCGAGCCGCCTGAACCGCCCGAGCAGCCCGAGCTGCCCGAGCCGCCCGAGCCGCCCGAGCCGCCCGAGCCGCCCGAGCCGCCCGAGCCGCATGAGCCGCTGAGGAGCCGAGCCGCTGGTGCCGTAGAGCCGCAGTTGCTGCTGAGCCGTCCGTGTTGCCCGAGCAGTCGTGTTGCCGAGCTGCTGTGCTTCTGAGCTGCCCGAACCGCCCTGTCTGGTGAGAGCAGCGGTTCTGTCACTGCACTGCCCCTGTCCTATCGTTAGTGCTGATAGTCTACTGCTGTCATGGCTACCCCCAGTGTTCTCGCTTTTGACGCTGAGGGTCGGGCCATTGACCTTGAGGTCTGGTTAGATGACCTGAAGCTTTTCCTACAGTGCGATAGGGCAGACGGTCTTTCCCTCTTTGACCTCACCTCTGGCGCCTCTCCTGCCCCTGCTGCTGACGCTGACGCCACTGTTCGCTCCCAGTGGGCCACGCGCGATGCTGCTGCACGTCTTGCTGTGCGTCGCCACCTGCCTACCTCTGAGCGTGCGCACTTTAGTCAGTACAAGAGTGCTCAGACCTTGTACGACGCTTTAGTTGCGCGCTACTCTTCCCCTGCCACTGCTGCACTGAGCCGCCTCATGCTACCGTACCTCTTCCCTGACCTTGCTGCCTTTCCCACAGCCACTAACCTCATTATATACCTCCGCACTAGTGACACTCGCTATCGCGCTGCGCTTCCTGCTGAGTTCTGCGTCAAGAACCCCCCATGTACATCACTCTCTATTACATAGTCACCCGCCTCCCTGACTCCCTTCGTGTAGTCAGGGACCACTTCCTCTCAGTCTGTCCCACCACTCTCACTGTTGACCTCCTAGAGAAGGCCCTCCTAGCAGCGGAGAAGAGCATAGTCGCTGTAGGAGCCTCTCGTGGTGACCCTCGCACCCCCATCTTTGAGGGGTGTTCCCCTTCCCCCCGTTTGCCCTCTGTCGCCTCTGCTGCTGCGGCCGACCTCGTTGGTCTTCAGTCGGTCGGTGCGGCGTCTGCCCCTAGCGGGAGACGCCGCTCTGGCAAGGGCAAGGGGGGCAAGGGCGCGGGTGGAGCTAGCGGGGGTGGTGGAGGTGGCGGTGGAGGCGGCGGAGGGAGTGGGGGTGGTGGTGGGAGTGGTGGCGGGGGTGGTGGTGTCGGTGCCAGCAGTGGAGGCGGAGGCGGTAGCGGTGGGAGCGGAAGCGGCGGTGGTGGCGGAGGTGGAGGAGGCGGTGGTGGAGGAGGTGGAGCTGGTCGGGGTGGCGCTTCGCAGCGGAGCAGCTCCGGTGGTGGTCAGCGCCAGCAGTAGTAGCAGCAGCGTTCTCGGGACATCCCCCCCCCTTAGCAGCTCCGTAAGTGGTATGCGCAGCGTCAGCGGGGTGGGGATTTTGGTCCGTGCGCCTACGTCCTTCGCACCGGCGACCGCGCGGGTGAGTAGTGTGGGGGTGTCCACCCCACCCAGCGCTGCTTTGGCCGCCTGACGGACGCTTGGCGTCAGCAGTTCCCAGAGGCTACTGAGATCCCCCGCTGGGGGGAGCTGGCTAGGGCAGGTGTAGCTATCTATGATCTTGACTTTGATGCTATCCTTGCTGCCATGTATGCTGTGACTATTAGTGATGAGGGTGATTGTTAACGGTGTTTCCCACCCGACCCGGGCATTGGGACAGCTACTCTAGGTGCTGGTGAGGCTGCTGCTCTAGGTGCCAGTGCGTATGCGTCCTCAGGTGCTGGTGAGTCTGCGCTCTCAGGTACCACGTCGGCTTCGGCCTCCCTCACCTTCATACTTGACTCAGGGGCTTCTCGCTCCTTCTTTCGAGACCGCTCCACAATCACGCCGCTTGGCCGGCCGGTTGCAGTCTCCCTGGCTGACCCCTCTGGGGGTCCTGTCCTCTCTCACTTCTCCACTGTCCTCCCGTGTCCGGCTGCCCCCTCTGGCACCTTGTCTGGTCTTTACCTCCCCTCGTTATCCACGAACGTGGTGAGTGGTGCTGACATGCAGGATGCGGGGGTTCACCAGTTTACTCCTGCGAGTCAGCGGGTGACCCACTGCTCGGACGCTCGCACAGGCCGGCACCTGGCCACGTTTACACGTCGGCCGGGGTCGAGCCTCTACACCCTGACCACTGGGTCTCCTCCTGTCCCAGCGTCTGGCCAGGTAGCTGCGTCGAGTCAGGTGTTTGCTGCAGCGTCCAGGTCTGGTCCTGAGTCTGCCCCCTGCTTCTGTCGCCTCCTGTCTCACGAGACTCTCCTGTGGTGCCACCGTCATGGTCACCCCTCCCTGCCTCGTCTCCGAGGTATGGCTTCCTGTGTCCTTATCTCTGGTCTTCTCCGGTCTCTCCCTCCCCCTCCTCCGGGGCCTGGTCCTTCCTGCGTCCCCTATGTCGAGGGGCGGCTCCGGGCTGCCCCCCACTCCTCTCAGTTTCCTCCGACAGAGGCCCCGCTGCAGACGCTTCACATGGACGTCTAGGGCCCGGCCCGTGTTCGTGGACAGGGTCACGAGCGCTACTTTCTGCTGGTGGTTGACGACTACTCGCGTTACACCACAGTCTTCCCCTTGCGCAGCAAGGGCAATGTCACTAAGGTGTTGATCGATTGGATCCGCGCTGCTCGTCTCCAGCTCAGGAGGAGCTTCGGCTCGGACTTTCCTGTTCTGCGTCTCCACTCTGACCGAGGCGGAGAGTTCTCCTTTGGCCTCCTGCGAGCCTACTGCTGTGCGCGAGGCATCCGCCAGACCTTTACGCTTCCGGACTCTCCACAGCAAAATGGGATTGCTGAGCGCCGCATTGGCATGGTCGTGGACACCGCTCGTACGTCCATGATGCATGCGGCTGCCCCCCATTTTCTGTGGCCGTTTGCGGTTCGGTACGCGGCGCATCAGATCAACCTTCACCCCAGGGTCTCCATGCCGGAGACCTCCCCAGCTTTGCTGTGGACGGGGAAGGTCGGCGATGCGTCTGCGTTCCGTGTCTGGGGATCTCGGGCGTTTGTCCGCGACTTGTCTGCGGACAAACTGTCCCCTCGTACTGCTCCTTGCGTCTTCCTTGGCTTCCCCCCTGACGCGCCAGGGTGGCAGTTCTACCACCCCACCTCTCGACGTGTTCTGTCCTCCCAGGACGTCACGTTTGACGAGTCGGTACCCTACTACCGTCTCTTCCCCTACCGCACTCCTTCCCTCTCCCCGCCTCCGCTCTTCCTTGTGCGAGGTCCCCCCCCGGCAGACCCCCTCCCCCCTCAGGGTCCTGCCCCTTCAGGTGTGTCCCAGGTAGACGCAATCGAGCCGGTCGAGGTTGCTGGTGAATCAGGTACTGCTGCGGGTGCTGAGCTTGAGGGTGCTGACTCTGGGGGTGCTGCGCGAGTGGGTGCTGAGCCTGGGGGTGCTGACTCTGGGGGTGCTGCGCGAGTGGGTGCTGAGCCTGGGGTTGCTGAGCCTGGGGGTGCTGAGACTTGGGGTGCTGAGCCTGGGGGTACTACGCCTCGAGGTGCTGAGCCTGGGGGTGCTACGTCACGAGCTGCTAAGCTTGAGGGTGCTGCGTCTGGAGCTACTTAGCCTGGAGGTGCGGAGCCAGCGGCCGCTGGACCTGCTCGTGTGGCGTCTGGCGGTGCTGGGCCTGGAGGTTCTCCGGGTGCTTCGTCTCGGCGGGAGCCACTCTCTCCACAAGAGCTACGCGAGTGGTTTGCCCGGCGCAGGAGGCGTACTGCTGGAGCTGGAGCTTCTTCGACCGCTGAGGGTGCTCGTGCCGCCGGTCCCGGAGGTGCTCGTCTTGGGAGAGCTGGAGCTGCTGAGGGTGTTGGCGCTGAGGCTACTGTTGTTAGTCCTGGCGGCGGTCCTGCTGCTGGTGCTGCTGGAGGTACTGCAGCTGGAGGTGCTGTTGGCGCTGGTGCTGCCGCTGAGGGTGCTGGTGCTGTTCCTGCTCTGTCTGGAGTCGCCGCGCGGCCTCGGCTGTACTTCGTTCCGCTCCTTCAGCAGGTTCTTGGTCCTCCTCCTCCCTTAGAGTGTCCACCGCCTGCCCAGTCACAGCCACAGTTACCACCGGCCTCCCCACTGCCTGCTCCTTCTCCGTACACTGGTCCTACTGGAGGTCTTGCTGAGCCTCGTGAGCCTGCATCTCGTCCTGTGTCGCCTGTTCGTGCTGTTCGCGCTAGTGGTCGCGGTTCGCGTCAGCGTCCTCCTCCTGTCCCTGGCACGCACCGGATGTCTCTGCGTCCGTCCACTGCTCCTCTGCGTGCTGCTTTGCCTTCTCCTCCTGAGTCCTCTCTTCCTGCACTTGCCGACCCGGAGTCGGACTATCTTCGTGCTGCCAGTCCTACTGTCACGCGTCTCCTTGCTACTGTCGTCATTGACCCCTCCTTTGAGTCCACTGCTGCATCTGGCCTAGTTGCTGAGCTCGTCGACTTTGCTGCTCGCTGTCGTCTAGACTGCGCTGCTAGTCTTGTTGCTGACTGTGCGTCTATCTGTCCTCCGTCCATCGGGGGTGAGTGTGCTCTTGGCACGGACGTCGTTGAGGACAGGCACGAGGAGTTCCAGTGTTTGGCTGTTGCTTCACCTCATCTCGTGTCCGTACTGCTTACTCCTGAGGGAGACCCGGATGCACTTGACATCCCGACTCCGCGCTCTTACGCGGAGGCCGTAGAGGGTCCCTACTCCTCTCAGTGGCAGGTAGCTATGGATGCAGAGATGGCTTCATGGAAGTCCACAGGCACCTACGTTGACGCGGTTCCCCCACCTGGGGTGAACATCGTCAGTGGCATGTGGATCTTCAGGATGAAGCGGCCACCAGGTTCTCCACCTGTCTTCAAGGCGCGGTACGTGGCTCGTGGCTTCAGTCAGCGGCAGGGAGTTGACTACTTTCAGACCTTCTCTCCCACCCCGAAGATGACCACTCTTTGGGTGCTACTGCACATAGCCCCTCAGCGTGACTACGAGCTTCACTCCCTTGACTTCAGCACTGCTTTCTTGCAGGGTAGCCTGCACGAGGAGATCTGGCTGCGCCGTCCACCTGGCTTCATTGGGACTTTCCCTCTTGGCACCCAGTGGAGCCTCCGACGGCCAGTCTACGGTCTCCGCCAGGCACCGCGTGAGTGGCACGACACACTGAGGACTACGCTTGCGGCTCTTGGGTTTGCTCCCTCTACTGCCGACCCGTCGCTGTTTCTACGCACCGACACCTCTTTGCCGCCGTTCTACATCCTCGTGTACGTCGACGACTTGGTCTTTGCCACTGCTCACACTGCTGGACTCGCCCACGTGATGTCCGAGCTGCAGAAGAGACACACGTGCACAGACCTGGGTGAACTGCGCAGCTACCTTGGCTTGCAGGTCACCCGGGACAGAGCACGCGGCACCATTACCCTTACTCAGTCACACATGGTGCAGCAGGTCCTTCAGCGCTTCGGCTTCACGTACTGCTCACCTCAGGCCACTCCTCTGTCTACTCGCCACTCGCTCTCAGCTTTGCCTTCGGATGAGTCCGTAGAGTCGAGTCGGCTGCCTCATGTACCTGATGACCTGCACACGACCCGACCTTGCATACCCTCTTAGCATTCTTGTGCGCTATGTTGCTCCTGGGAGACACAGACCAGAGTACATGGCTGCACCGAAGAGGGTGTTGCGCTACTTGTGCAGTACGTTGGGCATGGGGCTAGTGCTTGGAGGGCAGAGTCCAGTGGTCCTCATTGGGCACGTAGACGCTTCTTGGGCTGACGACGAGGCTACACAGCGGTTGTCACAGGGTTACATCTTCAGCCTTGGTTCGGGCTCAGTTTCGTGGCAGGCTACTCGCTCGTCTTCTGTTCTCGGCTCCAGTTGTGAGGCTGAGATCTACGCCGGAGCCATGGCTGCTCAGGACCTACGCTGGCTCACCTACCTGCCGACTGACCTTGGAGAGCCGCCTCGTTCTCCTTCAGTGCTGTACGTAGACAACAAGGCCATGCTGGCCTTGTGTCGAGAGCAGCGCCTGGAGCACAGAACAAAGCACATTGCTCTCCGCTACTTTCTTGCTCGTGAGCTGCAGCAGCGTGGTCAGTTGCGACTTGCGTACATGGCCTCTGATGCCAACACTGCTGATATCTTCACTAAGGCACTTGCGCCTTGTGATCATCAGGGCTTCTGTACTCAGCTTGGTCTTGTGCCTGTCTTGCCTCACTTGCTCACTTCTTGACCTTGCTTGTACTGTCACATATATATACTCCTGCTCTTGCTTGTTTAGCCTTTTATATATATATGTGTGCTCCTGCATGTGAACTGGCCGTCTGGCCTTGAACTTGTGCTCGGAATGTGTGGTGACTTTGTGATCCACCCTGAGCTTTGCTTTGCTTTGCTTGACTGTTCTTGTGACCCCTTGTTCTCCCCCACTTTGCCTATGGGGGTGTGTCAAATTTGTATGACATAGCTGTTGTAGGCTATAGTGGGGTAGCACATATGGGGTACAGCTTTCTAGGGTTGTATTTGTACCCAACTTTCACTTAGTCATTTTCATTCTCGTTCTAACTTTTTCACAAGGTGTGCAAGGAGAGGAGCTGATTGGAGGAAGCGCGGCGGTGAAGGCGTCGGCTACCTCGGGCCAAGCGGATTGGGAGACTTGGCATCGGCGGCTCGCACACGTGGCTGTTTCTACATTGGAGGTGATGCACAAAGAGAAGTGTGTGCATGGGCTGCAACTGCAAGGAGATGGCACTCACTATGGCAGCTGCGAGGCGTGCATGCAAAACAAGTTTGTGCGGTTCCCGTTCCCACGAGCGGAGGGATCAGCGAAGGCACCATTGTGTTAGAGACTAAGGACGGAGTCAATGAAGATTAGGAGCCTAAATTTCTCAAAATCGTTGGCTTGAAATTCTGGACAGAATCGTCGAGTTCACAAGAAACGTCGTCGGCTAAACTTGCACCGTTGGAATTGTCTCAAACTCGAGTATGTTGTAGCCTGTAACCAGGGCTATCTTTCCCAATTTGAATCGTATCAAATGGTGGAGTAAATCTCGAGTTATGATTTTCGGCGCACTAGGGGGTATGCTGCCACATGCTTAACTCAATCACAATGGTTCTCACAAGTTCCACAAAGTTACACACAAGAGAGTTAGGGTAGCACTAAACCAGATAGGAGGGAAGAGGAGGACGAGAGGGAAGGTCCCAAGAGATTCCCCAACCAAGGAAACCCCATGCCACACAATTCCCTTCCCCATAGGCAACCCCACTTTCACATTTGTCACTTTCCCAACTCATGCCATCCACCTCAACCCACTTGGCCACACTTGCCAACCTGGTTTGGCTTCACCCAACCACATGGCAGCATTCTACAGTGATGGGTTCGAATTCTCAACCCCCAAAAGTCTGTACCCCATATTGAGTCAACCCCACAACTTCCCATAGTCGCCACAACCGAAGTACAGAAAGCATACGAACTCCAACGTTCGTAACTTTCTTGATATTGCTCCGATCGCGACGATTCTTGGCTCGTCGGAAAGATCTTGAGCGGTGGAGTCACTTCAGATATCTGCTCAAGCCAAATAACATTCACACACACTCAGAAAATCCAAACCACAGAAAAACACAAATTCTTGCGCACGCTCATTTCACACATGCAACGCACGAACACATGATGGGAGGCAGACAGACGTGAATGCAAATGATAGCATCACATAACAAACTCCCCCTCTGGCTGCCAACCATCATCCCACATGCCATAGCTCAAGCATGCACCCTCAATGCACACTCATCCCAGCAAGCTTCATGCCCTTCCAATGCTCAGATTCAGCCAGGCGCTTGGTGAGAATGTCAGCCGCCTGCTGATGGGTCTTCACAATCTCCAGCCGCACCTCCTTGTCCAGGAGCCTTCTCACCCAGTGCCACTTAGGCCTGATGTGTTTGGTCAGCCCATGAAGACAAGCATTCTTCGCAAGCTTCACCGCCGACTCATTGTCACAGAAAATCACAGTCGGCTCCCTTTGACCAACCCAAATCTCCTCTAGCAAACGCCTCAGCCACACCACCTCCTTTGCCCCATGATGAAGGGCCATGTACTCTGTCTCACACGAGGACAGCCCCACCTCGTTCTGCTTCTTGCTGCGCCAGCTCACTGCACCACCTCCAAAGAGGCACACATAGCCTCCAATGCTGGTGCCATCCGTCTTCACTGAGTTGAAGCTAGCGTCGGTGTAGCAAGTCAAGCGCATCTCCCCCTTGCTCAAATCAGCTGCACCCCTCTGTAGCCTCTGTCGCACAGCACTGTACTCCAAACCCACTGATGCCGTTGCACTCACATAGCGGACCAACCTCTTGGCTGCTTCCAGCTGCTCATGACTGGGGCGTGAAACCACACTGGCAAGCCTGGATGTTGCAAAGGCAATGTCAGGCCGTGTGTGGTTAGCCGCATAGTTGAGTGCCCCCACCATGGAGTGAAACAGCTTCCTGTCACTCTCTCCCACCACCTCCTCATCAGCACAGGGCTCTACGGTGAACCCTGAAGGCAGTGGGGTGGCTGGCTTCCCTCCATCTCGCAGCCCATACTTCTCGGCCAGCCCCTCAGAATACTTCCTCTGGTGCAACCTCAACACTCCCTTGTCAAGGTCCCTCTCAACATGCATCCCCAGGTAGTACTTCACGTCTCCCATCTTGGAGCACTTGAACTGCATTTCCAGCATCTCCTCCACACGCTCAATCATTGCAGACGACTCAGAGAAGAGCAGTATGTTGTCCACATACACCAGGAGCATGAGAAACTGCTCCTTCTCTTGCAGCAGGAACAAGCTGTGATCGCACTCACTCTTCTTGAACCCCCCAGCCAGCAGTGTCTCCTCCAGTTTGTGGTACCATGCACGAGGAGCCTGCTTCAGGCCATAGATGGCCTTCTTCAGCCTGCACACCCTGCCGCTCCCATCATCCAACCCCTCAGGCTGCAGCATGTACAGCTCCTCCAGAATGACTCCATTGAGGAAGGCGGTGGTAATGTCCAGCTGCTTTACCCGCCATCCACGGTATGCGGCCATCGCCAAAGACACTCTCAGTGTTGTGCCTTTTCCCACAGGAGCATAGAGCTCATCAAAATCCTTCCCCTTCGTCTGCTGGAACCCCTTAGCGACAAGCCTTGACTTGTAGCGCGTCAGCTCCCCATCAGGTCCATACTTGTGCCTGAAGATCAGCTTCGAAGAGATTGCCTTCTTCCCAGGAGGCAGCTCACACAGCTCCCACGTCTCATTCTCCAGCAGTGAGTCGTACTCCTCCTTCACACTCTGCTTCCACTTCTCAGCATCGGGCCCACTCAAGGCCTCGGTAAGCGTCTTGGGCTCAGGGACGGCTGCCCAGTAGCAGTGCGCTATCTCCTCCTCATCACACTGCTCAGCCACACTCCCAGCCCGTACCACCTTCGGCTTCCCAAAGCTCGGATAGGTCAGCCGGTTAGGAGGGCGCACATCCCTCTTAGGACGGTCAGCCGTACGTGCGGCACCTCGTGGAGCATCTTGCTGCTGCTGCTGCGGCTGCTGCTGCTGCTGCTGCTGCTGCTGCTGCTGCTGCTGCTGCTGCTGCTGCTGCTGCTGCTGCTGCTGCTGCTGCTGCTGCTGCTGCTGCTGCTGCTCCACCACCTCAGGTTCTCCCCCATCCTCAGTCACCCCAGAGATCTCCTCCTCTGAGATGGCAACCTCCACTTGCCTCGAAGGCCGCTGCATCTCATCGGCCTCAACGATCAGCGGTGTCGTAGGAAGCTTCTGCTGCTGCTGCTTCCACTCCTTGTAGTACAAGGACTCCAGGAACTTCACGTCCCTTGACACAATCAGCTGCTGGCTGGTCAAGTCCCATATGAGCCAGCCCTTGTGGTCCTTCGCAAGTCCCAAGTGCACACCCCATCTTCCATAAGCTTCCAACTTTCCCCTCTTCTCCTTCGGCACATGAAACACCACCATGCAGCCGTAGGCTCTCAGCATGTTGACTGCTGGTGCACTCCCATACCACTTGGTGTAAGGCACCCACTACTTGTCCCCCACAGTTGCGAGCACCCTGTTCTTCACCACAACGACCTGCCGTAGTGCAGTCACCCAAAACGGATCCGGCAGCCCTGCACGCCCAAGGAGAGTGCGAGCACCTTCCTGCAGGGTCCGGTTGAACCGCTCAGCCACGCCGTTCTGCTGAGGGTTGTAGGGCACCGTGAGCTGATGCTGGATCCCCTTCTTCTTCAGCACCGCCTCAAAAACAGCGCCAATGAACTCTCCCCCATTGTCGGTGCGGATCACCTTCACTTTGTGTTCGCTCTCCCTTTGTGCTCTCGGCATCCACTCCTTGAGAACAGCCGCTGCCACCTCCCCCTTAGTCTTGAGAGGGTAGACCCACACCGCACGTGTGTGGTAATCCACAATGGTCAGGAAATAGCGGCTGCCCGAGAGAGAAGGGGCCCTCGTGGGGCCCACCACGTCCATGTGCACAAGTGCAAGTGGAGCCTTCGCTGGTCCTGTGCTGCTGCTGAAGGGAAACTTCGTGAATTTGGTCTCAAGGCAGGTAGGGCAGCTCCCAATCTCCTTTGCTCCCCCCTTCACCTCCAGCCCCTTCAAGCACCCATCCTTTACCAACTTCTGCAGCATAGGAATGTTCACATGGCACAACCTCTCATGCCACGTCTCCCAATCAGCCTCACCACTCCCAGAAGAAGCCTTTGCCCATGCAGCCGTTGCATCCACACCAGCAAGCACCTCACCATGTGATTGCTGTGGCTGCTGCACCTTCTTGACTGCATCCAGGGCCCCAGCAGTTGGTGCAGTCTCCTCTCCTCCCGCAGTTGCTTTAGCCGCTGCCGCTGCCTTTGCCGTTGCTGGAGGTTTCCCATTCCAAGGGATGATGGGCAGCTGCCACAGGTCCTTGATGCAGCTGCTCTTCTCCTCCAAATCCCACAGCAGCAACTTCCCAAGTTTTGCACGGCAGCTGGTTGGGCCGAACGTAACTTTGGCCTTGCTTTTCTGCAGCCGGCGCACAGAGAGGAGGTTAGCGGATAAACCTTCAACCAACAGCACATTTCCCAGCCCCACAAGCCCCCATTAGCTCCCATAACCTTGGCATTCCCAACACCAATCACAGGGAGCAAGGCACCTGAAGCGGCAGCCACAAACTTTATCTTCCCAGGGGGCTTCACCTCATCAAGCAAATCTGCCCGTGGAGTCATGTGACTTGTGCAACCTGAATCGATCACCCAGTGAGTGAGGGGGTGCATCACAACCTTCCCAACTGAACCCACATCACCCCCACTCCCTTGCACGTCCTCAACCATGAGGAACATACCAGGGTCGGCTTTACCTTGTGCACCATCACCTTGTGCACCTGAACCTTGCACAGCACCATCTCGTGCACGTTCACCACTTGGCGGCTTCATGCCTGGAGGCGCCCATCCTTCAGGCCGGCTGAAACACTTGAACCATGGGTGTCCAGCCTTCTTGCAGTACCAGCACGCACCCTCCATTCGGGTACTCCCCTTGCCACCAGAGCTCCCATGCCCCTCGTTGTAGTCACCTCGGCCTCTTCCTCTGCCAAAGTCTCTCCCACGGCCTCGGCCTCTCCCTCCCCCTCTTCCTCTGCTGCCTCCTGCAGCTCCATACCCCTCAGCAGTTTTGTTGGCAGCACCACCTCCCATGTGGCGCCTGCGGAAGTCCTCCTGCAGGATCTGCTGCCGTAGCCACTCAGGCGTCCACTTGTCCTGCTGAACGTTGAGGGTGGGGATGAGGTTGTCCCACGAGTTGTCGAGCACCGAGATGATCTTGGTGCACTGCTGCATCTCCGACACCTTGCTGCCCGCCGCTGCCATCCTCGCATAGGTGTCCTTGATCTTGTCAAGGACCGGTTTCACATCGTCTCCCGCCTTCATGGAGAGAGCAGCCAGCTCCTTCTCCATTACGATCACCATCGGCAGCGTGTTGGGTTGTACCACATCGCGTAGCAGCTTCCACGCCTTAGGCCCGGAGTCGTCCAGCTCCACTAGGTCCTTGATATGCTGGAACATATCATTGTTGACCGATTGAAGGATAAGGTCGTACAGCACCGCGCTCTTCTCAATCCATTTGTCGCGGGCATCACCTTCCTCCGGCATCTTCTCTTCTCCCATCGCAAGTTTCAGCAGCTTGTAGCGCTTGAAAGCGCTCCGCATCCGCCCGCTCCATTCCTCGTAGTTGGAGCCGTCCAAAGCCTCGATCTTGGACGGTGGCGGTTCACTCTTCTTCTCAGCTGCTTCTCCACTCATCTCCTCTGCTCCCAATCAGAGGTTTCAGCTCCTCTTTTTGCTGGTCACAATGTAGATCCACAATATTTTCACAAGTGACGGCGCCAACGAAATTTCGGCAGAGTTTCCCCTTAGCGGAAGTCACATCCAACCTCCAGAACTCCACTTAGGCACGCCCACAGGCCATGGTGGGTCTAGGAGGGTCTTCACACTTCAGTAGACTCCCCACAAGGTCCTTAATCAGCTCTGATACCACTTGTTAGAGACTAAGGACGGAGTCAATGAAGATTAGGAGCCTAAATTTCTCAAAATCGTTGGCTTGAAATTCTGGACAGAATCGTCGAGTTCACAAGAAACGTCGTCGGCTAAACTTGCACTGTTGGAATTGTCTCAAACTCGAGTATGTTGTAGCCTGTAACCAGGGCTATCTTTCCCAATTTGAATCGTATCAAATGGTGGAGTAAATCTCGAGTTATGATTTTCGGCGCACTAGGGGGTATGCTGCCACATGCTTAACTCAATCACAATGGTTCTCACAAGTTCCACAAAGTTACACACAAGAGAGTTAGGGTAGCACTAAACCAGGTAGGAGGGAAGAGAAGGACGAGAGGGAAGGTCCCAAGAGATTCCCCAACCAAGGAAACCCCATGCCACACAATTCCCTTCCCCATAGGCAACCCCACTTTCACATTTGTCACTTTCCCAACTCATGCCATCCACCTCAACCCACTTGGCCACACTTGCCAACCTGGTTTGGCTTCACCCAACCACATGGCAGCATTCTACAGTGATGGGTTCGAATTCCCAACCCCCAAAAGTCTGTACCCCATATTGAGTCAACCCCACAACTTCCCATAGTCGCCACAACCGAAGTACAGAAAGCATACGAACTCCAACGTTCGTAACTTTCTTGATATTGCTCCGATCGCGACGATTCTTGGCTCGTCGGAAAGATCTTGAGCAGTGGAGTCACTTCAGATATCTGCTCAAGCCAAATAACATTCACACACACTCAGAAAATCCAAACCACAGAAAAACACAAATTCTTGCGCACGCTCATTTCACACATGCAACGCACGAACACATGATGGGAGGCAGACAGACGTGAATGCAAATGATAGCATCACATAACACATTGGAGGTGGTGCACATGGACCTGGTGGGTCCTATGAGGACTGAGGGGACTGGGGGAGTGCTGTACTTCCTTACCATGGTGGACGAATGGAGCCGTTTCACGTGGGCGCGTCCCTTGTCCAAGAAGAGTGATGCTGCAGCGGCGATCAAGGAGGATTGGTTGCCGATGGTGGAGCGGCAAGCGATGCGGCTGGTGAAGGTGCTGAGGAGCGACCGAGGTGGAGAGTTCCTTGGAGAGAAATTCACCAAGTTCCTCAAGAGAAATGGCATCCGACATCAGCTGACCTGCCCTGGAACACCGCAGCAGAACGGCATTGCTGAGCGTGCCAACCGGACTATTGGCGAGGCGGCTAAGACCTTGTTGGGGGCTGCTGGGATGCCCTACAAGTTCTGGCCTGATGCCGTTCGCCATGTCATCACGGTCAAGAACAGGGTCTTGACGCATGTTGGCGACAAGCACTGGGTGCCGTACGAGCGTTGGCTTGGGAAGAAGCCATCTATTGACATGCTGTGTGTGTGGGGCTGCATGGGGCTTGTGATGGTGCCTAAGGAGCAGAGGCACAAGCTGGAAGTTGCTGCTGTGTGGGCTGTCCATCTTGGGATGGCTCTTGACTCGAAGGGGTGGCTGATGTGGGACCCCAAGAGCAAGAAGTCGCTGGTCAGCCGTGACATCGAGTTTGTGGAGGACGTCATGTACAAGGACTGGCAGCAGCAGCAGCAGGTGCAGATTGGCTTGCGTCTGCAGGAGATTGAGCGGTCTGCAGTGGAGGAGGTTCAGCTGCACCTTGAGGATCTCCCTGGGTCAGAGCTGACCAGTGACCACAGTGGCGGTGGTGAGCAGCAAGGCGCTGGTCCTGCTGCGGAGGAGGGGTTGGAGGATGAGTCGGCACGTATGGACTCACCATCTCAGCCCGAGCCTGCTGCAAACACCAAGGTCACCAAGAGGAGTGTGCAAAGAGGAGCTTCATTACATGGGCAGCAGAATGTAACCCGCGAGAAGAGAGTGGCAGCAGCACTCTCAAGGCTGAAGTATAGCCGTTTGGGAGGACCCAAGCAAGGTGCCATGGCGGTTCAGGCGGATGAGGGAGAGGATGAGGAGATGGCGTTCTGTTTCTTCACACCCTTGCCTGGAGAACCAGCCACAGTGGAGGAGGCACCTCGTGGACCCCAAAAGGAGG
The DNA here is from genome assembly GCA_948144175.1 of Closterium sp. NIES-65. Lineage (NCBI taxonomy): Eukaryota > Viridiplantae > Streptophyta > Zygnematophyceae > Desmidiales > Closteriaceae > Closterium > Closterium sp. NIES-65. The sequence continues at coordinate 306,118 of CANXME010002156.1, read as the reverse complement.
AGTGAAAGGCTGCCATGGATGCGGAGTTCAACAGTCTCATTGAGAATGGGACTTGGGAGCTTACCTGAGGGGCGACAGCCGATCAGCAGCAAGTGGGTCTTCAAAGTGAAGAGTGGTGCTGATGGTGCGTTGGAGCGGTTCAAGAGCCGCTTGGTCGCCAAGGGGTTTCAGTAGAAGGAGAAGGTTGACTTTGGGGAGATCTTCGCTCCCGTTGCTAAGCCAGTGACATTGAGGACTTTGATGGCTGGCGCAGCTGTGAAGGGATGGCACGTGAAGCAGATGGATATCACCACTGCGTTCCTCAATGGAATACTGCTGGAGGATATCTACATGGCGCAGCTCGATGGCTATGATGATGGGACCAGCCGGGTGTGCAAGCTTAAGAAGGCCATCTATGGCCTTAAGCAAGCGCCCAGGTGTTGGTACGAGAAGTTGGAGGAGGTGCTGCTAGGTGGAGGCTTCAAGACGTCCCAGGCGGATCACAGCTTGTTTCTGCTTGGAGAGGGGGAGCAGTTGCTTTTGCTGCTGGTGTATGTCGATGACATACTGCTGTTCTCACCCTCTATGGAGCAGATTGAGAGGACACAGAAGCTGCTGATGGACAACTTCAAGTGCAAGATGTTGGGGGATATCCACTACTACTTGGGGCTGCAGATTGAGAGGGATGTTGAGAGGAGGTGGCTGAAGGTGCATCAGTCACACTGCAGCTCTGGTGTCATGGAGCGGTATGGTGTGACTGGGGGTCGCACTGTGATGACACCGTTCCCTGCAGGCTTCAAATTGAAGAAGGCAGCTGAGGAGGAGGATGTGCTTGAGGATGAGCAGCAGAATGAGTTCCAGTCACTCATTGTGAGTGTGATGTATGCAGCTGTGCATACGCGACCTGATGCTTCATTCGGAGTAGGGCAGCTGGCCAGAGTTGTGCAACGGCCCACTGTGGAGCAGTTGGAGGTGGCAAAGCGCTTGGTGCGCTACCTTGGATCAACGGCATCTGCTGGTGTTCAGTTTTCAGCTGGCGGCCAGCTGAAACAGATTAGAGCAGATAGGGTCACGCCTGGTACCTTGAAGCTGTCGTGCTTCACCGACGCCACATGGGCCTCAGAGGATAAGGATCAGTCATCGGTTGGCGGCTTTGTGTGCATGGTCGGAGGTGGACCAGTGAGCTGGAGGTCCAAGAAGCAGAGTGAGATTGCTCAGTCTTCCGGAGAGGCAGAGTACATGGCGATGTACCATGCCATCAAGGAGATCGTGCTCCTGAGGAAGCTGCTGGAGGACATGGGAGCTGAACAGGAGGGACCTACACCACTTTTCTCCGACGGCGAGGCTGCTATTGGCATGGCCAATAATTCTATCCTGAATGGGCTGAACAAGCACATGAAGATTAAGTGGCACTGGGTGAGGCAGATGGTGAAGAAGGGAGCTGTTGAGCTTAACCATGTGAAGGCTAGCAAGCAGGCGGCAGATTTTCTCACTAAGAGACTTCCCGAGAGCGCATATTGGAAGTGTGCTAAGATGTGTGACATGGCATTGCACTAGTGAGGGCAGCAGTGTCATGAATGCATGTGTGATTGTGTGCATGAGACTATGCATGTGTGTGGGTGTGTGTGCATGCAGTCCGTTAGTCTGAGGGGGAGTTTGTTGGATGCACGTCATTCTGAGTGCATGTCATCCTAACGTCTTGCCGAGTGCTCATGCTATTTGTGCTTGCATGATTTGCATGAGCGTATGTCATTGTGCATGGCTGTTGGATATTATTATCTCTGTGTTTTTTCTCCAAGTCTAAATGCTTGATCATGCAGGAGAAATCCAGAGCTTTCCAACGACACCAAGATCGCCTTATTTCGACCAAGATCGCCAAAGTTACAAGATTTCCAAGATTTGGATTTCTTATTACCTTTTGGGGTTATATCTAATTTGGGTGATTACTTGGGACATGACTATAAAGGGATCTTTGGTTGGGTGGTTAGGAAGGCAACTTTGACTTTTGGATTGGGGTGGCTAGAAGTTTCTAGCATGGGTTGCAAATGTTGCAACACCTAGGCAAAATCCAACTAGATTGGATTTTGCATGTGACACCTCAAGGACCTCATGATGAGGGTTGCATCCTTGCTGCTAGGAAGGTTCTTACCATCCTTCCCTAGCTCTTGGAGAACCCCTTCCCTCTCATGGTTCTCTTGGAGGTTCCCCAACTCCAACTTTCTATACCCTAATGTTTGTACTTCCTCCACCATTCTAGTCATGCGGCTGCTGGACGTTTTTACTTGGTTCTCACTCTATAGACCATCATAACGACTGATTCAACTTGGAGATGGTAGCTAAGCCTAAGGCGCAACTTCCTACCGAGCGGATTTGCGTTTAGTTGAGTAATGAGTTCGTCGTAAGCTCTCAAAGTGACGGATCCTGAACAACAAGTAGAACAAATGAGGCATCCAATGTAGTGGACCAGTCAAGGTGATGTGTTGGGCAGTCTGGTCGGTATGGGCACCTTTGATGGGCGTACCACGCAGAGTTCAAGCGCTCAAATGGGCGAACCACGCAGAGTTCAGGCGCTCAAATCTTGCGAACCACATGGAACAAAATATAAACGCTTGTTGTGGATGTGCAAAATAGTCTAATCTAGTGGGTCAGAAGAACAAATGAGGCATCCAATGCAGTGGACCAGTCAAGGTGATGCGTTGGGCTGTCTGGTCGGTATGCGCACCCTTGATGGGCGTACCACGCAGAGTTGAGGCGCTCTAATCTTGCGAACCACATGGAACGAAATAGAAAAGCTTGTTCTGGATGTGGAAAATAGTCGAATCTAGTGGGCCAGAAGAACAAAAGAGGCGCTCGCGAATAAAGAGCGCCCGCTACATTTGTGAGAATAAGCAAACAGGAATGAATGAACTAGCAGTGAAATGAGTACAAGTAGGAAACCCTAGAATTGTGTACCCCCTATAGGCTAACCCACTGTAGCCTACACAAGCAGAACATATATAATGTTTGACACACCCCCATAGGCAAAGTGGGGGAGAACAAGGGGTCACAAGACCAGTCAAGCAAAGCAAAGCAAGCTCAGGGTGGATCACAAAGTCACCACACAGTCCGAGCACAAGAGCAGGGCCAGAGGCCAGTTCACATGCAGGAGTACAGACATATATATAAAACTAGACAAGCAAGAGCAGGTATATATATATGTCATAGTACAAGTGAAGTCAAGAGGAGAGCAAGTGAGGCAAGACAGGCACAAGACCCAGCTGGGTGCAAAAGCGCTGATGGTCACAAGGCGCGAGTGCCTTGGTGAACACATCAGCAGTGTTGGCCTCAGAGGCCACGTACGCAAGTCGCAACTGACCACGCTGCTGCAGCTCACGAGCAAGGAAGTAGCGGAGAGCAATGTGCTTCGTTCTGTGCTCCAAGCGCTGCTCTCGACACAAGGCCAGCATGGCCTTGTTGTCTACGTACAGCACTGGAGGAGAACGAGGTGGCTCTCCAAGGTCAGTCAGCAGGTAGGTGAGCCAGCGAAGCTCCTGTGCAGCCATGGCCCCGGCGTAGATCTCAGCCTCACAACTGGAGCCGAGAACAGAAGACGAGCGAGTAGACCGCCACGAGACAGAGCCGGAACCAAGGCTGAAGGTGTAACCCTGTGACGACCGCTGCGTAGCCTGGTCGTCAGCCCAAGAAGCGTCCGCGTGGCCGGTAAGGACCACTGGACTCCGCCCTCCAAGCACTAGCCCCATGCCCGACGTACTGCACAGGTAGCGCAATACCCTCTTCGCTGCAGCCATGTGCTCTGGTCTGTGTCTCCCAGGAGCAACATAGCGCGCAAGAATGCTCAGAGGGTATGCAAGGTCAGGTCGTGTGCAGGTCATCAGGTACATGAGGCAGCCAACAAGCTCTGCATACGGACCACTCGACTCTACGGACTCATCCGAAGGCAGAGCTGAGAGTGAGTGGCGAGTAGGCAGAGGAGTGGCCTGAGGCGAGGAGTACGTGAAGCCAAAGCGCTGAAGGACCTGCTGCACCATGCGTGACTGAGTCAAGGTAATGGTGCGGCGTGCTCTGTCCCGAGTGATCTGCAAGCCAAGGTAGCTGCGCAGTTCACCCAGGTCTGTGCACGTGTGTCTCTTCAGCAGTTCGGACTTCACGTAGGCGAGTCCAGCAGTGTCCGCTGTGGCAAAGACCAAGTCGTCGACGTACACGAGGATGTAGAACGGCGGCAGTGAAGTGTCGGTGCGCAGAAACAGTGACGGGTCAGCAGTAGAAGGAGCAAACCCAAGAGCCGCAAGCGTAGTCCTCACTGTGTCGTGCCACTCACGCGGTGCCTGGCGGAGACCGTAGACTGGCCGTCGGAGGCTCCACTGGGTGCCAGGAGGGAAAGTCCCAGTGAAGCCAGGTGGACGGCGCAGCCAGATCTCCTCGTGCAGGCTACCCTGCAGGAACGCAGTGCTGAAGTCGAGAGAGTGAAGCTCGTAGTCGCGCTGAGCGGCTATGTGCAGCAGCACCCGAAGAGTGGTCATCTTCGGGGTGGGAGAGAAGGTCTGAAAGTAGTCAACTCCCTGCCGCCGACTGAAGCCACGAGCAACGTACCGTGCCTTGAAGACAGGTGGAGAGCCCGGCGGCCGCTTCACCCTGAAGATCCACATGCCACTGACGATGTTCGCCCCAGGAGGGGGAACCGCGTCAACGTAGGTGCCTGTGGACTTCCAGGAAGCCATCTCTGCATCCATAGCTGCCTGCCACTGAGAGGAGTAGGGACCCTCTACGGCCTCCGCGTAAGAACGCGGAGTCGGGATGTCTAGTGCATCCGGGTCTCCCTCAGGGGCAAGCAGTACAGACGCGAGATGAGGTGAAGCAGCCGCTAGACACTGTAACTCCTCCTGCCTGTCCTCTAGGACGTCCGTGCCAAGAGCACACTCACCCCCGACGGACGGAGGACAGACAGACGCAGACTCAGCAACAAGACTAGCAGCGTAGTCGAGACGACAGCGAGCAGCAAAGTCAACGAGCTCAGCGACTAGAGCAGACGCAGCAGTGGACTCAAAAGAGGGGTCAGTGACGACAGTAGCAAGGAGACGCGTGACAGTAGGACTGGCAGCGCGAAGAGATTCCGACTCAGGGTCGGCAAGCGCAGGAAGAGAGGACTCAGGAGGAGAAGGCAAAGGGGCACGCAGAGGAGCAGTGGACGGACGCAGAGACATCCGGTGCGTGCCAGGGACAGGAGGAGGACGCTGACGCGAACCGCGACCACTAGCGCGAGCAGCACGAACCGGCGACGCGGGACGAGACGCAGGCTCACGACGCTCAGCAAGACCTCCAGTAGGACCAGTGTAAGGAGAGGGAGCAGGCAGTGGAGAGGAAGGCTCCAACAGTGACTGCGACTGGACAGGCTGTGGACACTCTACCGAAGGAGAAAGACCAAGAACCTGCTGTAGGAGCGGAACGAAGTACGGCCGAGGCCGCGCGGCAGCTCCAGACTCAGCAGGGACAGCACCAGCACCCTCAGCGACAGCACCAGCGCCACCAACACCTCCAGCGGCAGGACCTCCAGCAGCACCAGCAGCAGAACCACCGCCAGGACAGACAGCAGTAGTCTCAGCACCAACACCCTCAGCAGCTCCAGCTCCAGTAGGACCCGCAGGCCCAGCAGCTCCGGGACCGGCAGCACCAGCACCCTCGACGGTCGACGAAGCTCCAGCTCCAGCAGCACTCCTCCAGCGGCGAGCAAACCACTCGCGCAGCTCCTGTGGAGAGAGGGGCTCCCGCCGAGACGCAGCAGCACGAGAAACCCCAGGCTCAGCAGCTCCAGACTCAGCACCCCCAGGCACAGCAGCTCCAGACGTAGCACCCCCAGGCTCAGCAGCTCCAGACTCAGCACCCCCAGGCTCAGCAGCTCCAGACTCAGCACCCCCAGACTCAGTAGCTCCAGCTCCAGTAGGACTCGCAGGCCCAGCAGCTCCGGGACCGGCAGCACCCTCAGCAGGCGAAGAAGCTCCAGCTCCAGCAGCACGCCTCCAGCGGCGAGCAAACCACTCGCGCAGCTCCTGTGGAGAGAGCGGCTCCCGCCCAGCAGTCGCACGCTCCGCACCTCCAGGCTCAGCACCCCCAGGCTCAGCAGCTCCTGACGTAGCACCCCCCGGCTCAGCACCCCCAGCAGCAGCACCCCCAAGCTCAGCACCCCCCGGCCTCGCACCCCCAGGCTCAGCACCCCCAGCAGCAGCACCCCCAAGCTCAGCACCCGCAGGCGTAGCACCCCCAGACTCTGCACCCGCAGCAGGACCAGACTCAGCAGCAACCTCGACTGGCTCGACTGTATCTACCTGGGACACACCTGAAGGGGCAGGAACCTGAGGGGGGAGGGGGTCTACCGGGGGGGGAACTGGCACCAGGAAGTCCGGTGGGGGGGGGAGGGAAGGAGTACGGTAGGGGAAGAGGCGGTAGAAGGGGACAGACTCGTCGAACGTGACGTCCTGGGAGGACAGAACACGACGAGAGGAGGGGTGGTAGAACTGCCACCGTGGAGCGTCAGGGGGGAAGCCAAGGAAGACACAGGGAGCAGCACGGGGGGACAGCTTGTCCGCAGACAAGTCGCGGACAAACGCCCGAGATCCCCAGACACGGAACGCAGACGCATCGCCGACCTTCCCCGTCCACAGTAACACTGGGGACATCGCGGGCCGAGAGACCCTGGGGTGAAGGTTGAGCTGATCCGCCGCGTACCGAACCGCAAACGGCCACAGAAAATGGGGGGCAGCCGCATGCATCATGGACGTACGAGCGACATCCATGACCATGCCAATGCGGCGCTCAGCAATCCCATTTTGCTGTGGAGAGTCCGGAAGCGTAAAGGTCTGGCGGATCCCCTGTGCACGACAGTAGTCTCGCAGAAGGCGAGAGGAGAACTCCCCACCTCGGTCAGAGTGCAGACGCAGAACAGGAAAGTCCGAGCCGAAGCTCCTCCTGAGCTGGAGACGAGCCTCGCGGATCCAGTCGATCAGCACCTCAGTGACAGCACCCTTGCTGCGCAAGGGGAAGACTGAGGTGTAACGCGAGTAGTCGTCAACCACCAACAGGAAGTAGCGCTCGTGACCCTGCCCACGGACGGGGGCCGGGCCCCACACGTCCATGTGAAGCGTCTGCAGAGGAGCCTCTGTCGGGGGAAACTGGGAGGAGTGAGGAGCAGCCCTGAGGCGCCCCTCGACACAGGGGACACAGGAAGGTCCTGGTCCCGAAGGAAGGGGAGGGAGAGACTGGGGAAGACCAGAGACAAGGACACGGGAAGCCATGCCCCGAAGACGGGGCAAGGAGGGGTGGCCTAGACGGTGGTGCCACAGAAGAGTCTCGTGAGACAGGAGGCGACACGAACAGGGGGCAGACTCAGGACCAGACCTGGACGCAGCAGCAAACACCTGACCCGACGCTGCTACCTGACCGGACGCGGGGACAGGAGGAGACTCAGTGGTCAGGGTGTAGAGGCTCGACCCCGGCCGACGCGAGAACGTGGCCAGGTGCCGGCCTGTGCGTGCGTCCGTGCAGTGGGTCACCCGCTGACTCGCAGGAGTGAACTGGTGAACCCCCGCATCCTGTAGGTCTGCACCACTCACCAAGTTCGTCGAGAACGAGGGGAGGTACAGGCCAGACAGGGTGCCCGAGGGGGCAGCCGGACACGGGAGGACAGTGGAGAAGCGAGCGAGGACAGGACCCCCAGAGGGGTCAGCCAGGGAGACAGCAACCGGCCGACCAAGCGGCGTGAGTGTGGTGCGGTCCCGAAAGAAGGAGCGAGAAGCCCCAGAGTCAAGTGTAAAGGTGAGGGAGGCCGAAGCCAACGCGGTACCTGAGAGCGCAGCCTCACCCGCACCTGAGGAAGCAGACTCACTAGCACCTAGAGCAGCAGCCGCACCTGTACCTGGAGCAGGAGACTCACTAGCACCCAGAGCAGCAGCCTCACCAGTAGCTAGAGCAGCAGGTCCTATACCTGGGTCAGGCGGGACGCACAGGTGACCGGCACGGTCAGCACTAGTAGGCAATGCATACATGGCAGTGAGAATAGCATCATAGTCAAGAGCATATATATCTACCCTCTGCCTAAGCAACTCCATCCAGTCGGGGAGCTCAGCCTCGTCGCCAAACACGGTACGCCAGGCGTCGCTCAGACGGGCGAAGCAGCGGGACTGTGTATGACTACGTGTCCCACAAGGCTGACCAGTCCGAGTACCAGTGCGAATCACGTAAGAGCAGCGAACAGCACTGAGAGACCCTCCACTCTGAGCGTACCACTCACGAAGCTGGCGAGGCGTGAGAGACACGCGAGAGGGTCGCGGGAGCTGCATCTGGCCGCCACCACGAGTAGAAGCAGCAGGAGTGGAAGTAGGAGTAGCGTCGCCACCCCTACAGCCCCAACCAGCGTACCACTCACGCAGCTGCTGGGGCGTGAGGGACTCACGCAGGCGTCGCTGGGGCTGCATCTGGCTCCGCAAGTAGAAGCAGGAGCAGGACTAGCAGCAGGAAGGCAGGTAGCCAGGCAAGCCAAAAGGCAGGCAGGCAGGCAAGCAGGCGACGTGAGCGTGCTAGCAGGGCAAGAGCTCACCAGTGGTGGGAAGAGTAGGCTCGGCGACTCAGCGGCTCGGCAGCTCGGCGGCTCGGCGGCTCGGGCGACTCGGGCGGCTCGGCGGCAAGGCGGCTCGGCAGCAACTGCAGCTCAGCAGCTCGGTGACTCGGCGGCTCGGCGGCAGGGCGGCTCGGCAGCAACTGCAGCTCAGCAACTCAGCGACCCGGCGGCTCGGCGGCAGGGCGGCTCGGCTCCTGGGCGGCTCGGGTGCAGGGCGGCTCGGCAGTGGGGCGGCTCGGCTGCTGCAGGTGAGCGATGAAGGAGGAGGAGAAGCAGGGGAGGCCACACACCTGCCACCCCTCTGCTGGCCTCTCAGGTCGCCTGTCGAGGCGACCTGAGGGGGCCGCTTGCGGCCCTCGAAGGAGCCGCGACGGGCGACGGGAAAAGGGGGGGTGGGTGGTGGGGGCCGGTAGGTGCAGCGGCGGGGCCAGCAGGTGCAGTTGCGGGGCCGGTAGAAGGGGACGGCAGGAGCCGTCAGGAGGGGACGGCGGGGCCGTCACGAAGGGACGGCGGGGCCGTCAGGAGGCGACCGGGCCGCGACGGGGGCAGGCGGCGGGGCCGCGTAAGGGCCTGGGCGGGGCCGCGACAGAGCCGTCGGCGGGGCCGCGTGAAAGCCGGGGCGGGGCCGCGTAGAAGCCGGGGCGGGGCCGCGCGAGAGCAGGCGGCGGGGCCGCGAAGGAGCCGGGGCGGGGCCGCGTGAGGTGCACCCTTTTTGCGAGCTTCGAAATCACTTGAGGCTTGACACCAAGGCTCGGGCTCTTCATCACAAACTCATCCTTGAGTTCTTGATGGGTCTTCTGCACACACCTGCGACACGCCGAACGTTCGACACAGGACAAAATAGAAACCGCGCACGACAAAATAGAAACCGCGCGCGAGACACAAACGACCGCGTAACGCGCGTCTAACGATAACTCGCTATTGACTCGACACACACACTCGACATCATGACTCAACATTCACACACAATTATAAGCATGAAATATATATTATCCCATGCCCTCATACCATTCCATACACACACATATGCACGCACACGGACAACAAGCCGAGTGCAAACCGTAGGGTTGCACCAACAAACCCACCTTCAGATTGTTGGCCTTAGGAAATGTTGCTCTCTCAGTTCAGAGCCATCCCAGCCAGCTTGCAACACTTCCAATGTTGCTGCTCCACCAGCCTCTTAGTCATCATGTCAGCCGGATGCCCCGTGGTCTTCACGTACCGCAACTCAACTTCACCCGCGGTCACCATGCTCCTCGTCCAATGCCACTTCACCCTCATGTGCTTTGTGAGTCCATGCAACACAGGGTTCTTAGCAAGAGCAATGGCACCTTGGCTGTCACAGTAGAGTGGGGTATGTCCTTGTTGCTCCTCCCCGAATTCAGCCAACAAACGCCGCTGCCACACAATCTCCCGTACCGCACGGAAGAGTGCCATGTACTCGGAATCCACCGAGCTCAAAGCTTGGTCAACCTGCTTCTTGCTCTCCCAAGCAGTTGGGCCTCCACCAACATAGCATATGAAGCCTCCCACACTTGTCATGTCCTCGGGTTCCGATGCATATGAAGCATCCGAGTAGGCGGTGAGGAACAAACGCCCGGGTTCAACACCATCCGCGCCCTTTTGGCGCCTTTGTGCCGCCGCCGAGTATTGCAGCCCAACGGTCGGTGTTTGGCCAAGATACTTGGCCACCCTCATTCCAGCTGCTACCTGCTCCTCATTAGGGCATTGCACAACCCTAGCCAGCTATCCGGTAGCAAACGCGACGTCCGGTCAGGTGTTTACCGCCGCATACATGAGGCTGCCCACCAACGAGTGAAAACGGCGCCTCTCCTCTTCTCCAACGCTCTCCTCCTCTGGCCCCTTCACACACTTGAACGCAGAGGGAAAGGGATTAACCACATGACCTTCACTCTGGCCGAAGTTGGCGGCCAACACCTCCAGGTACTTCCGTTGGTGCACTCGCATGCTCCGCTTCTCCACGTCTCGTTTGTTGTGGAGCCCAAGGTAGAAGTTCACGTCACCAAGGGACTTGCACTTGAACTTGTCATGCAGCTTCAGCATCACCTCCTTCACAAGGTCAGAAGAGGGTGAGAAGATGAGGATGTCATCCACGTACACCACCATGAAGCTCCTCTACTACCCCTCGCCAAGCATGAACAAGGAGTGATCGGCCGTTGAGGGAGTGAAGCCGATCCCCTCCAACACTTCGCGCAGCTTCATGTACCATTGCCTAGGGGCCTGCTTCAGCCCATAGAGGGCCTTCTTCAGCTTCCACACTCTGCCACTACCATCGTCAAACCCCTCTGGCCGCACCATAAAAATCTCCTCCTCAAGGATTCCGTTGAAGAACGCCGTTACGATGTCAAGCTGCTTCACCACCCAACCTTTGATCGCGGCTCCCGCGAATAGGGTTCGCAGCGTCGTCGGCTTCACCACAGGGGCAAACAGCTCCTTGAAGTCCACCTTCTCCTTCTGCTGGTACCCCTTGGCTACAAGCCTAGACTTGTAGCGCTCGATCTTGCCGTCGGCATCCGACTTGATTTTGAAGAGCCACTTGGACGTTATCGCCGTACGCCCCTCCGGTAGCTCCACCAATTCAAACGTGTCATTCTCCTCGATGCTCTTCAGCTCACTCTCCATGGCCTTCTTCCACTCCTCAGCATCACTACTCTCCAAAGCCTCCTTGAGAGTTGCTGGTTCTCCCGGCATCTCCACCGGAGAGAAGAACGCAAAGGCACACTCCTCGTAGTCACTCTCCTCATCGTCTCCGACCATCATTGCCGCTCCGGCCAGGGCTGTCTTGCCCTGCTTTCCCAGTGCATCATAAGTCAGCCTATTAGGGGGTTGAACTCTCCTCTTCCCCCTTCCTTCCTCCTCAGCTGCAGGGACTTGAAGGCCTTGGTGTTGCTGCGGTGTGGCTCGAATCCGTGGAGCACTCATAGTACGGGAAAGGAGTGACGGTGCACGCTCGCTCACTTGCTGCACCTCCTCTTCTTCCTCTGCATCATTGACCTCCTCTCCCCCATTCACAAGGGAGGATTGCCTCGTGGTTGTGCTGCCGCTGCTCAGCTCCAAAGGCAGCTCCACATGCTCCAAACCGGAACTCTTCACTTCCCCAAACCGCACGCCTATCTTCGCCTCATTCTCCGCCTTCCAATCCTTGTACATGAAGTTCTCCATGAACTTGCAGTCCCTGCTCACCAAGAACTTCTTGGTGAATGGGTCCCAAAGAAGCCATCCCTTGCTGTTTTGAGCCATGCCCAAGTGCACGGCCCACACCGCCTTGGCACCAAACTTGTTGTGCCGAAGATGCTTAGGCACGAGCGCCATGCACATGCACCCGAACACCCGAAGCATATCCACCTTTGGCTTCCTTCCTAGCCACTCCACATAGGGCACCCATTTGTCTGCTCCCACATGAGTCAAGGCTCTGTTCTTGGCCACACACGCCCTCCGCACCGCATCAGGCCAGAAATAGTCGGGTAGCCCTGCGTCAATGAGCAACCCGCGTGCCGCCTCTCTTGGCCAGCACATACACCCAAGTCATGCGGGTGTAGACGTCGACAATGGTGAGAAAATACTCAGCTCCAGCAGCTCCAAGCTTCAGGGGGCCCACCACGTCCATCACCACCTCATCAAGCGGTGCCTTAGTAGTCGACTCCGAACTAGAGAACGGGAATCGGGTGAACTTGGATTGCATGCACGTCGGGCAGCCAAGTACCTCATTGGGCTCCCCCTTTACACGTATGCCTAAACCCTTGTTATAGTCACAGTAGGCTCCAATGTGCCTAAAATGAAAGATAGAGTGCACAGTCGGATTTCTGCACAGTAGCTTCAAACGTTCATAGCGATCTGCTCACAACTCCAAATGACTTCATTCAACTTGGATCTAGAGCGCCTAAACGTCGCCTACAATAGGCAATTAAAATCGCACGTTTTCATTAAGAAATGACGACACACCGTCGGTTTGAACGAACGGCACTATGGCAGCAACATAGTCTTAGAACACAAGATAGAAAGAGTTAGGAAGAGTTACGAGTTGGGAATGACTCCGAGCTCCTACAAACCCCAAGAGCCAAGGTACAGTGATGTGGAACAGTGCCACACTGTCCCCAACCACGAAGGGTCTCGAAACTACCCTTCACTAGGGCCTACACCAAGTGAAATGTTACACTACACAAAGTAATGTAACTATCTTCAATATCTTGAGGTGCACCCTTTTGGCGAGCTTCGAAATCACTTGAGGCTTGACACCAAGGCTCGGGCTCTTCATCACAAACTCATCCTTGAGTTCTTGATGGGTCTTCTGCACACACCTGCGACACGCCAAACGTTTGACACAGAACAAAATAGAAACCGCGCACGACAAAATAGAAACCGCGCACGAGACACAAACGACCGCGTAACGCGCGTCTAACGATAACTCGCTATTGACTCGACACACACACTCGACATCATGACTCAACATTCACACACAATTATAAGAATGAAATATATATTATCCTATGCCCTCATACCATTCCATACACACACACATGCACGCACACGGACAACAAGCCGAGTGCACACCGTAGGGTTGCACCAACAGCGAGCATCATTGGTCATCGTCGCTTGTAAATGAAGAACGCCCACTGCACTTCCTCCACATGTGCGGATCCCTTGCGCGTGTTAAGGCTAGAAGCGCTCGTTCCGAGCGTTTGTCTTCCACCAGGTCAGATGGCTGTGCTTGACTGGGCCTATTGCCAAGCCAGCAAGGGCGTAGGAGGGTTGCGAGCATCATTGGTCATCGGCGCTCGCGAATGAAGAGCGCCTGCTGCACTTCCTACACATGTGTGGATCCCTTCCGCGTTTTGAGGCTCGAAGCGCTCGTTCCAAGCGCTTTTCTTCCATCGGATCACGTGGGTGTGCTTTTCTGGGCTATTGCCAAGCGAGCAAGGGCGTGTGAGGGTTGCGAGCATCATCGGTCATCGGCGCTCGCGAATGAAGAGCGCCCGCTGCACTTCCTGTACATGTGCTGATCCTTGCGCCTTTTCAAGCTGGAAGTGCTCGTTCCGAGCGTTTTTCTTCCACCGGGTCACGTGGCTATGCTTTTCTGGGCCTATAGCCAAGCCAGCAAGGGCGTGGGAGGGCTGTGAGCATCATTGTTCATCTTCGCTCGTAAATGAAGAACGCCCACTGCACTTCCTCCACATGTGCGGATCCCTTGCGCGTGTTAAGGCTAGAAGCGCTCGTTCCGAGCGTTTGTCTTCCACCAGGTCACGTGGCTGTGCTTGACTGGGCCTATTGCCAAGCCAGCAAGGGCGTTGGAGGGTTATGAGCATCATTGATCATCAGCGCTCGCGAATGAAGAGCGCCCGCTACACTTCTTGCACATGTGCAGATCCTTGCGCATTTTGAGGCTGCTGGAAGCACTCGTTCCGAGCATTTTTCTTCCACCGGGTCACGTGGCTGCGCTTGTCTGGGCCTATTGCCAAGCCAGCAAGGGCGTGGGAGGGTTGCGAGCATCATTAGTCATTGGCGCTCGCGAATGAAGAGCGCCCGCTGCACTTCCTCCACATGTGCGGATCCTTGCGTGTCATGAGGGTGGAAGCGTTCGTTCCTTCCGTTTTGCGCGTTTATCGGCGCTCGCGAATGAAGAACGCCCGCTGTGTCAAACATATATGACATAGTCTATGTAGGCTGTAGTGGGGTAGAGGATATGGGGTACAACTCTGCTAGGTTTTCCTACTTGTACCCATCTCCTTGCTAGTTCAGTCATTCGTTGTCCTCTACTCTTAACACGCTGCACTTCCTCCACATGTGCGGATCCCTTGCCCGTGTTAAGGCTAAAAGAGCTCGTATCGAGCGTTTGTCTTCCACCGAGTCACGTGGCTGCGCTTGTCTGGGCCTATTGGCAACAGCAAGGGCGTGGAAGGGTTGCGAGCATCATTGGTCATCAGCGCTCGCGAATGAAGACTGCCCACTGCACATGCGCGGATCCCTTCCGCGTTTTGAGGCTCGAAGCACTCGTTCCGAGCGTTTTTCTTCCACCGGCTCATGTGGCTGCGCTTTTCTGGGCCTATTGCCAAGCCAGCAAGGGCATGGGAGGGTTGCGGGCATCATTGATCATCGGCGCTCGCGAATGAAGAGCGCCCGCTGCTCTTCCTTCAAAGGTGCGGATCCTTGCGCGTTTTGAGGCTGAAGCGCTCGTTCGGAGCGTGTTTCTTCCACTGGGTACTGTGGCTGTGCTAGTATGGGCCTATTTTCAAGCCAGCAAGGGCATGGGAGAGTTGCGAGCATCATTTGTCATCGGCGCTCGCGAATGAAGAGCGCCCGCAGCACTTCCTCCACATGTGCGAATCCTTCTGTGTTTTGAGGCTAGAAGCCCTCATTCCGAGCGTTTTACTTCCACCGGGTCATGTGACTACACTTTTCTATGCCTATTTCCAAACCAACAAGGGCGTGGGAGGGTTGCGAGCATCATTGGTCATCGGCGCTTGCGAATGAAGAGCGCACGCTGTACTTCCTCCACATGTGCGGATCCCTTCCGCGTTTTAAGGCTTGAAGCGCTTGTTACAAGCTTTTATCCTCCACGGGGTCACGTGGCTGCGCTTTTCTGGGCCTATTGCTAAGCCAGCAAGGGCGTGGGAGGTTTGCGAGCATCAGTGGTCATCAGCGCTCGCAAATGAAGAGCTTCCGTTGCACATCTTGTACATGTGTGGATCCTTGCGCGTTTTCAGGCTGGAAGCGCCCGTTCCAAGGGTTATTCTTCCACCGGGTTACGTGGCTGCGCTTCTCTGGGCCTATTGCCAAGCCAGCAAGAGCGTGGGAGGGTTGCAAGCATCATAGGTCATCGGCGCCCGCGAATGAAAAGTGTCCGCTGCACTTCGTGCACATATGCGAATCCTTGCGCGTATTGAGGCTGGAAGCGCTCGTTCCGAGCGTTTTTCTTTCACCGGGTCACGTGGCTGCGATTGTCTGGGCCTATTGCTAAGTTAGCAAGGGCGTGGGAGGGTTGCGAGCATCATTGGTTATCTTCGCTCGTGAATGAAGAGCGCCCGCTGCACTTCCTCCACATGTGCGGATCCCTTGCGCGTGTTAAGGCTAGAAGCGTTCGTTCCGAGCGTTTATCTTCCACCACGTCACATGGCTGCACTTGTCTGGGCCTATTGTTAAGCCAGCAAGGGCGTGGGAGGGTTGCGAGCATCATTGGTCATCGGCGCTCGCGAATGAAGAGCGCCTGCTGCACTTCCTGCACATGTGTGGATCCCTTCCGCGTTTTGAGGCTCGAAGCGCTTGTTCCAAGCGTTTTTCTTCCACCGGGTCACGTGGCTGCGCTTTTCTGGGCTATTGCCAAGCCAGCAAGGGCGTGTAAAGGTTGTGAGCATCATTGGTCATCCGCGCTCGCGAATGAAGAGCGCCCGCTGCACTTCCTGCAAATGTGCAGATCCTTGCGCGTTTTGAGGCTAGAAGCGCTCATTCCTGTCAAACATTATATATGTTATTGTGCTTGTTTAGGCTACAGTGGGTTAGCCTATAGGGGGTACACAATTGTAGGGTTAGGTACGTGTACTGTTTTCACTGTTAGTTCATTCATTCCTGTTCATTCATTCCAACATGGTATAGAGCAGGTCCTTCCTAGGACCGATTTTTTTAGGGCCCACCACTACCTACCTACCTACCTACCTACCTGCGCCCTAGGGCGCCTCGGTTTTCAAGGCCCTCTAAGGCCCCGTCGGCCCGCCCCTAGAGGCCCCGAACGGCCCACGCGCTCGCCCCTAACGGCCCCTTTCGGCCCCGCGATCGCCCCTAACAGCCCCGTCGGCCCCTCGCTTGCCTCCCTAGAGGCCCCGTCGGCCCCGCGCTTACCTCCCTAGAGGCCCCGAACGGTCCCGTTGGCCCCGCGCTCACCTCCCTAGAGGCCCCTTACGGCCCCGCGCTCACCTCCCTAGAGGCCCCGAACGGCCCCGTCGGCCCCTAGAGGCCCCTTTACAGCCCCGCGCTCACCTCCCTAGTGGCCCTGAACGGCCCCGTTAAGGCCCCGCACTCACCTCCCTAGAGGCCCCGAACGGCCCCGAGCGGCCCGTGACCGCCACAGCCCGGGACCGAACCGAGCCGCGCGACCCGAGCCAAGCCGCGCGACCCAAGCCGAGCCGCGCAACCCGACCCGAACCGCGCCGCCCCACACGAGCCGCGCCGCCCTACCCGAACCGAGCCGCCCTACCTGCTTCCTCCTCCTCCTACTGCTGCTACTTCTACTGCTCCTATGGCTAGCCCACAGGTTCTAGTTTTCGATGCTGAGGGCCGCCCAATGAAGTTTGACACCTGGCTAGATGACCTGCACCTCTATCTACAGCTCACAGCCAAGGACGACATCTCACTGTACGACCACGCCCTAGGCCATGTCACTGCCCCTGCTGCTACTGCTAACAGCACTGCTCGCTCACAGTGGCAGACTTGTGATGCCCACGCTCGCTTCGCTATTCGCAACTCCCTGCCAATAGACGAACGCGAGCACTTTGGCCAGCAAAAGACGGCACAGGTTCTGTACATAGCTGTCGTTGCTCGCTACTCCTTACCTGCCTCTGCCGCGCTAGGCTATCTCTCCCTCCCCTACCTGTTTCCCGACCTGGCCTCGTTCCACACAGTCGCTGACCTCATCACGCACCTCCGTACTAGTGAGGCACGCTTCCGTGCCGCCATGCCCGCTGAGTTCCTTGCCACGCACCCCCCCCCCCACTCTGGCTCACTCTCTACCACCTAGTCACCCGCCTCCCTGACACACTGCGTGCTGTCAGGGACCACTTCCTAGCTCGCTGCCCCACTGAGCTCACCATTGCTCTCCTGGAGAAGGAACTGCTTGCAGCTAAGACTAGCATAGTTGCTGTAGGTGCCTCTCGTGGCGACCCCCGTACCCCGTTCTTTGAGGGGTGTTCTCCTTCCCCCCTTCTTCCCTCTGTCACCTCTTCTGCTGCTGTCGACCTCCTTGGTGTTGAGAAGGTCGGTACTGCGTCTGCTTCGAGCGGGCGCCGCAGCGACAAGGGCAAAGGGGGCAAGGGTGGTGGCGGTGACGGCGGGGGGGGCGGTGGTGGGGGCGGTGGAGGCGGTGGGGGTGGTGGCGCGACTGGGGGGGCTAGTGGCAGCGGTGGGGGTGGTGGCGGCAGCGGCGGGGGTGGTGGCGGCAGCGGCGGGGGAGGTGGCAGGGGCGGAGGCGGTGGTGGGGGTGGCGGTGGACGAGGCGGCGGCAGGGGTTGGGGTAGTCGAGGAGGTGGCGGCGGCGGTGGTGGTCGTGGAGGCGCTGGCGGTGTGGCCAGGGCCAGCAGCACACTCCGTCGCCTCAGGAGGTCCGTGAGTGGTACTCTCTGCACGGGGGGGGGGGGGGGGGGGGGGGGGTGGCTTTAGCTGCACGTACGTCATTCGCACTGGTGACCACACTGGTCAGCAGTGTGGACGTCGGCACGCCACACAGTGCTGCTTCGCTCGTCTCGACGACGCTTGGCGTGTTCAGTTCCCTCAGGCCACTGAGCTGCCCCGCTGGATTGATCTCCTGAAGAAGGGGATTGATATCTATGCTCTAGACTTTGATGCTATTCTATCTGCTATGTATGTGATGTCTACTAGTGGAGAGGGTGCTGAGTACCTGTGTGTGCCGCCCGACCCGGGCATTAGGACTAGTGCGTCTGCCGCTCCAGGTACTCGCGTGTCGGCTACCCCTGGTGCTGGTGAGGCAACTGCTCTAGGTGCTTGTGCGTCTGCCCCCCTTGGTACTGAGTCGACTGCAGCACTACACACCTTCACACTAGACTCAGGTGCTTCTCGCTGCTTCTTTCGTGACCGGACTGCCCTTGAGCCGCTTGCTCGGCCAGTTGCTGTCTCCCTTGCTGACCCCTTTAGGGGTCCGGTCATTGCGACCTCTTCCACTGTCCTTCCCTGTCTTGCGGTCCCGTTGGGCACACTGTCAGGTCTCCACCTCCCCTCGTTCTCTACAAACCTGGTGGCAGGATGTGCGCTCCAGGACGGGGGTGTTCACCAGTTCACCCCTGCCTATGAGCGCGTGACACACTGCACGTGTGCTCGTACGGGCCGTCACTTGGCTACCTTCACTCGGCAACCGGGGTCGGACCTGTACACACTGACCACTGAGTCCCCGCAGGTCGGTGCGTCTGCGTCTGCGTCCACGTCAGGTCAGCTGTCAGCCCCCTGCTCGTGTCGCTCTCTGGCACACGAGACTATCCTCTGGCACCACCGCCTTGGTCACCCGTCTGTGCATCGGCTTCGTGCCATGCACTCCCGGTACCTTGTCTCTGGCCTTCCCAGGGTCCTTCCTCCCCTCCCTCCCTCACCTGCTCCTCCCTGTCTTCCCTGTGTCGAGGGGCGGCAGCGCGCCGCTCCTCACTCCTCCTCGTTTCCCCCGACGACTGCTCCCTTGCAGACGCTCCACATGGACGTGTGGGGCCCAGCCTGCGTCCGTGGTCAGGGTCAGGAGAGGTACTTCCTGATAGTTGTTGACGACTACTCGCGCTACACCACGGTCTTCCCCTTGCGCACCAAGGGTGAGGTCCCTGATGTCTTGATCCCTTGGATCCGCAGAGCCCGTCTCCAGCTCAGCGAGCGTTTCCACTCGGACTTTCTTGTCCTGCGCTTGCACTCTGACAGAGGTGGTGAGTTCTCCTCCGACCTCTTGGCAGCCTACTGTGCTGAGCACGGCATTGAGCAGTTGTTCACGCTTCTGGCCTCACCACAGAAGAATGGGGTTGCGGAGCGCCGCATTGGCCTGGTCATGGAGGTCGCCCGTACCTCCTTGATCCATGCGGCTGCCCCCCACTTTCTGTGGCCGTTTGCGGTCCGGTACGCTGCGCATCAGCTCAACCTCTGGCCCCGTGTCTCCTTGTCGGAGACCTCGCCCACACTGCTGTGGACGGGGGAGGTTGGCGATGCATCGCGTTTCCGGGTCTGGGGATCTCGAGCTTTTGTCCGCGATACGTCTGCGGACAAGCTCTCCTCCCGTGCTGTTCCCTGCGTCTTCCTCGGCTTTGTCCCGGACGCCCCTGGTTGGCAGTTTTACCACGCCATCTCGCGCCGAGTCTTGCCCTCTCAGGACGTCAATTTTGACGAGTCCGTCCCCTACTACCGCCTCTTCCCCTACCGCACTGCCCCGCTCCCCCCCCCCGCCTCTCTTCCTTGCGCCGGGTGCTGCTGTCGTAGACCCCCTCCCCCCTCAGGGTGCCGCCCCCTCAGGTGTGTCTCAGGTAGACCCGGTTGAGCCTGTTGAGGTAGTTGTCGACTCTCTGCTGCATGTGCAGAGTCTGGAGGTGCGGAGCGTGGGGGTGCTGAGCCTGGGGATGCTGAGCCTCGGGGTGCTGAGCCTGGGGGTGCTGAGCCTGGGGGTGCGGAGCCTGGGGGTGCGGAGCCTGGGGGTGCGGAGCTTGGGGGTACTGAGCTTGGGGGTGCTGAGCCTGGGGGTGCTGAGCTGCAGAGTCCGGGGTCTGGGGGTTCTAAGTCTGGTGGTGCTGAGCCTCCTAGTCCTACACCTAGAGGAGCCCTCTCCTCGGAGCAGCTGCGTGAGTGGTACTGCAGCCTCAGGAGAGGTACCTCTGGAGCCAGGCGTCCTACTGGGACTGGTGCTAGTGCTTCTCCTCCTAGTCGGGAGCTCCCCTCTCGTGAGCGGATCTGTGAGTGGTACGAGCGGCGCTGCACTCTTCGGAGTGGTGCGCCTCGTGTCGCGGACCCCGCTGCTGCTGGTGCTGCGGACCCGGGCGTTGGAGCTGCGGCTGGTGCTGAACACCCGGACGCTGGTGCTGCTGGTGGTGCTGAGGACCCGCGCGTTGGAGCTGCGGCTGGTGCTGAGGACCTGGACGCTGGTACTGCTGCTGGTGCTGAGAACCCGGGCGTTGGAGGTGCGGCTGGTGCTTACGACCCGGATGCTGGTGCTGCTGCTGGTGCTGAGGACCCGGGCGTTGGAGCTGCTGCTGTTGCAGAGGACCCTGGTTCTAGAGTCGCTGCATGGTCACGCCCGTACTTTGTTCCGCTCCTTCAGCAGGTTCTTGGTCAGCTCCCTCCCTCTTGTCCTCCTCCCTCCTTAGGGTGTCCTCCGTCTGTCCAGCTGCAGTCGCAGCTACCGTCTGCCTCCTCACTCCCTGGTCTTGCTCCTTACACTGGTGCGACTGGAGGTCTTACTGAGCGTCGTGAGCCTAAGTCTCGTCCTGCGTTGCCTGAGTCTCGTCGTGCGTCGCCTGTCTGTGCTACTCTCACTGGTAGTCGTTTCCCGCGTCAGCGTCTTCGTACTGTCCCAGGCACTCACCGGATGGCGCTTCGTCCCTCCACTGCTCCATAGCGTGTCCCACTGCCGTCTCCTCCTGCGTCCTCTCTTCCTCCTCTTGCTGACCTGGGGTCAGACTCCCTTCATGCTGCCAGTCCTACTGTCACGCGTTTTCTGGCTACTGTTGTCACTGACCCTTCCTTTGAGTCCGCTGCTGCGTCTGCCTTAGTTGCTGAGCTTGTCGACTTTGCTGCCACCTGTCGTCTAGACTACGCCGCTAGCCTAGTTGCTGAGTCTGAGTCTGTCTGTCCTCCGTCCGTCGGGGGTGAGTGTGCTCTTGGCACTGACGTCCTTGAGGACAGGCACGAGGAGTTTGAGTGCTTTGCTGCCGCTTTGCCCCATCTTGTGTCCATGCTTGTTGCCCTTGAGGGAGACCCGGATGCACCAGACATCCCGACCCTACGCTCTTACGCAGAGGCGATGGCCGGTCCCTAATCGTCTCAGTGGCAGTCGGCCATGGACACAGAGATGGCTTCCTGAAAGTCCACAGGCACCTACGTCGACGAGGTTCCCCCGCCTGGGGCGAACATCGTCAGTGGCATGTGGATTTTCAGGGTGAAGCGGCCGCCGGGCTCTCCGCCTGTCTTGAAGGCGTGTTACGTTGCACGAGGCTTCAGTCAGGGAGAGGGAGTTGACTTCTTCCAGACCTTCTCCCCGACCCCGAAGATGACCAATCTTAGGGTTCTGCTGCACGTCGCCGCTTAGCGTGACTACGAGCTCCACTCTCTTGACTTCAGCACTGCTTTCCTACAGGGCAGCCTGCACGAGGAGATCTGGCTGCGCCGTCCACCTGGCTTCACTGGGTCGTTCCCTCCTGGTACCCAGTGGAGCCTCCGACGGCCAGTCTACGGTCTCCGCCAGGCGCCACGTGAGTGGCACGACACACTAAGGACTACACTTGCGGCTCTTGGGTGCGCGCCTTCTACTGCTGACCCGTCGCTGTTTCTACGCACCGACACCTCACTGCCGCCGTTCTACATCCTCGTGTACGTTGACGACTTGGTCTTTGCCACTGCTGACACTACGGCACTCGCCCACGTGAAGTCGGAGCTGCAAAAGAGACACACGTGCACAGAGCTGGGTGAACTGACAAGCTATCTTGGCTTGCGGATCACCCGGGACAGAGCACGCCGCACCATCACCTTGACTCAGTCACACATGGTGCAGCAGGTCCTTCAGCGCTTCGACTTCACGTACTCCTCGCCTCAGCCCACTCCTCTGCCTACCGTCGCTCTCAGCTCTGCCTTCGGATGAGTCCGTAGAGCCGAGTGGCCTGTATCTAGAGCTTGTGGGTTGCCACATGTACCTGATGACCTGCACTCGACCAGACCTTGCATACCCTCTTAGCATTCTTGCACGCTATGTCGCTCCCGGCCGTCACCGGAAGGAGCACATGGATGCAGCTAAGAGGGTGTTGCGCTACTTGTGCAGTACGTCGGGGATGGGGCTAGTGCTTGGAGGGCGAGTCCCAGTTGTTCTCACTGGGCAGTCAGACGCTTCTTGGGCAGACGACCAGGCTACTCAGCGGTCGTCTCAGGGTTACTCCTTCAGTCTTGGCTCTGGTTCTGTTTCTTGGCGTTCTACTCGCTCTTCTTCTGTTCTCAGCTCCAGTTGTGAGGCTGAGATCTACGCCACAGCCATGGCGACCCAGGAGCTACGCTGGCTCACCTACTTGCTGACCGACCTTGGAGAGCAGCCTCGTTCTCCTCCTGTGCTGTACGTCGACCACAAGGCAGCCATTGCCTTGTGTCAGGAGCACAGACTGGAGCACAGAACGAAGCACATTGCTCTGCGCTACTTCCTTGCTCGAGAGCTGCAGCAGCGTGGTCAGCTTCGTCTGCGTTACGTGGCCTCTGAGGCCAACACTGCTGATGTGTTCACCAAGGCGCTTCAGCCTTGTGACCATCAGCGCTTTTGCACTCTTCTAGGCCTTGTGCCTACTGTACCTCACTTGCTTACTTCTTGAGTCTGTTTGTACTTTGATCTCTATATATATATAGCTGCATGTTTACTCTTGCTAGGTTGTGATCATTGTACCTCTTGTTCTATTATAAACCTGCATGTGAACTGGTCTTGTGACCACTTGCTTGTGCTTGGAATTTGTGTGGTATCCTTGAGATTCACCTTGAGCTTGCTTTGCCTTGACTTGTCTTGTGACCCCTAGTTCTCCCCCACTTCACCTATGGGCGTGTGTCAAACATTATATATGTTGTTGTGCTTGTTTAGGCTACAGTGGGTTAGCCTATAGGGCGTACACAATTCTAGGGCTAGGTACTTGTACTGTTTTCACTGCTAGTTCATTTATTCCTGATCGTTTATTCCAACACCGCCTTGCCGCCGACACGGCCTGTACATGTGCAAATCCTTGCGCGTTTTCACGCTGTAAGCGCCCTTTCCAAGGGTTATTCTTCCACCGGGTTACGTGGCTGCGCTTCTCTGGGCCTATTGCCAAGCCAGGAAGAGCGTGGGAGGGTTGCAATCATCATAGGTCATCGGCGCCCGCGAATTAACAGTGTCCGCTGCACTTCCTGCACATATGCGAATCCTTGCGCGTATTGAGGTTGGAAGCGCTCGTTCCGAGCGTTTTTCTTTCACCGGGTCATGTGGCTGCGATTGTCTGGGCCTATTGCCAAGCTAGCAAGGGTGTGGGAGGGTTGCGAGCATCATTGGTCATCGGCGCTCGCGAACGAAGAGCGTCTGCTGCACTTCCTGCACATGTGTGGATCCCTTCCGCGTTTTGAGGCTCGAAGCGCTCGTTCCAAGCGTTTTTCTTCCACCGGGTCACGTGGCTGTGCTTTTCTGGGTTATTGCCAAGCCAGCAAGGGCGTGTGAGGGTTGCGAGCATCATTGGTCATTGGCGCTTGCGAATGAAGAGCGCCCGTTGCACTTCGTGCATATGTGCAGATCCTTGCGCGTTTTGAGGCTAGAAGCGCTCGTTCCGAGCGTTTTTCTTCCACTGGGTCACGTGGCTGCACTTGTCTGGGCCTATTGCCAAGCCAGCAAGGGCGTGGGAAGTTTGCGAGCATCATTGGTCATCGGCGCTCGCGAATGAAGAGCGCCTGCTGCACTTCCTCCACATGTGCGGATCCTTGCGCGTTTTGAGGCTAATAGCGCCCATTCCGAGCGTTTTTCTTCCACCGGGTCACGTGGCTGCGCTTGTCTGGGCCTATTGCCAAGCGAGCAAGGGCGTGGGAGGGTTGCGAGCATCATTGGTCATCGGCGCTCGCGAATGAAGAGCGCCCGCTGCACTTTCTCCACATGTGCGGATCCTTGCGCGTTTTGAGGCTAATAGCGCCCATTGCGAGTGTTTTTCTTCCACCGGGTCACGTGGCTGCGCTTCTCTGGGCCTATTGCCAAGCGAGCAAGGGCGTGGGAGGGTTGCGAGCATCATTAATCATCAGCGCTCGCGAATGAAGACCGCCCGCTGCACTTCCTCCACATGTGGGGATCCTTGCGGGTTTTGAGGCTTGAAGCACTCGTTCGGAGTGTTGTTCTTGTACCGAGTCACGTGGCTGCGCTTGTCTGGGCCTATTGCCAAGCCAGCAAGGGCGTGGGAGGGTTGCGAGCATCACTGGTCATCGGCGCTCGCGAATGAAGAGTGCCCACTGCACTTCCTTCACATGTGCGGATCCTTGCGCGTTTTGAGGCTGGAAGCGCCCGTTGCGAGCGTTTTTCTTCCACCGGGTCACGTGGAAACCCTTGTCTTGGCCTATTGCCAAGCCAGCAACGGAGTGGGAGGGTTGGGAGCATCATTGGTCATCGGCGCTCGCAAATGAAGAGCGCCCGCTGCACTTCCTGCACATGTGTGGACCCCTTTCGCGTTTAGAGGCTGGTAGCGCTCGTTCCGAGCGTTTTTCTTGCACTGGGTCACGTGGCTGTGGTTGTCTGGGCCTATTGCCAAGCGAGCAAAGGCGTGGGAGGGTTGCGAGCATCATTGGCCATCAGCGCTCGCGAATGAAGAGCGCCCGCGGCACTTCCTCCACATGTGCGGATCCTTGCGCGTTTTGAGGCTGGAAGCGCTCGTTCCGGGCGTTTATCTTCCACCGGGTAGCATGGCTGCGCTTGTCTCGGCCTATTGCCAAGCCAGCAAGGGTGTGGGAGGGTTGCGAGCATCATTGGCCTGTGGACAATAGAACGAGAATGAATGAACTATGAGTGAAGTGAGTACAAATAGCAAAACCCTAATTGGGTTGTACCCCCTATGGGATACCCCACTGTAGCCTACACAACAGCATAAGCTACATATATGTTCTGACACACCCCCATAGGCAAAGTGGGGGAGAACAAGGGGTCACAAGACCAGTCAAGCAAAGCAAAGCAAAGCTCAGGGTGGATCACAAAGTCACCACACAGTCCGAGCACAAGAGCAAGGCCACAAGGCCAGTTCACATGCAGGAGTACACATATATATATATAAAGCTAGACAAGCAAGAGCAGGTATATATATGTGACAGTACAAGTAAAGTCAAGAGGAGAGCAAGTGAGGCAAGACAGGCACAAGACCCAGCTCGGTGCAGAAGCGCTGATGGTCACAAGGCGCGAGTGCCTTGGTGAACACATCAGCAGTGCTGGCCTCAGAGGCCACGTACGCAAGCCGCAACTGTCCACGCTGCTGTAGCTCACGAGCAAGGAAGTAGCGAAGAGCAATGTGCTTCGTTCTGTGCTCCAGACGCTGCTCTCGACACAAGGCCAGCATGGCCTTGTTGTCTACGTACAGCACTGGAGGAGAACGAGGCGGCACTCCAAGGTCAGTCAGCAGGTAGGTGAGCCAGCGAAGCTCCTGTGCAGCCATGGCCCCTGCGTAGATCTCAGCCTCACAACTCGAGCTGAGAACCGAAGACGAGCGAGTAGCCCGCCACGAGACAGAGCCGGAGCCAAGGCTGAAGGTGTAACCCTGTGACGACCGCTGCGTAGCCTGGTCGTCAGCCCAAGAAGCGTCCGCGTGACCTGTAAGTACCACTAGACTCCGCCCTCCAAGCACTAGCCCCATGCCCGACGTACTGCACAGGTAGCGCAATACCCTCTTCGCTGCAGCCATGTGCTCTGGTCGGTGTCTCCCAGGAGCAACATAGCGTGCAAGAATGCTAAGAGGGTATGCAAGGTCAGGTCGTGTGCAGGTCATCAGGTACATGAGGCAGCCAACAAGCTCTGGGTACGGGCCACTCGACTCTACGGACTCATCCGAAGGCAGAGCTGAGAGCGAGTGACGAGTAGACAGAGGAGTGGCCTGAGGCGAGGAGTACGTGAAGCCGAAGCGCTGAAGGACCTGCTGCACCATGTGTGACTGAGTCAAGGTAATGGTGCGGCGTGCTCTGTCCCGAGTGATCTGCAAGCCAAGGTAGCTGCGCAGTTCACCCAGGTCTGTGAACGTGTGTCTCTTCAGCAGTTCGGACTTCACGTAGGCAAGTCCAGCAGTGTCCGCTGTGGCAAAGACCAAGTCGTCGACGTACACGAGGATGTAGAACGGCGGCAGTGAAGTGTCGGTGCGCAGAAACAGCGACGGGTCAGCAGTAAAAGGAGCAAACCCAAGGGCCGCAAGCGTAGTCCTCAGTGTGTCGTGCCACTCACGTGGTGCCTGGCGGAGACCGTAGACTGGCCGTCGGAGGCTCCACTGGGTGCCAGGAGGGAAAGTCCCAGTGAAGCCAGGTGGACGGCGCAGCCAGATCTCCTCGTGCAGGCTCCCCTGCAAGAACGCAGTACTGAAGTCGAGAGAGTGAAGCTCGTAGTCGCGCTGAGCGGCTATGTGCAGCAGCACCCGAAGAGTGGTCATCTTCGGGGTGGGAGAGAAGGTCTGAAAGTAGTCAACTCCCTGCCGCTGACTGAAGCCACGAGCAACGTACCGCGCCTTGAAGACAGGTGGAGAGCCCGGCGGCCGCTTCACCCTGAAGATCCACATGCCACTGACGATGTTCGCCCCAGGAGGGGGAACCGCGTCAACGTAGGTGCCTGTGGACTTCCAGGAAGCCATCTCTGCATCCATAGCTGCCTGCCACTGAGAGGAGTAGGGACCCTCTACGGCCTCCGCGTAAGAGCGCGGAGTCGGGATGTCTAGTGCATCCGGGTCTCCCTTAGGAGCAAGCAATACAAACGCGAGATGAGGTGAAGCAGCAGCCAGACACTGGAACTCCTCCTGCCTGTCCTCTAGGACGTCCGTGCCAAGAGCACACTCACCCCCGACGGACGGAGGACAGACAGACGCAGACTCAGCAACAAGACTAGCAGCGTAGTCTAGACGACAGCGAGCAGCAAAGTCGACGAGCTCAGCGACAAGAGCAGACGCAGCAGCGGACTCAAAAGAGGGGTGAGTGACGACAGTAGCAAGCAGACGCGTGACAGTAGGACTGGCAGCACGAAGGGAGTCCGACTCTGGGTCGGTAAGCACAGGAAGGGAGGACTCAGGAGGAGAAGGCAAAAGGGCACGCAGAGGAGCAGTGGACGGACGCAAAGACATCCGGTGCGTGCCAGGGACAGGAGGAGGACGCGGAGGCGTACCACGACCACTAGCGCGGGCAGCACGAACAGGCGACGCGGGACGAGACGCAGGCTCACGACGCTCAGCAAGACCTCCAGTAGGACAAGTGTAAGGAGAGGGAGCAGGCAGTGGGGAGGTAGGCTTCAGCAGTGACTGCGACTGGACAGGGTGTGGACACTCTACCGGAGGAGAAAGACCAAGAACCTGCTGCAGAAGCGGAACGAAGTACGGCCGAGGCCGCGCGGCAGCTCCAGACTCAGCAGGGATAGCACCAGCACCCTCAGCGGCAGCACCAGCGCCACCAACACCTCCAGCGGCAGTACCTCCAGCAGCACCAGCAGCAGAACCACCGTCAGGACAGACAGCAGCAGACTCAGCACCAACGCCCTCAGCAGCCCCAGCTCCAGTAGGACCCGCAGGCGTAGCACCTCCGGGACCGGCGGCACCAGCACCCTCGACGGTCGAAGAAGCTCCAGCTCCAGCAGTACGCCTCCAGCGGCGAGCAAACCACTCGCGCAGCTCCTGTGGAGAGAGGGGCTCCCGCCGAGACGCAGCACCAGGAGAAACCCCAGGCTCAGCGGCTCCAGACGTAGCACCCCCAGGCTCAGCAGCTCCAGACTCAGCACCCCCAGGCTCAGCAGCTCCAGACTCAGCA
The DNA here is from genome assembly GCA_948144175.1 of Closterium sp. NIES-65. Lineage (NCBI taxonomy): Eukaryota > Viridiplantae > Streptophyta > Zygnematophyceae > Desmidiales > Closteriaceae > Closterium > Closterium sp. NIES-65. The sequence goes on along the minus strand of CANXME010002156.1, from coordinate 278,103 downwards.
CCCCCAGGCTCAGCAGCTCCAGCTCTAGTAGGACCCGCAGGCCCAGCAGCTCCGGGACCGGCAGCACCAGCACCCTCAGCAGTCAAAGGAGCTCCAGCTCCAGCAGCACGCCTCCAGCGGCGAGCAAACCACTCGCGCAGCTCCTGTGGAGAGAGCGGCTCCCGCCGAGACGGAGCAACCGGAGAGCCCCCAGGTCCAGCAGTCGCAGGCTCCGCACCTCCAGGCTCAGCACCCCCAGGCTCAGCAGCTCCTGACGTAGCACCCCCCGGCTCAGCACCCCCAGCAGCAGCACCCCCAAGCTCAGCACCCCCCGGCCTCGCACCCCCAGGCTCAGCACCCCCATCAGCAGCACCCCCAAGCTCAGCACCCGCAGGCGTAGCACCCCCAGACTCTGCACCCGCAGCAGGACCAGACTCAGCAGCAACCTCGACTGGCTCGACTGTGTCTACCTGAGACACACCTGAAGGGGCAGGAACCTGAGGGGGGAGGGGGTCTACCGGGGGGGGAACTGGCACCAGGAAGTCCGGTGGGGGGGGGAGGGAAGGAGTACGGTAGGGGAAGAGGCGGTAGAAGGGGACTGACTCGTCGAACGTGACGTCCTGGGAGGACAGAACACGACGAGAGGAGGGGTGGTAGAACTGCCACCCTGGAGCGTCAGGGGGGAAGCCAAGGAAGACACAGGGAGCAGCACGGGGGGACAGCTTGTCCGCAGACAAGTCGCGGACAAACGCCCGAGATCCACAGACACGGAACGCAGACGCATCGCCGACCTTCCCCGTCCACAGTAACACTGGGGACATCGCGGGCCGAGAGACCCTGGGGTGAAGGTTGAGCTGATGCGCCGCGTACCGAACCGCAAACGGCCACAGAAAATGGGGGCAGCCGCATGCATCATGGACGTACGAGCGACATCCATGACCATGCCAATGCGGCGCTCAGCAATCCCATTTTGCTGTGGAGAGTCCGGAAGCGTAAAGGTCTGGCGGATCCCCTGTGCACGATAGTAGTCTCGCAGAAGGCGAGAGGAGAACTCCCCACCTCGGTCAGAGTGCAGACGCAGAACAGGAAAGTCCGAGCCGAAGCTCCTCCTGAGCTGGAGACGAGCCTCGCGGATCCAGTCGATCAGCACCTCAGTGACAGCGCCCTTGCTGCGCAAGGGGAAGACTGTGGTGTAACGCGAGTAGTCGTCAACCACCAACAGGAAGTAGCGCTCGTGACCCTGCCCACGGACGGGGGCCGGGCCCCACACGTCCATCTGAAGTGTCTGCAGAGGAGCCTCTGTCGGGGGAAACTGGGAGGAGTGAGGAGCAGCCCTGAGGCGCCCCTCAACACAGGGGACACAGGAAGGTCCTGGTCCCGAAGGAAGGGGAGGGAGAGACAGGGGAAGACCAGAGACAAGGACACGGGAAGCCATGCCCCGAAGACGGGGCAAGGAGGGGTGGCCAAGACGATGGTGCCACAGGAGAGTCTCGTGAGACAGGAGGCGACACGAACAGGGGGCAGAGTCAGGACCAGACCTGGACACAGCAGCAAACACCTGACCTGACGCTGCTACCTGACCGGACGCAGGGACAGGAGGAGACTCAGTGGTCAGGGTGTAGAGGCTCGACCCCGGCCGACGCGAGAACGTGGCCAGGTGCCGGCTTGTGCGTGCGTCCGTGCAGTGGGTCACCCGCTGACTCGCAGGAGTGAACTGGTGAACCCCCGCATCCTGCAGGTCTGCACCACTCACCAAGTTCGTCGAGAACGAGGGGAGGTACAGGCCAGACAGGGTGCCCGAGGGGGCAGCCGGACACGGGAGGACAGTGGAAAAGTGAGAGAGGACAGGACCCCCAGAGGGGTCAGCCAGGGAGACTGCAACCGGCCGACCAAGCGGCGTGAGTGTGGTGCGGTCCCGAAAGAAGGAGCGAGAAGCCCCAGAGTCAAGTGTAAAGGTGAGGGAGGCCGAAGCCAACGCGGTACCTGAGAGCGCAGCCTCACCCGCACCTGAGGAAGCAGACTCACTAGCACCTAGAGCAGCAGCCGCACCTGTACCTGAGCAGGAGACTCACTAGCACCCAGAGCAGCAGCAGCCTCACCAGTAGCTAGAGCAGCAGGTCCTATACCCGGGTCAGGCGGTACGCACAGGTGACCGGCACGGTCAGCACTAGTAGGCAATGCATACATGGCAGTGAGAATAGCATCATAGTCAAGAGCAAATATATCTACCCTCTGCCTAAGCAACTCCACCCAGTCGGGGAGCTCAGCCTTGTCGCCAAACACGGTACGCCAGGCGTCGCTCAGACGGGCGAAGCAGCGGGACTGTGTATGACCAGGTGTCCCACAAGGCTGACCAGTCCGAGCACCAGTGAGAATCACGTAAGAGCAGCGAACAGAACTGAGAGACCCCCTACTCTGAGCGTACCACTCACGAAGCTGCTGAGGCGTAAGAGACGCGCGGGGGGGTCGCGGGAGCTGCATCTGGCCGCCACCAGTAGTAGAAGCAGCAGGAGTGGTAGCAGTAGTAGCGCCACCACCCCTACAGCCCCAACCAGCGTACCACTCACGCAGCTGCTGGGGCGTGAGGGACTCACGCAGACGTCGATGGGGCTGCATCTGGCTCCACCAGTAGAGGCAGGAGCAGGAGTAGCAGCAGTAAGTCAGGCAGCCAGGCAAGCCAAAAGGGAGGCAGGCAGGCAAGCAGGCGACGCGCAGCGTGCTAGCAGGGCAGGGGCTCACCAGTGGTGGGTAGAGTAGGCTCGGTGACTCAGCGGCTCGGCAGCACGGTGGCTCTGCGGCTCGGGCGACTCGGGCGGCTCGGCGGCAGGGCGGCTCGGCAGCAACTGCAGCTCGGCAGCTCGGCGACCCGGCGGCGCGGCTGTAGGGCGGCTCGGCTACTGGGAGGCTCGGGTGTAGAGCGGCTCGGCTGCAGGGCGGCTCGGCTGCTGGGAGGCTTGGGTGTAGAGCAGCTCGGCGGCGAGGCGGCTCGGCGGCAGGGCGGCTCGAGACGAAGGAGGAGGAGAAGCAGGGGAGACCACACACCTGCCACCCCCCCGAAGGAGCCGCGATGGGCGACGGGAAAAGGGGGGGGGGGGGGGGGGGGGGGGCGGGGGGAGGCGGCTCGGGCGGCTCGGGCGGCTCAGGCGGCTCGGGCAGCTCGGGCAGTCAGCGGCACAGGCGGCTCGGGCGGCTCGGCTCCTCAGCTGCGCAGACGGCTCGGGCGGCTCAGGCTGCACGGCGGCTAACGGGCGGCGTGGGGGGCCGGGACGGCGGCGTGCAGCAGGGACGGGCGGCGCACGGGCGGTGTGAGGCCGGGACGGGTGAGGGGCCAGGACGGGCGGCGTCCTGGCGCCGAGGGGCCGAGACAGGAGAGCGCGGCCGGGGCGGGCGGCACAGGGCGGCTTGAGGCCGGGTCGGGCGGCGCGCGGGTGGTGAGGGGCCGGGACGGGCGCGCGCGGGCGGCTAGGGGCCGGGACGGGCGCGCGCGGGTGGCTAGGGGCCGGGACGGGCGCGCGCGGGTGGCTAGGGGCCGGGACGGGCGGCGCGTGGGCGGCTAGGGGCCTGAACGGGCGGCGCGCGAGCGGCTAGGGGCCGGGACGGGCGGCGCGCGGGCGGCTAGGGGCCTGAACGGGCGGCGCGCGAGCGGCTAGGGGCCGGGACGGGCGGCGCGCGGGTGGCTAAGGGCCGGGACGGGCGGCGCGCGGGCGGCTAGGGGCCTGAACGGGCGCGCGCGGGCTGCTAGGGGGCCGCAGGGCTGGCCGAAAGAGTGAGAGCGAGGGCCCGGAGCGCGCTCCGGGCAGAAAGAAAAGTTTAAAAGTGGTGGGCCCTAAGCACAGTTCCCACGGGGGAACCTGCTCGATACCATGTGGACAATAGAACGAGAATGAATGAACTATGAGTGAAGTGAGTACAAATAGCAAAACCATAATTGGGTTGTACCCCCTATGGGATACCCCACTGTAGCCTACACAACAGCATAAGCTACATATATGTTCTGACATGGCCATCGGTGCTCGCGAATGAAGAGCGCCCGCTGCACTTCCTCCACATGTGCGGATCCTTGCGCGTTTGGAGGTTGGAAGCGCTCCTTCCGAGCGTTTTTCTTCCACCGGGTCGCGTGGCTGCGCTTTTGTGGGCTTATTGCCAAGCCAGCAAAGGCGTGGGAGGGTTGCGAGCATCATTAACCATCGGCGCTCGCGAATGAAGAGCGCCCGCTGCACTTCCTGCACATGTGCGGATCCTTCCGCGTTTTGGGGCAGGAAGCTCTTGATCCGAGCGTTTTTCTTCCGCCGTGTCACGTGGTTGTGCTTGTCTGGGCCCATTGCCAAGCCAGCAAGGGCATGGGAGGGTTGCTAGCATCATTGTTCATCGTGCTCGCGAATGAAGAGCGCGTGCTACACTTCCTTCACATTTCTGAATCCTTCTGCGTTTTGGGGCTGGAAGCGCTCGTTCCGAGCGTTTTTCTTCCACCGGGTTATGTGGCTGCGCTTGTCTCGGCCTATTGCCAAGCCATCAAGGGCGTGGGAGGGTTGCGAGTATCATCGGTTATCGGCGCTCGCGTTTGAAGAGCGCCGCCCGCACTTCCTGCACATGTGCGGATTCTTCTGCGTTCCGTGGCTGGGAGCGCTCTTTCCAAGCGTTTTTCTTCCGCCGGGTTACGTGGCTGCGCTTGTCTGGGCCGATTGCCAAGCCAACAAGGGCATGGGAGGGTTGCGAGCATCATCGGTCATCGGCGCTCGCGTTTAAAGAGCGCCGCCTGCACTTCCTGCACATGTGCGGATCCTTTCGCATTTTGGGGCTGGAAGTGCTCGTTCCGAGCGTTTTTCTTCCGCCGGGTCACGTGGCTGCTCTTGTCCGGGCCTACAGTCAAGCTAGCAAGGGCGTGGGAGGGTTGCGAGAATCATCGGTCATCGGCGCTCGCGAATGAAGAGTCCACTTGCACATCTTGCACATGTGCGGATCCTTCCGCGTTTCGGGGCAAGCTCACACCACTCGTCCTCCCTACCGGATCAGGAGAGAAGCAGAACAAAGCACCCTTGGCGATGTATTTCAGAGCGCGGAAGCGGCTTGCGTTTGATTTGTTCCAAAATGCTGGGAGCGGTTTCGATGGGGTCACGCTAGGGTTATCTTGTCAGAATCCCAACCACTAGACCATTGGGATAAAAGGGCTTGTTTCAGTAGCGGGTCAGTGCGCCCATAACCCCCCAGGCAAACGCGCCTGTAACCCCCCCTAGGATCGATCGGGGATCTCACAGTGTAGCTCTACTGACACCCCCCCACACTGGGAGGCCCAGGACTGAGCACAGTGGCAACGACCAACATGTGCATACACCGGGATTCGAACCCGAGACCTTCGCTCTGATACCATGTCATAATCCCAACCACTAGACCATTGGGATAAAAGGGCTTGTTTCAGTAGCGGGTCAGTGCGCCCATAACCCCCCAGGCAAACGCGCCTGTAACCCCCCCTAGGATCGATCGGGGATCTCACAGTGTAGCTCTACTGACATATCTTGGGGAAAAGAACGAATGCACGCCAAGGTCACCGCATGTACCCTTGATCGGAACCTGGGGTATCCCTCCTTGGGGTAACCTGTTGGGTCCTGGGGATAGAGATTTCGTCGAACAATATTTTGGGATGAAGGGACTATGAGATTGCCTATCGTGTGTCAGCACAACCCGCTGGCACGTCCTACGTAGGGCTGACAAAAACCCACTAGGTTCTAGCAGGAAAGCATTAGGGAAGTAGGAAAAGATAGCACAGAAGATTCCGTCTCCAAACTTCATATACCCCGTCCGCTCTTGGAGGGCGTGGTTTTGGGGCCCTAGGCCAGCCTAGACTTGGCCGTGCAAAAAAAAAAAAAAAAGGATATTCGACTCGCGATGGTGTGTTTTACGTACGTCGTTAGCTTGTGACGATCGACCCAACCGTGCAATATGGAATTTGGAAAAACTTACGTATAAAGCGGTGGTAAAATACCCCACCTCGGTATTGTACGATGTTCTTCGGTTGCTCGGACAGCTGATCGGTCACCCCAACCAGCCACCAAAAGCAAGGTACGTAACACGCCCTTGTGAGTGCGCGAATTTCACGAACGGTATGAAATGAGCTGTGTGTGTCGTGGCTGTGTTCCGCCATGCTTGGGGTGTCTGTGGGCAGAATGTTAAGCTGCTGCTGGGTTGCCATTTGTGTCAAACACGTTCTATTGACAAGCACCGAAACTAAACGCTTGGAACCTCAATTGATCTCACTTGATCGCAGCAAGCCTCATTGAACCGCTGATATTTCGACTTACAATTTGTTCATCCCTCCCTTGTTACCACATCTCATATTACCTTGTCTCGCAGATCGCCCGTGAATGTCCAGAGAGTCGCCAGCGAAGCGCTCGTGCACACAACACGCGGTTACATCCATTCACTATTCTCGTGTCGTGACCGATGGCTGTGCACTGTGCAGTTACACAGCCGGTTGATGGAACTACAGGGTGCAGTGTGTGTCGAAATACTAGGCAAGAATCAGAAACAGGAAAGGAGGGGGTTTCACTAGTAGCAGTGGAGATACATATAGGAAACCCTAATTAGGGCTGTACTCACTGTAGAGTACCCCACTGCAGGCTAGACAAACATCACATTCTGACACACCCCCATAGACAAAGTGGGGTATAATCATCACAACAAGCAGGCATAGCAATAGTTCACAATGATACACATAGCTAGAGGCTATCACAGAGGGCAAGTGAGGAGGAGGAGAAACTGTGGGAGCGAGAAGATGGAAGGCGACGGCTGAAGCTGCAGACACACGGGCAACAGGAGTGTGCAGCACTGACGCTACCAGGCGCAGAGCCCCGGACTACACGGCGATAGGCGCAGCTGGCTCTCTGTGCTCCCAGGAGTGCTCACACTGTGGCTATCGGGCGCAGAGCCCCGGACTACACGGCCACAGGGGGTCGTGGCTCTTTGGACTACCAGGAGTGCTCACACTGTGGCTACCCGGCGCAGAACCCTGGACTCCACGGCCACAGGGGGTCGTGGCTCTCTGGACTTTAGGCGCTGCGGACGACAAGACGACTGCCTCCACTCAACTTCCCCCAGCTGTCCCACACCCGTGTCACACACCCCCTGCTGCACCTCTAGCACTGCTCACACGCCACCCCCCTCGTACCACTCCAACGGTTCTAACACATCCACCCCCCTCATCGGTAGTTGCAGCAGTAGGAGACGGAGGAGGAGGAGGAGCAGGGGACAGCTCACACACCCGGCACCCCCATACTCTCCACCCCCACACTCGCCATCCCCAAACCCTAACACAGGCAGCAGCGGGGGGCGGTGCGCGGGCAGCAGCTCGGGGGATGGCGCGCGGCTCGGGCAGCAGCTGGACGGGCCGCGCACGGGCCTGGCGCGGGCCGTACGAACCGCGCACGGGCTGCCCGGGCTGCCCGGGCCGCGCGCGGGTCTGGCGCAGCCCATACGAGCCGCGCGCGGGCTGTACGGGCCGCGCGCGGGCCAGGCGCAGCCCGTACGGGCCGCGCGCGGGCCTGGCACAGGTCGCGCGTGCCGCGTCGGGCGACGGGGGGCGACGCGCGGGTCCCCGGGGGCTCTGCGACGGGCGACGGAGGGCGACACACGGGTCGACGGGGCAGTAAACCGCACGCTCAGGAAGGAAACATCAGGAAGCTGCGCGCGCGCAGGGCGCGCGATAGGCAGGATAGTAGCGGAAGCATCGGGTGGGACCACCCACAGGATCGACTCAGGAGGGTCAACCTGCTCTGATAGCATGTCGAAATACTAGGCAAGAATCAGAAACAGGAAAGGAGGGGGTTTCATTAGCAGCAGTGGAGATACATATAGGAAACCCTAATTGGGGTTGTACTCGCTATAGAGTACCTTACTGCAGGCTAGACAAACATCACATTCTGACAGTGTGTAATGCGGCTTTATAGAGGAATGGATTGCTTGTAAAACCTATTTCAACAACCCGTTTTCTTCCCTACTGTATGGTTCCCCGTTTAATTCCTCAGCCCCAGGCCCAGAGCTTCCGTGCTACTGTACCAAGCTTCTCTCCTCAAACAACACCACCGGCCATCAAGATATTGTAGTACCTTTTCTTGCTCTTTTCAGCAAGTGGCTAGCAGGGAGAGAGGGATGTCATCATCAGGATGCCTAAAATCCTTGCGAAGGCGCTTATAGCATTGAGGTTGTTGGTGCACCCTTGATATCCGTTTATGTAACCTCCTTCTCAGATGTTTGTAGTGCGGGAAAATTACAAAGGAAGTGCGCCCAATTTTAATGTTACACCCTTTCATTGGTAACTGTTTATTGTACAGTTCTACATCACTGCATTTTTACTGTTCAGCCCTAAGCGGAGCAAATATGTGGTTGAGAATACGGGCAAGGCGCACCCCACCCATTGCAATGCGCCTCTCCACAAGGGGCAGGCGAGACTTGAAATACTCATCTTTGGAGTTTGATGAAGAAGTGGATGGTGCAGTGCGGTGAAATTGAGGACAAGGATGGGTAGGAGGGCGGGCGGAAAGAGGAGGCAATGCCGAGTTTAAATGGTTGGTGGGGAAGGCCACTGCGAAAGGAAGAGCATCGTTGATTTTGACCGGCATACTGACAGGAAAACTGACAACTTTGGTAGGCATGGCATGCGGAAGTGGAAAAACTTTGAAATAGTATGCTTCTTGCATCAATTGAACGAGCCCAGGAAATAATGAGTGGAATTCAACATTGGCAACGTCTGTGCCAGACATGCAGTGGCTTTTTTCTTCCTGAACACATTGTGCATGCACAAAGACATACCTCCAAGCACGGCTCCGGGGGTCGCGTTGCGATAGGCCCACTTGCATGCGTCCTTTGCACTCTCCATGGCATATCTGATTGGGAGAGGTGATGTGAGGAGATGTGAGGAGATGCGAGGAGATGCAAGAAGATGCAATGAGATGCAATGAGATGCAAGAAGACGCAAGAAGATGCAAGGAGATGTGAACAGGTGCGATGGGATACAAAGCTGGGCAGCTGGACGGGAGGAGTGATGAGGCGCTAGTTAGAGGTGAGTATGCCGAGGGGCACTTACACTGCTGGGCAGGCAGCATCTTGAGCAGAAGAAAGGGTTGATGCTGCTTCAGCAGGAGTTGCAGCAGCAGCGACAGCAGCCGAAACATGAGAAGCAATATCCCCAGGGCAGGAGGCCCAAGCAGGGATGAGGGGCGGCCAGCCGAAGGCGAGTTGGTGGGGGGAGAGGAGGAACTTACACAGCTGGGCAGGCAGCAGCCTGAGCAGGAGATAGGGCCGATGCCGCTGCTGCAGCATCAGCATCACTAACAGCAGAAGAACGAGAAGGAAAATCCCCAGGGCAGGAAGCCCAGGCTGGAATGAGGGGTTGCCAGTCTGAGGCGAGTTGGTGGGGAGATGTGGAGGGCAGACGCACTTACACAGCTGGGTAGGCAACAGCTTGAGCAGGAGAAAGGGTTGATGCTGGAGAAGCGTCAGCGCCAGAATTAGGTGCAGGAGAAGCAATATCCCCAAGGCAGGAGGCCCAGGCAGGAATGAGGGGTCGCCAGTCAGTAGAGAGTTGGTGGGCGATGTGATGCAGCATAGCGGTGATGCTGCCGCTGTAGTGTTGGTAGATGGCCGTGGCTATGATAAAGCTATCCCACACCTGATGCAGAGCGGTGGAGAAGGGTGGAGAGGGATGGAAACGGGCTCCTCAAGAATGAGGGGGTGCCACGCTGAGGCGAGTTGGTGGGCAATGTGATGCAGCATAGCAGAGCAACTGCCGTTGTAGCGCAGGTGAATGGCTGAGGCGATGATGTCACTGTCCCACACCTGGAGGGATGTGAGGGGGTGGAGAGCGATGGAGGGAGTTTGGGAGGAGTGCAGAGGAGTTGGGAGGGGTGGGAGGGTGAAGGGACCTGGGCATGAGGGTTGGTGGCCAATGTGATGCGGCATGGCGGTGTGACTGCCATTATACTGCATGGCCGAGGCTATGATGTAGCTGTCTCACACCTAAACCTGATGCAGAGGGGTGGAGCACGGCGGAGAAGGGTGAAGAGGAGTGGAGAGGGTGAAGAGGATACAGAGGGCACGGGTATGGCATGGCATGGCATGGAAGCAGGACGTATCAGATGGCATGGGATGGCACATACCGCGTGCAGGTTGGTCTTCCTCTTGAACCATGTCACATGCACCCTGTTGCCTTTAGAGGAGCCTCGACAGTCATGCCATGGCAGGGCGGGCATGTTGCATGGCATGGCAGAACGACATGCCGAATGCAGGTTGGTCTTCCTCTTGAACCATGTCACATGCACCCTGTTGCCACATGCATGGCGGACATACCACATGCATGGGAGGGCACGGCGAACACACGACATGGCATGGAATGCGATGCCAGGGAATGTCAGACATACCACATGCAGGTTAGTCGTCTGCTTGAACCATGTCACATGCACCCTGTTGCCACCGAAATCAGATGTGAATCCCACGTGCAGAGGCTGCACCAGGGGGAATGGAGGCATTGGGGGTGGGGGGGTGAGAGGGTGGAAAACTGAGAGCCCGTGGCAGATTCACCCAGTTGCCACCGAAATTGAATGTGAATCCCACATGTAGAGGCTGCATCAGGGAATATGAGGAAGAAGGATAGAGGCATGAGGGAGAGAAATTGGAGTCTCATGTCACGTCCACCCTTTTTGCGGCCCAGATTAGATGTGAATCCCACATGCAGCGGCTACAGCAGCGGGATGTGGGACAAATGGGTGGAGGCATGGAGGTGGGGGAGGGAAAGGGAGAGGATTGGGGGACATGTCACGTACCGCCCAGGTCTGATATGAATTCCACGTGGAGTGGCTCAAGGAAGGGGATATGAGGCAATCGGATGGGGACATGGAAGAGGGGGGAAATAGGAATGTTTGAGCCGTCTCAAAAATACTCTTGTTACAGGAAGGGGACATGAGACAATCGGATCGAGGCATGGGAATGGGAATCCCACGTGCAGAGGCTAAACCTAGGGGAAATGGGGCAGACAAATGGAGACATGAGGGCGGGGGGACTGGGGGATTTAGACAGGCGCAACCTGTTGCCGCCCAGAGTTGGTGTGAATCTCACGTGTAGAGGCTGAAGCAGGGAGATGTGGGGCAGACAGATGGATGCATGGGAATGAGGGGAGAGGGGGGGATTGGGTGACTCAGACTCGCACCCTGTTCCCGCCCAGAGTTGGTGTGAATCTCACGTGCAGCAGAGGCTGAGGCATTGGGGAGCGACGCATGGAGACATAGAGGATGGAATGATTTTGAGACGCCTGAAAAACTCTCTCATTGCACGTGGAGTGGAATTGGGGGACGGACCAGCATACACCCATTTGCCAATGTCAACCCCACGTGCAGAGGCTGACCCAGGGCTTTTGTTCGGAAAGGGGGGGGTAGAGGTGGTGGGGGGGGAGAGAAATGGAGCGACGGAGGGGTCAAACTTGCACCCCTATTGCCGCCCATAACTGAGGTGCATCCCACGTGCAGAGTCTGAACTAGGGGCTATGCGGTTAAACATGCACCCTTCCTTCCCTGCAAGGTGCGCCAGGAATATGCGTGCCTCTGTCAGGTTGTAGCGTCCAAAGGAACTCCCATCCAGTGCTGCTTGCTGCTCACTAGCGGCAACACTGGCAGCAGCACCACCACCACTGGCAGCAGCACCACCACCACTGGCAGCAGCACCACCACCACCACCAATAGCAGCACCAGCACCACTAACAGCACCAGCACCAACAGGAGCTGTGAAGGTTGAGGCATGAGCAGCACTCCAAGCACCGTCTCCAACCACTCCCTTTACCACCTGCACCATCTCCTCTTCCCCTTCTCCCACCTCCCCACTTCCCTCTTCCTCTTCTGCCTCTTCCCCTTCTCCCAGCTCCCCGCTTCTCTCTTCCTCTTCTACCTCTTCCCCTTCTACCTCCTCCACTTCTACATCTTTCCCTTCTCCCTCTTCCCCACCCCTCCCCAGCACCCCAGATTCCGCCTCATCTACCCCTCTGAAGAGAGTGCGGTGGTGAGGCCGGGTGGGGAAATCATCAGGCTTGAGGGGAGTAGGGGGTCCGGGGGAGGACCGGAGGAAGGGGCGCCGGGAATGGGATTCGGGCTGGGCGGATGGATGGTGGGGTGAGTAGGTGAGGAGCTGCGAGGTGTAGTTGATGATTGCGTTGGTAACATACAGACCAGGCTGATGGGCGAAGATGCAATCACCTGGAGGGCAGGGAGTGGGGGGAAGGTGAGAGTGTCAGAATCCCAACCACAAGACCATTGGGATAAAAGGGCTTGTTTGTGTAGCGGGTAAGTGCGCCCATAACCCCCCAGGCCAACGTGTCTGTAACCCTTCCCTAGGATCAATCGGGGATCACTAGTGGACCTCTGACAGAGAGGCAGGGGGAGGGAAAGAGTGAAACAGTGGGGGTAGGTGAAGCACTGCGAGGTGTTGTTGATGGTAGCGTTTGCAAAGCACACAGCGGGATGACGGGCGAAGGCGCGATCGCCGGTACGGGAGGGAGGGAGAAGGGGGGCGAGGGAGGAGAGAGGGGGGTGGACAAGTAGGTAGGTGAAGCGCTGAGATGTGTAGTTGGATTGCATTAGCGACGCACAAACCAGCCATTGTGATGGGCAAAGGTGCAATCGCCTAGTGGCAGGAGGGTGGGGAAAGGGGGGAGCCAAAAGAGAGGAGGTATGGCACTGTAACAGAGGAGCATGCGATGCGACCTTAGGGTGAATGATCCCCAGTCACCCAACCAACTCGCGGCGTTCATGACATGTGCAGGCAGAGTCATTCATATCCTTGGTGAGATGAGAACCGGTAACATACAGAGGCGAGAACCAAGCCCATCCCTTGGTGTAGCGTCTAGCCTGCTTGGGGCACCGTACCGTACCGTACTGTACCAGATTGTACCCAGTCAGGCCAACTCACAGCGCTCATCATAGGAGCATGCGAAGTCAGGAGTACCCACGAAGTGCAGAGGCGAGGACCAAGTCCACCCTGTGGTGTGCCGAATGGCGATACCATACCATACTGCACTCTACCACATCATGCCCAGTCAGAAAAACTCACGGTGTTCATCGTAGGAGCATGCAAATTCAGGAGTACCAATGAAGTGCAGAGGCATGGACCATTCCCACCCCTTGCTGTGCAAAATGCCGTCAGCCTACGAGCACACGGCAGGGAGGCTTCCCTGGGCGAAGGGGGGCAGCAGCGCCGCCACTGCTGCTGCTGCCTCATCAGTTAGCAAGGCCTAGATCAGCGAGGGAGGGAGGGGGGTTGGAGGCGAGAGGATGAGGCCTGATGTGCCCACGAGCGCACAGCAGGGAGACTGCCCTTAGCGATGGGGGGCGGCAGCACCATGAAAGAGTGGCCGTCGTCACCTCGTGCCATCTCAGGTAGTTATGTCCGTAGGTACTACGGACGAACCCTCCCTGAGCGATAGCGCACGTGAACGCGTGGCCGATGTGGCCCCACGTCACCTCTTGCCACCTCAGGTAGTTATCTAGACACCTAAGCAGCCTAAGGTACAAACAGAATCTCACCTGGGAGATGGCGCACGTGAACGCGTGGCCGACGTGACCCCACGCGTGGCACCAAAGCAAGCCGCGGGGAGCAGAGCGAGGAGCGACACGAACGTTACAAGCAAGCGGGGGTGCAACGGGCCGCGACGAGCGGCTTGGAGGACGCTATGCGCCATGGGCGGACGGGAACGATGGGAGATGCTTCGAGGAAGGCGTCGCACGCTGGGCGATAAATGCTCGCAGCTTCTTTACAAGCGTAATAAGCTGGCTCATTTTGGCGATCGATGGCGGAGGAAATGCGGTGAGTGAAGGAGAGTGAATGAAAGGAGGAATTCCAGATTCATCCGCCACTGCCGTGCATGTCGTCGCCATGATGTGCCACGCTTTGCAATACTTCTGTGCGAAACGTCAAGTGTAAGGATTTACAAAACCTTACTGAGGCACTCGTTAGCGAGGTCATCCCGAGGGTCACGCGACGAACCTGTCCTTCCTATTTTGTCGCACCGAACCACTCCCGAGTCGGCCTCCGCTCCAATCGCAACCATCACCGAGCCATCCTCGCCCAACCTCTCCGCCTAGCTAGGACTTCCCCTATTTAGTCGTACATTTCTTATTGTATCGTCATTCAGTCATTCAGTTATTCAGTACTCAATCATTCTCGATATTCGTTTTACTGCGCACTCTGCAAGTTCATTCATAACACCTGGTATCAGAGCTACTTTCTTAGCCTACCCCGCTTTTTAGAGTGTAATACCCCTCGGGGGGGGGGACGAGGAAGGATGTCTTGGGGTCCAGGAGTTGCGTAGGCCGGCCAGGAGAATGAGTTAGTTGCTCCTCGCGGCCATGGTTTTACGGGTACTCCTTCGGCACCGCCAGATCCTTACCTCGAACGGTCGCGATCGACCGTGGCCTCCCTCCCCCCGGGCAACGGGCAGCTGTAGCTGTCGCGACGTTTATGTGAGTAATTTCCGCTGCGATTTACCGACGATTTCGGAAGTTTTGTGTGGCAGCTGGCGTCAGCGGACCTGCGTCGGCACCTGCACGAAATTCGCGGAGTCGTCAACGTGTCTGGCAGTTGACGCCGTCGGACCTGGGTCAACAGCTGCGCGACAATTTCGGAGTTCGTCTGATGTGGCAATTTACGACGGTGGCTCGTCGTCATTTTGCGCGCATGACTCGCGGAATGTGTTTCGGCAGCTGGCGACAACGGACGTGCGTCACTGTGGGCGACAATTTCGGAGCAACTGTGGAGAAAAAGTCAGCTGGGGAACTCGCCAGGCGCAAATGGAGTTTTGCGTCCGAAAATATCGGTGGACGAGGAGAGACGACACGCGAATTGCCCGAATTGTGCGGGGTCAACTGTCGTCCCGCCCGACCTGAAGTGCAGCGGCTTTTACTGCATGGCGTGCGCGTCATCAAAGATTTCGGCAGGAGCGCACGTGGACAGACGGGAACTTCAGACCCGCCGACACTTACGGGTTGCAACAGAAAACGGAGTGGCTAAATCGCACTCAGGAGGAGTGGGACGCAGGCGGCGAGGGCAATTCGGGCCCAACACTCGGATGACGCTGCGTGCCTGGTACTGTTGACTGCTGGCCGGCAATTTCGAGAGTGGATTCCCTGTAAGGAAGTCATTTTCGGGGACAGCCTCAACAGCCCACGATTAAACGGTGTTCAAGGTACCACGCCGACAATTACGGAGGAGAGTGGTACAGGCCGCCGGGACACACGAGAAGAAACTACTCGACGGCTAAGCGGGGGTTGAAGAACGGCGTGAAGGGCAGGTTAAAAGCCGGTGTGAACGATCTGTGACCTTCCGTCGCCCGAACCTCACCATCCCCACCAAGTTTCTAGTTCTGACTCATGCAGTCAACTTGCTTGGCCGAATAACGGGGGTGAACACGGGCCTACCCTGTGCTGGTTAAAGGTACCTGGATTGGTGCTCGTTCGACAGCTGTACAGAAAAAACAAAAAAAAGGTGGAGTTGCGGCACTGTTCTGCTCCGACAAAAGCGGGCTAGGTGAAACAGCACGCGAAAAAATCGGGGCGCCGCAAGGACAGCAATGGTGCAGTTCGCTGGTTTCTCCTGACCCGGGCGTCTACACGAGGTAACGACGCAGCGGCAAAGCGGGGACCGGGATGCTGTGGAGTTTAGTGGCGTGACGGTCGCGGTGGGCTGCAAAACGGTTGGGCGACTGTTCCTTTTAATTAAGGGTCCCCGACTCCGATAGTTTTTGCCCCTCCACCGTGGCTGGGTTCGCGCGGGCAACACCGACTATACCCCATCTGAAAAATGCGGACGCTGGGTGAACGGCGGGAAGCGGAATTGTCGGGGGGTGAAACGACAAAAAAATATGAAGCTGCGGGTATTTCTTCGCTTCTTGGAGTGCGGTTGAGTCGTTGGGGGACTTCGCCTGAAGGGCAATTTTCGAGGTTGCCTGGCAAGAAACACAACGGCAAGGATACCTAGGACCCCCGGTGTTTAAACGCACACCTCGGGAAATTCTTCAAAAAAAGGGGAGCGTGGGAGCAGTCGTAGCTTCGGGATCTATCGACCGGCGACGAGCGATGTGGTGAAACATCTGCAAAGCGCTGGTGGGAGAAAGAGGAATTTTGGTTAAACAGCATCGGCGGAAGCAGTTTTCGACTACGAAGTCAACGGCGTTGATGCCACTAGGTTCCGTGAAATTCGGTCTCGGAATAACCCAGGGCAGTCCCCGGTTCTCGATTGAACCCACATGCTGGGGTCGGGTAGCCGACGGAAACTGATGGTGACCGAGTGGGCGGCTATAGCACGTCCGAGATTTTCGGAGGCGAACTGCAACTGCAACTGCGGATTTACGGGGTCTGATTCGAGCGACAATTTCGGAGTGTTTACGTGGAGACTTACAAGTTTTAAGGCAAGGAGCGCCGACAACTTCGGAGGAGCATTCGGCGTTTAGTTAAACGCGCGCGAAAAGGACGTTGGGAAATAACGCGTGAGCTACACGGAGTTTTCAGAGGTACGAACGACTTACGACGAACTGAAGAAGGCGGCATCAACAGTGAAGGGGTGGGAGAGACAGCTGCATTTTTGCATCCCTGCCCAGGAGCCCTCGGCGCACTACGACAAATGGCTCGGCGAGTCTGGACAAAACCGCTGGAGGTGCTGACATCATCTGACCCTAGATCGTGCTCGACATCAATTTCGGAGTGACATTCGATTTCGGTTACTGTCAAACATTATATATGTTGTGTTAGTTTATGCTACAGTGGGTTAGCCTATAGGGGGTACACAATTCTAGGGTTAGGTACTTGTACTCATTTCACTGCTAGTTCATTCATTCCTGTTCAGTGATTCCAACATGGTATAGAGCAGGTCCTTCCTAGGACCAAAATTTTCTAAGGGCCCACCACTACGTAACTACCTACCTACCTACCTACCTGTGCCCTAGGGCGCCTCGGCGTGTCACGCCCCTAGACGGCCCCGCGCTAGCCCCGTTCAGGCCCCGTCGGCCCCACGCCCGCTCTCCCTAGCGGCCCCGTTCAGGCCCCGTCGGCCCCTTTAAGGCCCCGTTCAGGCCCCGCGCTAGCCCCGTTCAGGCCCCGTCGGCCCCGTTTCAGGCCCCGTTGGCCCCGCGCTAGCCCCTCTCAGGCCCCGTCGACCCGCGCTAGCCCCGTTTCAGGCCCCGTCGGCCCCGTTTCAGGCCCCGTCGGCCCCGTTTCAGGCCCCGTCGGCCCTGCGCTAGCCCCTCTCAGGCCCCGTCGGCCCGCGCTAGCCCCGTTTCAGGCCCCGTCGGCCCCGCGCTAGCCCCTCTCAGGCCCCGTCAGCCCCACGCTAGCCCCATTGAGGCCCCGATCGGGCCCGCGCTAGCCCCGTTTCAGGCCCCGTCGGCCCCGTTTCAGGCCCCGTCGGCCCCGTTTCAGGCCCCGTCGGCCCCGCGCTAGCCCCGTTCAGGCCCCGTCGGCCCCTTGCTAGCCCCGTCAAGGCCCCGTTTGGCCCCGCGCTAGCCCCGCTCAGGCCCCGATCGGCCCCGCGCTCGCCCCTCTAGGGCCCCAACCGGCCCCGTGCCGACCTCGCCGACCCGTGCCCACCACCTAGAGGCCCCGGGCGGCCCGTTCCCGCCGTAGCACACGAGGGAGAGCGGGCGGCCCGTCCCCGCCGTGACCCGAGCCGCGCGAGCCGAGCCGCGCGCCCCGAGCCGAGCCGCGCCACCCAGCCGAGCCGCGACCCGACCTGAACCGAGCCGCGCCGCCCTGCCCTACCTGGTTCGTCCTACCTGCTTCTCCTACTGCTACTGCTGCTATTTCTACTGTTCCTATGGCTAGCCCACAGGTTCTCGTGTTCGATGCTGAGGGCCGCCCTGTGAAGTTTGACACGTGGCTCGATGACCTGCACCTCTACCTACAGCTCACAGCCAAGGATGACATCTCACTGTACGATCACGCCCTATGCCATGTCACTGCCCCTGCTGCTACTGCTGACAGCACTGCTCGCTCACAATGGCAGACTCGTGATGCCCACGCTCACTTCGCCATTCGCAACTCCCTGCCGATAGACGAACGCGAGCACTTTGGTCAGCACAAGATTGCATAGGCACTGTACACAGCTGTAGTTGCTCGCTACTCCTCACCTGCCTCTGCCGCACTAGGCCGTCTCTCCCTCCCCTATCTGTTTCCCGACCTGGCCTCCTTTCACACAGTCGCTGACCTCATCACGCACCTCCGTCCTAGTGAGGCCCGCTTCCGTGCCGCCATGCCTGCTGAGTTCCTTGCCACGCACCCCCCTCCACTCTGGCTCACTCTCTACCACCTAGTCACCCGCCTCCCTGACACACTGCGTGCTGTCAGGGACCACTTCCTAGCTCGTTGCCCCACTGAGCTCACCATTGCCCTCCTCGAGAAGGAGCTACTTGCAGCTGAGACTAGCATAGTCGCTGTAGGTGCCTCTCGTGGCGACCCCCGTACCCCGTTCTTTGAGGGGTGTTCTCCTTCCCCCCTTCTTCCCTCTGTCGCCTCTGCTGCTGCTGTCGACCTTCTTGGTACTGAGAAGGTCGGCGCTAAGTCTGCCTCGAGCGGACGCAGCAGCGGCAAGGGCAAATGAGGCAAGGGTGGTGGCGGTGACGGCGGGGGAGGCGGCGGTGGGGGCGGTGGAGGCAGTGGGGGTGGTGGCTCGGCTGGAGGGGCGAGTGGTAGCGGTGGGGGTGGTGGCGGCAGCGGCGGGGGAGGTGGCAGGAGTGGAGGCGGCGGTTGGGGTGGCGGTGGACGAGGCGGCGGCAGGGGTTGGGGTGGTCGAGGAGGTGGCAGCGGTGGTGGTGGCCGTGGAGGCACTGGCGGTGGCCAGGGCCAGCAACACACTCCCTCACCCCAGGAGGTCCGTGAGTGGTACTCTCAGCATCGGGGTGGGGGTGGTCTTAGCTGCACGTACGTCATTCGCACTGTGGACCGCACTGGTCAGCAGTGTGGACGACCGCACGCCACACAGCGCTGCTTCTCTCGTCTCGACGACGCTTGGCGTGTTCAGTTCCCTCAGGCCACTGAGCTGCCCCGCTGGCTTGATCTCCTGAAGAAGGGGATTGATATCTATGCTCTAGACTTTGATGCTTTTCTATCTGCCATGTATGTGATGTCTACTAGTGGAGAGGGTGCTGAGTACTTGTGTGTGCCGCCCGACCCGGGCATTAGGGCCAGTGCGTCTGCCGCTCCAGGTACTCGCGTGTCGGCTACCCCAAGTGCTGGTGAGGCTGCTACTCTAGGTGCTCGTGTGTCTCCCCCCCTTGGTACTGCGTCGTCTGCCGCATTGCACACCTTCATACTGGACTCACGTGCTTCTCGCTGCTTCTTTCGTGACCGCACTGCCCTTGAGCCGCTTGCTCGGCCAGTTGCTGTCTCCCTTGCTGACCCCTCTAGGGGTCCGGTCATTGCGACCTCTTCCACTGTCCTTCCCTGCCCTGCGGTCCCGTCGGGCACACTGTCAGGTCTCCACCTCCCCTCGTTCTCTACGAACTTGGTGGCAGGATGTGCACTCCAGGACGGGGGTGTTCACCAGTTCACCCCTGCCTACGAGCGCGTGACACACTGCACGTGTGCTCGTACGGGCCGTCACTTGCCTACCTTCACTCGGCAGCCGGGGTCGGCCCTGTACACACTGACTACTGAGTCCCCTCAGGTTGCTGCGACTGCGTCCGCGTCCGCGTCAGGTCAGCTGTCCGTCCCCTGCTCGTGTCGCTCTTTGGCACACGAGACTGTCCTCTGGCACCACCGCCTTGGCCACCCGTCTGTGCAGCGCCTTCGTGCCATGCACTCCCGGTACCTTGTCTCTGGCCTGCCCAGGGTCCTTCCTGCCCTCCCACCCTCGCCTGCTCCTACCTGTCTCCCCTGTGTCAAGGGACGGCAGCGCGCCGCTCCTCACTCCTTCTCGTTCCCCCCGACGTTTGCTCCCTTGCAGACACTCCACATGGACGTGTGGGGCCCAGCCCGCGTCCGTGGTCAGGGTCAGGAGAGGTACTTCCTGATAGTTGTTGACGACTATTCGCGCTACACCTCGGTCTTCCCCTTGCGCAACAAGGGTGAGGTCCCTGATGTCTTGATCCCTTGGATCCGCAGAGCCCGTCTCTAGCTCAGCGAGCGTTTTCACTCGGACTTTCCTGTCCTGCGCTTGCACTCTGACAGAGGTGGTGAGTTCTCCTGCGACCTCTTGGCACCCTACTGTGCTGAGCACAACATTGAGCAGTCGTTCACGCTTCCGGCTTCTCCACAGCAGAATGGGGTTGCGGAGCGCCGCATTGGCCTGGTCATGGAGGTCGCCCGTACCTCCTTGATCCATGCGGCTGCCCCCCACTTTCTGTGGCCGTTTGCGGTCCGGTACGCTGCGCATCAGCTCAACCTCTGGCCCCGTGTCTCCTTATCGGAGACCTCGCCCACGCTGCTGTGGACGGGGGAGGTTAGCGATGCGTCGCGTTTCCGGGTCTGGGGGTCTCGAGCTTTTGTCCGCGATTCGTCTGCGGACAAGCTCTCCTCCCATGCTGTTCCCTGCGTCTTCCTCGCCTTTGTCCCGGACGCGTCTGGTTGGCAGTTTTACCACGCCACCTCGCGCCGAGTCTTGCCCTCCCAGGACGTCACTTTTGACGAGTCCGTCCCCTACTACTGCCTCTTCCCCTACCGCACTGCCCCGCTCCCCCCCTTGCCTCTCTTCCTCGCGCCAGGTGCTGCTGTTGCAGACCCCCTCCCCCCTCAGGGTGCCGCTCCCTCAGGTGTGTCTCAGGTAGACCCGGTTGAGCCTGTTGAGGTAGCTGTCGACTCTCGTCCTGCTGGGGGTGCTGAGCCTGGGGGTGCTGAGCGTGGGGGTGTGGAGCCTGGGGGTGTGGAGCCTGGGGGTGCGGAGCCTCGGGGTGTGGAGCCTGGGGGTGTGGAGCTTGAGGGTGCTAAGCTTGGGGGTGTGGAGCCTCGTGGTGCTGAGCTGCGGAGTCCGGAGTCTGGGGGTTCTGAGTCTCGAGGTACTAGGCCTGGGAGTCCTGCACCTGGAGGAGCCCTCTCCTCGGAGCAGCTGCGTGCGTGGTACTTAGAGTACTGCAGCCTCCGGAGAGGTACCGCTCGAGCCGGATGTACTACTTGGACTGGTGCTAGTGCTTCTTCTCCCGTTCGGGAGCTCCCCTCCCGCGAGCGGATCCGTGAGTGGTACGAGCGGCGCTGCACTCTTCGGAGTGGCGTGCCTCGTGTTACGGACCCCGCTGCTGTTGGAGCTGCTGCTGGTGCTGAGGACCCGGGCGTTGGAGCCGCTGCTGGTGCTGAGGACCCGGGCGTTGGAGCTGCTGCTGGTGCTGAGGACCCAGGCGTTGGAGCTGCCGCTGGTGCTGCGGACCCGGGCGCTGGAGCTACTACTGGTGCTGAGGACCCGGGCGTGAGAGCTGCCGCTGGTGCTGAGGACGTGGGCGCTGGAGCTGCTGCTGGTGCTGCGGACCCTGGTGCGGGTGTCCCTGCTGGCTCTGGTGTCGCTGCTCGGTCTCGGCCGTACTTTTTTCCGCTCCTTCAGCAGGTTCTTGGTCAGCTTCCTCCTCCTTTTCTTCCTCCCTCCTTAGCGTGTCCTCCGCCTGTCCAGCTGCAGTCGGCGTTACCGTCTGCCTCCTCTCTCCCAGGTCCTGCTCCTTACACTGGTCCGACTGGAGGTCGAACTGAGCGGCGTGAGCCTCCGTCTCGTCCTGCGTCGCCTGAGTCTCGTCCTGATTCACCTGTCCGCACTGCTCTCTTGAGTAGTCGAGTCCAGCGTCAGCGTCTTCCTTCTGTCCCAGGCACTCACCGGATGGCGCTTCGTCCGTCCACTGCTCCACAGCGTGTCCCACTGCCGTCTCCTCCTGCTTCCTCTCTTCCTCCTCTTTCTGACCCTGGGTCAGACTCTCTTCGTGCTACCAGTCCTACTGTCACGCATCTTCTGGCTACTGTTGTCACTGACCCTTCCTTTGAGTCTGCTGCTGCGTCTGCCTTAGTTGCTGAGCTTGTCAACTTTGCTGCTCGCTGTCGCCTAGACTACGCCGCCAGTCTTGTTGCTGAGTCTGAGTCTGTCTGTCCTCCGTCCGTCGGGGGTGAGTGTGCTCTTGGCACTGACGTCCTTGAGGACAAGCAGGAGGAGTTTGAGTGCTTTGCTGCCGCTTTGCCCCATCTCGTGTCCATGCTTGTTGCCCCTGAGGGAGACCCGGATGCACCAGACATCCCGACCCCACGCTCTTACGCAGAGGCGATGGCCGGTCCCTACTCCTCTCAGTGGCAGTCAGCCATGGACACAGAGATGGCTTCCTGGAAGTCCACAGGCACCTACGTCGACGAGGTTCCCCCACCTGGGGCGAACATTGTCAGTGGCATGTGGATTTTCAGGGTGAAGCGGCCGCCGGGCTCTCCGCCTGTCTTCAAGGCGCGTTACGTTGCACGAGGCTTCAGTCAGCAAGAGGGAGTTGACTTCTTCCAGACCTTCTCCCCGACCCCGAAGATGACCACTCTTCGGGTTCTGCTGCACGTCGCCGCTCAGCGTGACTACGAGCTCCACTCGCTTGACTTCAGCACTGCTTTCCTGCAGGGCAGCCTGCACGAGTAGATCTGGCTGCGCCGTCCACCTGGCTTCACTGGGTCGTTCCCTCCTGGTACCCAGTGGAGCCTCCGACGGCCAGTCTACGGTCTCCGCAAGGCGCCTCGTGAGTGGCACGACACAGTGAGGACTACGCTTGCGGCTCTTGGGTTCGCGCCTTCTACTGCTGACCCGTCGCTGTTTCTACGCACCGACACCTCACTGCCGCCGTTCTACGTCCTTATGTACGTCGACGACTTGGTCTTTGCTACTGCTGACACTGTGGCACTCGCCCACGTGAAGTCGGAGCTGCAGAAGAGACACACGTGCACAGAGCTGGGTGAACTGACAAGCTATCTTGGCTTGCGGATCACCCGGGACAGAGCACGCCGCACCATCACCTTGACTCAGTCACACATGGTGCAGCAGGTCCTTCAGCGCTTCCGCTTCACGTACTCCTCGCCTCAGCCCACTCCTCTGCCTACCGGTCACTCGCTCTCAGCTCTGCCTTCGGATGAGTCCGTAGAGCCGAGTGGCCTGTATCCAGAGCTTGTGGGTTGCCTCATGTACCTGATGACCTTCACTCGACCAGACCTTGCATACCCTCTCAGCATTCTTTCACGCTATGTCGCTCCCGGCCGTCACCGGAAGGAGCACATGGATGCAGCTAAGAGGGTGTTGCGCTACTTGTGCAGTACGTCGGGCATGGGGCTAGTGCTTGGAGGGCGAGTCCCAGTTGTTCTCACTGGGCACTCAGACGCTTCTTGGGCAGACGACCAGGCTACTCAGCGGTCGTCTCAGGGTTACTCCTTCAGTCTTGGCTCTGGTTCAGTTTCTTGGCGTTCTACTCGCTCTTTTTCTGTTCTCAGCTCCAGTTGTGAGGCTGAGATCTACGCCACAGCCATGGCGGCCCAGGAGCTATGCTGGCTCACCTACTTGTTGACCGACCTTGGAGAGCAGCCTCGTTCTTCTCCAGTGCTGTACGTCGACAACAAGGCAACCATTGCCTTTTGTGAGGAGCACACACTGGAGCACAGAACGAAGCACATTGCTCTGCGTTACTTCCTTGCTCGAGAGCTGCAGCAGCGTGGTCAGCTTCGCCTGCGTTACGTGGCCTCTGAGGCCAACACTGCTGATGTGTTCACCAAGGCGCTTCAGCCTTGTGACCATCAGCGCTTTTGCACTCTTCTAGGCCTTGTGCCTACTGGACCTCACTTGCTTACTTCTTGAGTCTGTTTGTACTGTGATCTCTATATATATACCTGCATGTTTACTCTTGTTAGGTTGTGATCATTATACCTTTTGCTCTATTATAAACCTGCATGTGAACTGGTCTTGTGACCATTTGTGTGGTATCATTGAGATCCACCCTGAGCTTGTTTTGCCTTGCTTTGCCTTGACTGGTCTTGTGACCCCTAGTTCTCCCCCACTTTGCCTATGGGGGTGTGTCAAACATTATATATGTTGTGTTAGTTTAGGCTACAGTGGGTTAGCCTATAGGGGATACACAATTCTAGGGTTAGGTACTTGTACTCATTTCACTGCTACTTCATTCATTTCTGTTCAGTGATTCCAACAGTTACTGCTTCAACGAATTTCGCCGACGCTCGTATTTGACTTCAGGACGAATCGCCTTCACCGACGACATTTTCGTACCAACCCCGACTTCACGGCCAGAGGATTTTGGGATACAGCCGCTCCAACTGTACTAGCGACAAATCCATCCACTCGACCCGCCCACGACAACTGCATTGATTTCAAACACGTCAGGTGCTGCGAGGTGCATCTGCTGAAGATACTGCATGATTCTGGCGTGTGAAGACAAAAACAGGTTCAGTTCGAGCAACGCATAATTTGTGCCGCGGTTTCTGGTCTACTTACGCGGGTTCGCCCTTGAAGACTTTTTGGGGCACGTAAACCTGGGTTCGCCATCGACATTTCCACACCGACGACATTTCGCCTGGACTTTTACATTCGACGCTCTTAATCGTGGGACTTAACGCCTGGCTTTTTGTTGGTTTTCATCTCGGCGCAGCTGTGAAACATTTTCTGGTGTGCTTTCTTGGAGGGGGGGAGAAAGTGCTTTGCACTATTTCTTTCCTCGGCGTTTTCTCGGCTCAATGTCAAAATGCAGCAGCACGACGGACGACTGCGATCGCTGCTTCACGATCAACGGTTTCTGCAACATCGCGATTGAATTTCGCGTCAGCAGTTTCCCTCCACATCCGCGACATCGTTGACCGTCAGATCTGCTGTCATCGCATCTACGGCCCACATTCCAACTTTCAATCCACTTTGGGCCAGTTCATCATGGACCTTCAGATCGAAATCGAATTTCATCAACGGCCTACATTCCAACCTTTTCAAAAATATTTGGCCAAGGCATTTCGGCCGTCGGATTCAGCTGAAGAGAAGATATACGGAATCCTCGCTAGTGTGGGGCCTTTTTTCAGTACAGGGTTGCCTTATTTAGAAGGTGGGAGAGTGTAAGGATTTACAAATCCTTACTGAGGCACTCGTTAGCGAGGTCATCCCTGTTGGGCTGAGATAGCCCCTTAGGATCTTTGCAAGGGATAACTCTAGGTGAAGTAGTTGTAATAGCGGAAGCGTTTAGTGAAGAATTTGAACCGACCTTGCACTGGTGTGTGAGAGCAAAGTTGATTGAATTAAACAGGCAAATACAAGGGTTTATATAAGAGTACAGGGAATAGATAGATAACTGTATTGCTGTTGCGGTTCGATATAGCGCGACTCGGGCAACTGCTCTGTAACGAGTCAGTTGTGTGTCCTTAACTGTCGCGCTGTAATTGTCGAGTCAAAGGTCAGCGACCTTTGACTTTCTCGTAACCTCCAGGCGGTTACCCTAACCTCCGGGGTTGACTCGATGCTTCGATTGGGACTGCTTCGCTTGGTACCTTGGATTTTGATACGACAGAAGCGCACTTAGGACTTATTGTTTCCAACACTCCCCTTCGCTTCTGGAGTGTTACTGCTGGTGACGTGGCCTTGTCCAGTCAGCATCATGCAGTATTCGAACTTCTGCTTGCCGAGTTTCTTGGTCAAGTAATCGGCTGCCATCTCGGATGTTGGACAGTATGACAGATCGAGTTTCCCTTTTTCTATCTCGTCCTTCACGAAGAAATAGCGCAGGGCGATGTGTTTCGTCCTGTTTGCGAAGCCGTTTTTGTTGGCGATGCGAATTGCTGACTGGTTGTCGCAGAACACGGTGAAGCTGGGTAACTCGGCTAGCTTCGCTTCTTCCAGTAGTTCGCGAAGGTAAAGTCCCTCCTTGGTGGCTAGCAGAGTGCAATATATTCTGCTTCTGCTGAAGATAGTGCGATTAACTCCTGCTTGCTCGACTGCCAGGAGATAGGACCGATAGGCTCAAGGCGGTAGACATAGCCGGTGCGTGAGCGCCTGTTGTCGGTGTCGCCGGCGTGATCGGCGTCGACGTAGCCGATTAGCTTAGTCGGTGTAGCTGCGCTCTTGTGGTAGGTTAGCCCGATCGTCGCGGTGCTGACGAAGTAGTGGAGAGCGCGATCAAGTTCCGCCAGGTGTTCAGCTTCAGGCTTCTTGAGATAGGTGGCGAGCTGACTTGCGGAGTAGGATAAGTCAGGACGGCAGGTGACGGCGGCGAATAGCAGGCATCCGAGCTTCTTCTGATAGTCGCGTATGCCGGCGGGCTTGAGTAGAGTAGTTCGTTCCTTCTCGGTTCCTGATGTGTAGCGGTAGGGCGTGGAGATGGCGCTTGGTGTGAGGCTGAAACGTTTCGCGATGGTGTCGGCGTATTTCTCGGCGCTTAGATAGATGGCGTTTTCTTCTTCGCGGATGTTGAGCCCGAGGTACTGTGTAACGGTGGAGGAGACCGTGAGCGTAAGGTCTTTCTGGAGCTCTCCTTCGAACCACGTGGCGATGCCGTCGGTTGACCCAATGTAGAGGAGATCGTCCACGTAGACGATCAGGAGAACGTAGTCGCTTCCCTTAGTGAGGCGGTACATGCCTTGGTCGTGAGGTAGTTGACTAAAGCCGATGCGGATGAGACGGGCGTGCAGGTACTGCTGCCACAGTCGCGGTGCCTGCTTGATCCCGTAGAGCGACTTAAGTAGTTGACAGATTCGGTTGGGTTCGCCGTGGGAACCGTGCGGGAGCTCGACGTAGATTTCTGCATCCACAGGTGCGTAGAGGAAGGCATTCGTGACGTCGATCTGCCGTAACTTCTTCTTCTTCATGGCGGCAATGGCGAGGAGAATTCGGAGTGACGTGTGGCGGCTGACTGGAGCAAAGGTCTCGGTGAAGTCTCGTCCTTGCTCTTGGTCGAATCCACGTACGACCCAGCGTGCTTTGAATTTTTCGATCGTGCCGTCTGCTTTCGTCTTGATGCGGAAGACCCATTTCCCGGTAAGGATGGTTTTGTTCCGTGCCACGCTTACGGGAACAACCTTCCAAGTGTTGCGTTCCTCTAATGCCTTCAGTTCTCTATCCATGGCTTCACGCCATTTCTCCCTGTGTTCCCCCCCCAGAGCCTGCTGAACCGTTGCAGGCTCCTTAGGAAGCGAGCTGCGTGTGTTCCCGTGGACTGCGGTGACGAGGCCGAGGATTTGCAGCCCAGTCTGTGAGTATCGAGGGAGTTCTGGATCCTCGGGATAAGCTGCTTCGTCTCCCGTTTCTGGGTCGGGCATGAAATTTGGCCCTACCCTTTCTGCTTCGTTGGTGTTGACTGTCACAGGTGTTACGTAACCATCGTCAGCGAAACGGTAGAAGATTTCGGCGTTGTTACTGTCGCGAGGATTATCCTCATCCATGGGCACGTCGACGGAGCAGTATGGGAGAGGTCCGGCTTCTTCTGAGGCGTTGTCGACGTTCTGTTCATCCCAGTCTGCTTCGTCCGCTGCTGACGCGAAGGCTCGGTCACCACGAAAACCACTGGTGAGGTCCCGATTCTCGTGCAAGTTGGCGAGGTACGTCTGAAGGGTGAGTCTTTCGTAGAAGATCACGTCACGTGCTGCTACTGTTTCCTTTGTGTGGACGTCGAAGATTTTCCATGCGTTGTAATTTTTCTCGATGCCGAGGTGTAGTCCCCACTGTGCCCGTTGCGAAAATCTTCCCGCTCGTGCTTCTGGGGGTCTGTACTGTACCATGCACCCGAAAACTCGTAACATTTTCGTGCTGCCCTGCTTCCCTGTCCACAGCAGATGCGGTGATGCATTGTTCGGGAGTGACGACGACGACAACAAGTTGTGTAGCATGACAGCGTGGTCCATTGCTGCTGGCCACTGGTGGTTGGGTAGCCACATGCCACGTAATAGTTTGCGCATGCTGTTCTGCAGGGTCCTGTTCAGTCGTTCTGCAACACCTTGCTGCTGATGTGCGTAAGGAAGGGAGAGGAGTTGCTTGATCCCCCTTTCCGCCAAGAACTGCTTGAAGCGGTGAGAGGTGTACTCGCCACCTCCGTCTGACTGGAATTTTTTCAGTTGTGTTCCAGACTCTCTCTCTGCTATCGGTAGCCAGGCGGCGAATGCTGCGAGCGCCATGTCGCGGCTGGGTAGGTTGCGATGCCAGACGTATCGAGTGGCGGCGTCGATGAAGGTGATGGTGTAGTTGTAGTTGACTTGTCCTGGCTCGCGATTGTAGAGGATGTCGCTGTAGACTTTTTCGAGTGGTGCGTACGCTGGAGCGATCGGGTTGTGATGTGAAGCAAACGGTCGATGAGGTAAGTCAGCTTCGGGACATATAAGGCAAGTCCCTCGTGCCTTCTGGAGTTCTCTGCCATCGGGTAGAAGTAGAGAATCTTTGTCAAGGACTCCTGCTCTTATCGTGTTATTCAAAACCGTGTTGCTTGGATGTCCTGTTCGTGCGTGCCAGATCTCTTCAGAGGCACGGTGTCCAGGTGAACGCTGATATGCGTCGGAGTTGGAGTAAAAGCTGGCGACGAGGTTGGCGCTTCGGTGGACTTCACGTTGAGTCGGATTCAGCTGTTTCGCGGGTGTTGGTGGTGCTTCGTCGACTGTGACTGGTGTCGTTGTTCCTGCTGCTGCTGATGTTGTTGCTGCTGCCGATGTTGTTACTGCTGCTGATGTTGTTGCTGCTGCCGATGTTGTTACTGCTGCTGATGTTGTTGCTGCTGCCGATGTTGTTACTGCTGCCGATTGTCGAATTGTTGCTAATGCTCGTGTTCGTTCTGCTTCAGGAATGGTGTGCGAGTACCAGAAGCCTCCTGGGCTGAAGTCGGGGTCGAGATCCGGAGGGTGTGTCCAGTCAGTGAAATTCACGATGGCGTCGCTGTCTGCAGTGCCTAGGTCAGGAACGAAGTCGAGGACGAAGACGTTGTTCTTCAGCACTGCTTTCCCGATGTAGAGACCGCCTCTCCCGTGGTAAAGTTTGAACTCCTGGGTCGTGCTGTCGGCTTCCAGATGAATTCCTTTCGCCATCAACTGGCTAACGCTCAGTAAGTTGTAGCCGAGTCCTTCAACGATGAGTACCTTAGACATGTGCAGTATGACATTTGTTTCTCTTGACTGAAGCTGTACCACTCCTTGTCTTCGTGTGCGCAGGTTTTGGTTGTTGGCAACCGTGATGATCACTTCCCGTTGGAGTCGATGTTCGCGTTGTACGAAACGCCCGGACGAGCACATGTGTTGCCCGCAGCAACTGTCCAAGAACCAGGTGTCTTGGCCGGACGGTTCACTTTGAGCGATGGCGGCGTACGTTGGATTCGGCTGGAGTAGCTCACGGCGAGGCGTTCTGTTGTCAAGCTCTTCTTCCGGTGAGTAGTGTGGTGGTGATTCGGTTGTACATGAATCGGTTATCTTCGTCATGCAGTTGATTATATTTCTTGCTCCTTGTGCAGGTTGTCCGGGTGAAGTCGTTGAAGCTTGAATAGTGGTCGTCGCACTTGCTTGTGTTGAAGCCATTTGGGAGCTTGAAGGTCGAAGTTGTCGCTGTGGTGCCGTTGATTGCTGACGATTCGGGCAGTGTGTGCGCGGGTGCCCTGAAGTCTTGCAGATGTGGCAGAAGGGAGGTACTATCTTCGGTTGCTGCTGTCGGTTGTTATAATTGCTGTGTCGTCGTTGAGTGTGGAATGCGAACTCTGATACTGTCGTTTTCTTCCTGTGTCGTTCTTCCTGCAGGTCCATATCTTGCTGCTCGGCATGTATTTCGGCGCAGAGTGCAGCTTCAGAGATTCTTCCGTGGGCTCGAAGAATGGCTTTGGTGGCGCGCCACTGAGGACCAAGCCCACCAATGATGACTGTCACGAAGGCGTCTTCAGAGATTGACCCTCCGCATCGAAGCAGCTTGTCGCGCAGTTCGCGACATCGGCTGATATACGCCAGTCCTTTTTCTCCTGGTTTCATTTCGACTGTCGTCAACTGCGCCATTAACCTGCTCTGGTTTACACTGTCTGTTGCTTGATACAGGTTCTTCAGATGGCTGTACGCGAGCTCCGCCGAGTTGCCGAAGGTCCGGTAAGAGCGAATGTTCTGCTGCTGAGTTGGTGTCACATTCCTCAATAGGATTGTATACGCCATCATTGATTGATACGTATACTGCTGCTTTTCATATTGTGTCCCGTTGGCTGGATACTGCAGGGACCCGTCGAAGAAGCCGAGTATCTGCGCGCCCTCCATCATCAGCTCGAATTCAAAGGACCAGGTAAAGAAGTCTTTGCCGTCGAAGGGTCTTGACGTTTGCAGTTTTAAGACGTGTGCAAACTGCGACTGAACTTGAAGTGCGTCCAGTGGTCTTTCTTGTCCAGGTGAAGGTTGCGGGTGGGGCACGAAGCTGATTGACCCGCGCTCGTACGGAGCAAAGGTAGGTTGCTGCTGCTGGTTTCCTCGCGCATATGACGACCCATCAAGACTCATGGGTGTCGCTCCGTTGTTGCTGTTGTGTGTTTGTGCAGGTCCCGACTGCTGGTGTTGTTCGTAGAAGGACATGAAGGAGAAAAATTTCTCCATCATGTTCTGGTCAAAGTCCGAAGGGTGGTTCATGGGGGTCTCGGTTGACGTTCCTCTTGGTCTTGTTGCCGTGCCTTCTTCTGTCTGCAGGCCAGAGGCTGACGGTGGAGTAGGAGTAGTGCCCGAGGAGCCATTAGGGGAGCTCCTTTCCTTGTTTGTTGCCATGTCTTGTAATGATATTGAAAAAGAGTAGAATTTCCCTTGTCTGCTCTCATACCATGTTGGGCTGAGATAGCCCCTTAGGATCTTTGCAAGGGATAACTCTAGGTGAAGTAGTTGTAATAGCGGAAGCGTTTAGTGAAGAATTTGAACCGACCTTGCACTGGTGTGTGAGAGCAAAGTTGATTGAATTAAACAGGCAAATACAAGGGTTTATATAAGAGTACAGGGAATAGATAGATAACTGTATTGCTGTTGCGGTTCGATATAGCGCGACTCGGGCAACTGCTCTGTAACGAGTCAGTTGTGTGTCCTTAACTGTCGCGCTGTAATTGTCGAGTCAAAGGTCAGCGACCTTTGACTTTCTCGTAACCTCCAGGCGGTTACCCTAACCTCCGAGGTTGACTCGATGCTTCGATTGGGACTGCTTCGCTTGGTACCTTGGATTTTGATACGACAGAAGCGCACTTAGGACTTATTGTTTCCAACAATCCCGAGGGTCAAGCGACGAACCTGTCCTTCCTATTTTGTCGCACCGAACCACTCCCGAGTCGGCCTCCGCTCCAATCGCAACCATCACCGAGCCATCCTCGCCCAACCTCTCCGCCTAGCTAGGACTTCCCCTATTTAGTCGTACCTTTCTCATTGTATCGTCATTCAGTCATTCAGTAATTCAGTACTCAATCATTCTCGATATTCGTTTTACTGCGCACTCTGCAAGTTCATTCATAACATCAAGCTGCTGCTGCTGCTGGACAAGCCATTGGGGTTGAATGGCAATTTCGTTTCTGCAAGCACCGTATTCAAACTTTTTGAATCCCAATGAAACACACTTGATCGCAAGAAGCCTCAATGAACCGCAGATATTTCAAGTTAAGGTTTGTTCATGCACCACTTGTTACCACATGTCATATACTCTGTAGCACAAATCCTTTGTTAAATGTGTAATCTACAGACGATTAACAGTTAACAGATATTTAGATATGCTGCAATCACTACATTTTTACTGTTCAGGCCTAAGAGCAGCAAAGATGTGGTTGAGAATACGAGCAAGGCGCACCCCACCCATGGCAATGCGCATCTCCACTATGGGCAGGCGCGAATCGAAGTACTCATCTATGGAGTTTGATGAAGAAGCCAACAGTGCGGTGCGGTGGGGTTGGGTGACAAGATGGGATGGGCAAGGAAGAACAAAGGAGACAATGGTGAGTGGAGATGGTTGTTGGAGGATTGTTGTGAAAACATAATCATTAATGTGGGAAAAACAAACGAACTGGAAAATTTACCACTTCGGAAGGTATGGCTTGAGGAAGCGGCAAAACACAAGATTTGAATGCTTTCTTAGCATCTCTTTAAAGGGTCCAGGAAAAGGAATCAAAATTATTGCATGTGCAAAATCACTGCTTGTGACGAAGTAAAAGTTTCTCAAGTACAACGCACCTCCAAGCACAGCTCCAGGTGTCGCGTTGCAATAGGCCCACTTGCATGCATCCTTTGCACTCTCCATGGCATATCTGATTGTGCGAAGTGATGCAAGGAGATGCAAGGAGATGCAAGGAGATGCAAGGAGATGCGAGGAGGTGCAAATAGGTGCGATGAGATACACCGCTGGGCAGCTGGACGGGTGGAACGAGGGGGCGCCAGTCAGAGGCGAGAATGTGGAGAGCAGAGGCACTTACACAGCTGGGCAGGCAGCAGCCTGAGCAGGAGAAAGATGCGATGAGATTTGAGCATCATCAGAAACACCAGAAGCACTAGCAGCAGCAGCAGCAGCAGCAGCAGCAGCAGCAGCAGCAGCAGCAGCAGCAGCAGGAGAAAGAACGTCTCCAGGGCAGGAGGCCCAGGCAGGGATGAGGGGCGGCCAGTCGGAGGCGAGTTGGTGGGCGATGTGATGCAGCATGGCGGTGCTGCTGCCGTTGTAGCGCCGGTGGATGGCCGAATCTATGATAAAGCTGTCCCACACCTGGAGGGATGTGAGGGAGTTTGGGAGGCGTGGAGAGGGGTTGGGACGGGTGGGAGGATGAAGGGACCAGGGCATGTGGGTTGGTGGGAGATGTGATGCAGCATGGCGGTGCTGGTGCCATTGTAGTGCAGGTGGATGGCTGAGGCTACGGTGAAGTCGTCCCAACCTGGCGTGGAGAGCGGTGGAGAAGGGTGGAGAGGGGTGGGGAAGGTGAAGGACCCTGAAGGCATGAGGAACGGTGTGATGCAGCAGCAGGCTGGTTCAGCGCAGGTGGATGGCCAAGGCTATGATGTATATGTCCCACACCTGGAGGGATGCGAGATGTTTGAAGAGGAGTGGAGATGGGTGGAAGGGGGTGCGAGGAAAGAAAGGAGGATGCTAGGAGACGTGGTGGAGCATGGCGGTGCAGATGCTGCTGTAAGGGCAATGGATGGCGGTGGGAATGAGGATGATGGATGGCGGTGGCTTGAGAATGAAATGGCATGGTATGCCAATGCCATGGCACAGCAGGGAAGCACACCGCATGTATGGTATGGGATAGTGGACATACTGGCATGGGATGGGATGGCATGGCATGGGATGGGATGGCATGGCATGGCATGGGATGCTACCAGATGGCATGGCATGGTACCAGATGGCATGGAATGGCATGGCATGGCATGGCATGGCATGGTACCAGATGGCATGGCGTGGCATGGCATGGTACCAGATGGCATGGCATGGCATGGCATGGCATGGTACCAGATGGCATGGCATGGCATGGTACCAGATGGCATGGCATGTCATGGCAGGGCATGGCAGACAGACATACCGCATGCAGGTTGGTCTTCCTCCTGAACCATGTCACATGCACCCTGTTGCCGCCCAGATCAGATGTGAACCCCACATGCAGCGGCTGGAGCAGGGGGATATGGGGCAGACGAGACGAGTGGAGGCAAAGAAGGGGATAGAGGGACGGATGGGTCACAATACGCTACCAACATCATCTTTTGTACACCTCACCTGATTGGCATACTACCCGATAATAGCTCACCTGATTGGCATACTAACCGATAATAGCTCACCTGATTGGCATACTAAGCGATAATAGCTCACCTGATTGGCATACTAAGCGATAATAGCTCACCTGATTGGCATACTAAGCGATAACAGCTCACCTGATTGGCATACTAACCGATAACAGCTCACCCGATTGGGATACTAACCGATAACGGCTCACCTGATTGGCATACTAACCGATAATAGCTCACCTGGTGCACGTCCCCTGCAAAGTGCGCGAGGAACATGAGTGCCTCTGTCAGGTTGTAGCGTCTTATGGACCCCACATCCAGTGCTGCTTGTTGCTCACTAGCAGCACCACTGGCAGCAGCAGCAGCACCAGCAGCAGCAGCACCAGCAGCAGCAGGAGCTGCACTCCACGCACCGTCTCCAACCACTCCCTTTACCACCCGCACCATATCCTCTTCCTCTTCACCCTCCTCCCCTGCTCCCACTTGTCCGTCTCCCTCCTCCTCACCACCCCCCAGCACCCCAGATTCTGTCTCATATACCCCTCTGAAAAGGAGACTCCGGCGGTGAGGGGAGGTGGTGAAAATGGCAGGCTTGAAGGGAGAGGCGGATTGGGGGGAGGATGTGGGGATGGAATGATGGAGAGAAGAATGGAGCTGTGTGGAGGAATGTGGAGTGTAAGTGAGGAGCTGGGATGTGTAGTTGATGATAGCGTTGGCAACGCACACTCCGGGGTGATGGGCGAAGGCGCAATCGCCTGAAGGGGAAGGGGAGAGTGGAGGAAGAGAGAGGAGGGAAGGGTAGGAGAGGAGCTGGGGATGTGTAGTTGATGATAGCGCTGGCAACGCACACTCCGGGGTGATGGGCGAAGGCGCAATCGCCTGAAGGGGAAGGGGAGAGTGGAGGAAGAGAGAGGAGGGAAGGGTAGGAGAGGAGCTGGGGATGTATAGTTGATGATAGCGTTGGCAACGCACACTCCGGGGTGATGGGCGAAGGCGCAATCGCCTGGAGGGGAAGGGGAGAGTGGAGGAAGAGAGAGGAGGGAAGGGTAGGAGAGGAGCTGGGGATGTGTAGTTGATGATAGCGCTGGCAACGCACACTCCGGGGTGATGGGCGAAGGCGCAATCGCCTGAAGGGGAAGGGGAGAGTGGAGGAAGAGAGAGGAGGGAAGGGTAGGAGAGGAGCTGGGGATGTGTAGTTGATGATAGCGCTGGCAACGCACACTCCGGGGTGATGGGCGAAGGCGCAATCACCTGCTAGGAGCAAGTGGGGGAGAGGGGAGGGAGGGAGGGGGAGGGAGGGAGGGGGAGGGAGGGAGTGGAATGGAAGAGCAGGTGACGCGCTGGGATGTGTAGTTGATGATAGCGCACACTCCAGGGTGATGGGCGAAGGCACAATCGCCTGTGAGGAGGAAGTGGGGGAGAGGAGAGGGAGGGAAGGGGAGAGAGGGAGTGGAATCGAAGAGTAGGTGATGCAGTGGGAGGTGTAATCGGTGATCGCGTTAGCGGCGCACACATTAGGGTGACGGGCGAAGGCACAATCACCTGTAAAAAATACGCAAAGTGGAGGAAGGGAGAGGAGGGAAGCGAAAAAAGAGGAGGATGTGGCACTGCATCAGCGCGGCATGTGAAGTTAGGGTGTATTATCCGCAGTCACCCAACGCACGCCATTCATGATATGAGCAGGCGAAGTTATTAGTATCAATGATAAATAAGGAGGCAAGGACCAAGCCGATCCCTTGGTGTAGCAAATGGCTTGCTTGGGGTACCGCGCTGTACCATACCTTATTATGCCGTACCTACCCGTGAGTCAGAGAAACTCGCGGTGTTCATCATACGAGCATGCGAAGTCCAGGGTATCAATGAAGTGCAGAGGCGTGGACCAGGCCCACCCCTTGGTGTGCCGAATGGCGCCCGCCGACAAGCACACAGCAGGGAGAGAGAGAGAGCACTATTAGGAGCTTGGCTTGGGGTACTGTACCGTACCGTACCGTACCATAACGAAGTGCAGCGTACCCAGTCATCCAACTCACGGCGTTCATCGTAGGAACAAGCGAAGTCAGGGGTATCAATGTAGTGCAGAGGCGCGGACCAGGCCCACCCCTTGGTGTGCGCAATCGCATCAGCCCACGAGCACACGGCAGGGAGGCTGCCCCTGGCCACGGGAGGGAGCAGCGCCGCTACTGCTGCTACTGCCTCGTCCGTCAACAGGGCCTGGATAGGCGAGGGGGGTTCGGTTCGGAGACGAGGCATACAAGGAAGGACGAGGCATGATCAACCCACAACCCCACGAGCACTCGGCAGGGAGGCTGCGCCTGGCCATGCGGGGGGAGCAGCGCTGCCACTGCTGCTGCTGCTCTGCTTCGTCCGCCAGCAAGGTGTGAGGAGGCAGGCGGGGAAAAACAAGGTACGGTTACACGTTCATAGGCCACGCATTCACGTGATACCATGCCGTCCTTCGGTTTGCTTTTTTTTTTTTTTTTTTTTTTTTTTTTTTTGCTCTCTCAACTCTTTACGGTGCATGTGAAAACATACGAAACCACCACAGCAATGGCAAAAGTGAACGTGTAGCCGTCGTGGCCCCACGAAACCTCGTGCTGCCACAGATAGTTATAGGAACAAACTTAGTTAGCTAATCTACTTAACACAGCTTACCTGGGCGATGGCGCACGTGAACGCGTGGCCGACGTGACCCTCTATTGCGGTCTCACGTAATTACCTATGCTACAAAAAACGATTGATGTACACAAGAAACATACGTAACCGCACCTGAGCAATGGCGCACGTGAACGCGTGGCCGACGTGGCCCCACGCGTGGCACCCGATGCGAGCCCCAGGGAGCAGAGCGAGGAGCGACACGAACGTTACAAGCAAGCGGGGGTGCGACGCGGCGCGAAGAGCGGCTCGAGGAACGACACGCGCCATGGGAACGGGAACGGGAAATTCTTTGAGGAAGACGCCACACGTTAAGATACTCATTCTCGCTGCTTCAGTTAGAGGTTACTAAGAGAGGTAAAGGCGATGGCGGAGGAAAAGCGCGGAGGAGCGGAGGAGTGAATGAGCGGAGAGGCAGAAAAGAAGGGAATTCAGAATTCAGTGAACACCTGCTGCAAGAGGGGTACAAGCGTTCTCCACTGCATTGAAATGGGAAATTCGTTTCGACACGTACCGTATTCGAACGTTTTGAATCGCAATGGAACCCACCGGAACCATACCTATTTCGATTTAGGGCATGCCCGGCCAACTTTTTCGGGATCACATCTCACGCAGCTTGTCTAGCGAATCGGTCGCGAAGGCTCGGAAGTCCGGCGAAGCGTCTCCGCACACACTTTACGCTGTTACATTGTTTTGCTAATTCCTCTGTGCTGTCGTAATAGATACGGTACCTGTGCAGTTACGTAGCCAAATGACGAAACTCAAGTATTTGTGCGCTATAATGTGGCTACGGTACTAGGAGAAAACTCCTTGAACAGTAAGACCCATTTCACCAACACTGTTTCTTGTGGTCTTGCATTTGTCTCTGTGCCCTAGGTCCTAAGCTTCGGCCCTACCCTACCTAGCTTTTTTGCTTCTCACCTCATATAACACAACCAGCTGCTTCTCACCTCGACTCAAGGAACACATTTGTAACAGTAAATGACTACAGTAGCATGATGCCGCCTTCATCCACCATTGTATCAACCACAGTAGCCAACTTCCCTTCGTACTTCTGCCCTTTCTTCAATCTAAACACCACCGCAAACACATCTACATCCATAGATCTCTCCGCAATCAGCCTCCCAATCACCCGACACGCATTCTCATCCACGAGAGATGGAAGCGACATCCTCAAATCCTTCGCACTCGTAGTCGCAACCGAAACCACCCGGCTGGTAACCCTATGCATCACTTTCGCGCTCACGTAACGCTTGGAAATGTACACGTCAAGAATAAACGGCTTTACGAACTTCTCGTGGCGTTCTTTCCACGACTTGGCCTTGGGCTTGGCTGTCTTGCCGCCGCTGCCTCCTGCTGACTTGCCTCCTTTTCGAGTCCAGCCAGCTGCCTCTGTTTTGGGGAGGATCGGCGTGCTTCTCTGGCTGGTGAGGGTCAGCGAGCTGTCCCACCCCTGCAAGGAAATTAAGGAACAAGGGGAGGGAGGAGCAATGTGAGGTGTTCGCAGGCATTCACTGGGGTGCGTTGAGATGCAGAGGGGATCACAAGGGTGCAGAAGGGTGCGTAGGAAGGAGTGTTTCTCTGGCTGGTGGGGTTGAGCGAGCCGTCCCACCCCTGCAATGGAATCAAGAAACAAGGGGAGGGAGGAGCAATGCGAGGTGTTCGCTTCGCAGGCAACCACTGGGGTGCGTTCAGATGCACAGGAGATCACAGGGATCACTTTTTTTTTCGGTCAGCCCGATTATTTTTTAGCGGAGCGTCCAGCGTCTCCGGCTGCGTCCGGACGCGGGACGCTACCCCGCCTAAGAGTCTTTCTCATCAAAGCACAAGGTGGGTAGGGAGGAGTGTTTCTTTGGGTGGTGAGGGTGAGTGGGCTCTCCCACCCCTGAAATGGTGTTTAGGAACAAGGGGAGGGAAGAGCAATGAGAGGTGCTCGCAGGGAATCGCTGGGGTGCGTTGGGGTGCACAGGGGATCACAAGGGGGCAGAAGAGTGCACAAGGGTGCGTAGGAAGGAGTGCACAAGGGTGCGTAGGAAGGAGTGCTTCTCTGGCAGGTGGCGGCGAGCGAGCTGTCCCACCTCTGCAATAAAATGAAGGAGCAAGGGAGCTAAGAGGGGAAAGAGTAGCAATGTGAGGCATGCACAGGCTGGCACAAGGGTGCACTGAGGTGTACAAGGGATCACAAGGGTGCATAGGGGTGCGTAGGGTTGCAAAGGCGTGTGTGGAAGAGCTCAGGGTTGTATGACAAACGAAGAGAAGCAACAGGATGCGAGAAGTTGAACTCTAGGAGGGAGGGGTTCAGTATGGGGGGGAGATATTATGGATTGGTGGGGGGAAAATAACAAGGCTGGCCCAACACGACTGCATCAACCCTTCTTTGCAATATTAATATACTCCTCCAATGTTTTTGAATCAAAGCACATCAATTCAAGCGACACTCCAAGTATCCAAGAGGACATGTAAGCAACACCCGGCCATATCGCATAGTATCATGCTGCATAGTATCCTCGAACCCCATACAGCCATACCTCATACCTTCATACCGCATAGAGCCATACGTCATACCGTCATACCCCATAAAGCTATACCCCATACCGTCATACCCCATAGAGCCATACCCCATAGCGTCGTACCCCATAGTGCCATACCCCATACGTTGTATCCCATAATGCCATACCCTATTGCGTCATAGCCAATCGTGTCATACCCCATAGTATCATACCGCGTTACGCCATATAGCAGATACAAATGAGCTGGTGCCGATGGAATCGCCGAGAAACTGGGAGGAGCCACGCCATTGGCCTGCAGCGAAACTTGCTGATAGCGGTGCAGCGAAGGGAGCAAGGCTCGTTTGCGATGTACACGAAAAAGCGACACTCGATCGAGAAGGAGCTAGCAGCGGCGCGACGGACCATCGGACGGCGCTCCGCGATATCGCCATCGAGGCCATCCAAAGCGCGCCGATCGCAGCCGGCGTCGCGGAGAGGGCGACTTGCCGTGGACTTACGAGGCTCGCGGTCGCGGAAACAGGGCTACGCGTATGTACTTCGTGGAAGGCGGAGCTATAGATAACGGCAACGCCGAGTATGGCCTGGTGAGATTGCTTGCTCTTTTGCTTCTGCACTGTCCTTTGCTGATCCCACTCATGGGTGAACCAAGCTTCGATATAGCAGTAGTGAAGACTCGCGAACTAGTGGGAACACAACCTGGACACCAAGACGGAAATGCGAAAAAAAAGGCAGTACAGTCTTACAACGATACAAAACCTACGTATGCTCTAGACATTTTAGGCACTACATACATCTGAGAGTGCTTCAGACAAATATGACTATGCCATTGATAATGCCCGTACCTCCCTCTAGAGTAGATTGGTGCACATGTAAAATATACTACCACATGGATTACTCCACTCTAAAACAACATACTACGGTACTACTACGCAAAATACACCTCTTGCAGCAACTTTGTTTCCTATGTCCACTGTCCCCTCAGAGCAGCTTCTTCCG
Source organism: Closterium sp. NIES-65 (assembly GCA_948144175.1). Classification (NCBI taxonomy): domain Eukaryota; kingdom Viridiplantae; phylum Streptophyta; class Zygnematophyceae; order Desmidiales; family Closteriaceae; genus Closterium; species Closterium sp. NIES-65. Next base: position 238,310 of record CANXME010002156.1, on the reverse strand, counting down.
ATGGAAGTAGGAGAGCAAGAACCACAGTTGAATGGATGCTAGAGCCACACATATTAGCAGCGACGTGATACTTATGAAGGCCACCCGCTCGTTGGTCAGCTCATTAGAATCTCGAATCTCCGACTCCCTTTTTCGAAAAAGAACGGGGAACAGATGGGAGAATGTAGAGTTGGGCGAGGAGGGGGTAATAGAAAAGAGTAAGAGAAAAAAAGAAAATAATATGAAAAAAGGGTGTTGGCGAAAGGGAGGAGGATGAAAGAAGGCCGAGACATTGACAATTCGATTTCAACCCATGCGCCACAACAAACAATCCACTGCCCTGATTTTCATTGTTTGACTTGCATTAGCTGGTATCATATCCTGTCTAAGAAACTGTGGGAACAAAGCGCTAGGGTAAAAAGCTGGGGGAATGAAAGCCGAAAAATTGTCGAGCCCTGGTCAAGCTTCACACACGTTTCCTTCCACCTACTTCAATCAAATGCATAAAGTCCACACACTCCTCCACCATACCTACCTTTTCCAGAATTTCACATCCTGTTTCACCTGCCCAGCATCTCACCATCCCTTGTGTCTCACCTCCCCCTGAAGTAGGCCATCTCATCTCAGATGGCCCTCACTGCCTCGTCCCAACTTCCTCAGCTCAGCTCCAACCCCATGCCCTGTTGCGCCCTCAACATTCCACCTGCTCAAAGCGTTCCACCTCCCCAGAATACCACCTCCCCCGCATCTCACCTCCCCCGGAAGTAGGTCATTTCATCTCGGATGGCCCTCACTGTTTCATCCAGCTTCCTCAGCTCCAGCCCCATGCCCTGTTGGTCAATCCCATGCCATGCCATACAATGTCATGCATGTCATGCAGACCATGCCATGTCACAGTACATCCGTATCATGCCATGCCATGCCATACCATGCCATGACATGCCATGCCATGCCACGCCATGCCATGCCATGCCATGCCATGCCATACCATACCATGCTAAATTACGTGTCAAACCATGGCATGATACATCAATGCCACACATCACCCATGGCATGCCATCCCAAGCATCAGAAAGTTGTGTTTGCCTCAGCTCACTGCCACAGAGATCCAATTCAACTCACTTCACGGACGAGGGGACAGAGACAGCTCACAAACTCAGAGCTCCACTTCTACTCACGTAGCCATATGATAGAGCATGGGGCAACACAGCAAGCAGCAGATACAGCATGGGCATGCATGGACGAGGGAACGGAGACGAGTGACAGCCTCACAGCTCAAATTCAACTGACATGGCCACATGATAGCACATGAATGTGGCATGGCGAGCAACAGGTTTAATAGAGCTTGACTTAGAGCCATGGCCATGCATGGACCAATGAGGGGCGGGCCCTGACAGGTCACTCATTCAAGAGTCATGATGGGTGAAATCCCATCCGAATGACAGTATGTTTGAACATTCTAGAAAATCGAGTAGAGACATGATGGGTCAGTAGGCTCCTTGCTCACATCGATCTTCTCCTTCTTCGCTATGCTCTCCCAGTCCTTGGCTGCCACGCCTGACCGCCACTCCAGGTCCACCTGCTCACACACACACGCACACACATTGCATGGATTTGCCTGAAGTGCTGTGCCCCTCCTGCATTCCACAATGTTTGAGGCGCCTCAAAAATCTCCTGCATTCCACGATGTTTGAGGCGCCTCAAAAATCTCCTGCATTCCACGATGTTTGAGGCGCCTCAAAAATCTCCTGCATTCCACGATGTTTGAGGCGCCTAAAAAATCTCCTGCATTCCACGATGTTTGAGGCGCCTCAAAAATCTCCTGCATTCCACGATGTTTGAGGCGCCTCAAAAATCTCCTGCATTCCACGATGTTTGAGGCGCCTCAAAAATCTCCTGCATTCCACGATGTTTGAGGCGCCTCAAAAATCTCCTGCATTCCACAATGTCCTGCCATCTTACATTCACTCTCTCTCTCTAACACACACTCACACTCGCACGCACGCACGCACGCGCGCACACACACACACACACACACACACACATACTCACACATGCACACATACATACCATGAGGGAATCCTTGCCCGGAGTGCCATGCGGCATCCTGAAGCAAGCCATGAACTGCCCTGACTCCTTGGCTGTGAACCCAGAGTGCCCTCCTCCTCTCCACGCTGCTCTGCCATCTCACATATACTCACTTTCACACAGACCACACTCACACGTACACACATGCATACATACCATAAGGGAATCCTTGCCCGGAGTGCCATGCGGCATCCATGGCATGTGTCATGCCATGACCTGCCCCAACTCCTCATGTTACCATGACACTCCACGAGCCTTGTCATGTCCACACACACAGACACAATCACAGTACTCTTGAGTGTGCGTACCATAGGGAATCCTTGCCCGGAGTGCCATGTGGCATCCAGAAGCAAGCCATGAACTGTCCCGACTCCTTGGCCGTGAACCCGAAGTGCCCCTCCTCCACTCCACGCTGCTCTGTCGCCTTACACTCACTCACTCTCACACACGCACCCACACACACACACTCACTCACTCACTCACTCACACTCGTACTCACGCTCACACACATGCATACATACATACATACCATGAGAGAATCCTTGCCCGGCGTGCCATGCGGCATCCAGAAGCAAGCCATGAACTGCCCTGAATCCTCATGTTACCATGGCAGGCCACGAGCCTCGTCATATCCACAGGCACAGAAACAATCACATAACTCTTGAGTGTGCATACCATGAGGGAATCCTTGCCTGGAGTGCCATGTGGCATCCAGAAGCAAGCCATGAACTGCCCCGACTCCTTGGCCGTGAATCCGAAGTGCCCCTCCTCCACGTCACTCTGCCAGTGCAGCTGCCGCCCAAACGGGGACGTCACCTGCAGAGCGGTGATGTGCGGTGATGGGATGTTATGTGCGGTATGTCAGCAAGAACAGAGACGAATTTGAGGTGCATTATAAGAAGTGCCCCTCCTCCACATCGCTCTGCCAGTGCGATTGCCGCCCGAACGGGGATGTCACCTGCCGTGCGGTGATGTGCGGTGATGTGAGGTGATGTGGTGTGATGGGATGTTATGTGAGGTATGTTAGCATGAATAGGGATGATTCTGAGGCGCCTCAAAAGAAATGCCCCTCCTCCATGTCGCTCTGCCAGTGCAGTTGCTGCCCGAACAGGGATTTCACCTGCCATTATGGGATGTGCGATGATGTGCGGTAATGTGTGGTGATGGGATGTGATGTGAGATATGTAAGCTTGACCAAAGACGACGTTTAGGCGCCTCAAAAGAAGTGCCCCTTCCTCCACGTCGTTCTGCCAGTGAAGCTGCCACCCACGCGGAGATGCCACCTTCCATGGCTGATGTGATGCGATGTGATGTGATGTGATGGGATGGGATGGGATGGGATGGGATGGGATGGGATGGGATGGGATGGGATGGGATGGGATGTTATGTGATGTGATGGGATGGGATGGGATGGGATGGGATGGGATGGGATGGGATGGGATGGGATGGGATGGGATGGGATGGGATGAGATGGGATGGGATGGGATGGGATGGGATGGGATGGGATGGGATGGGATGGGATGGGATGGGATGGGATGGGATTGGATGGGATGGGATGTGATGGGATGGGATGGGATGGGATGGGATGGGATGTTATGTGATGTGATGGGATGGGATGGGATGGGATGGGATGGGATGGGATGGGATGGGATGGGATGGGATGGGATGGGATGGGATGGGATGGGATGGGATGGGATGGGATGGGATGGGATGGGATGGGATGGGATGGGATGTTATGTTATGTGATGTGATGGGATGGGATGGGATGGGATGGGATGGGATGGGATGGGATGGGATGGGATGGGATGGGATGGGATGGGATGGGATGGGATGGGATGGGATGGGATGGGATGGGATTGGATGGGATGGGATGGGATGTGATGGGATGTGATGGGATGGGATGTGATGGGATGGGATGGGATGGGATGGGATGGGATGGGATGCGATGTGATGTGATGTGACACGATGTGATGTGATGTGATGTGATGTGATGTGATGTGACGCGATGCGATGTGATGCGATGTGATGTGATGTGATGTGATGTGATGTGATGTGATGTGACGCGATGCGATGCGATGTGATGTGATGTGAGGTTCGTCAACCCTGCCACGCCATGCCACGCAGGAACACGCTGTGCCATGAGGTATGTTAGCCATGTCATGTCATGCCATGCCCTGCTGCCCCGTATCAACGCACAGCATAATCAGCGCATTGTGGTGGCTCATGGTGTCTTAGATAAATGATACTCATGACTAGTTTGCTGAATATTTTGCATACGTGTGGGCTCGACCAGCACAACCAGCACTTTCGGTGATGTTGGTGTATGTCGCAACGACAAGAGTACCCTGGAGAATGAACTTCCTTATAATCACATCGCCCTTTCACAATACAGGAGCGATTTATCTGCCTACCTTGACACCACTTGACACCACTAATTACGTTCCCACGACAAGAGTACCCTGTAGAGTGAACCTCCTTATAATCACGTCTCCCCTTCACCACATTACTGGAGCAATTCATCCGCCTACCTTAGCGGTGATCTTGGTGTGACCGCTGCTCTCGCCGCTCGGCACTACTTGGTACGTCGCGATGACGAGGGTCCCCTCCTGAATCAAACCTTGTTATAATAACAACTCCATTCAAGATGAATATGGTATTTCGCCTACCTTAGCGGTGATCTTGGTGAGAGGGCTACTCTCGCCGCTCGGCACCACTTGGTACGTCGCGACAACAAGAGTCCCCTCCTGAACCTCCTCGCCGAGACACTTGCTATACGCCGTCACCTCGAACCGGATGCCCGCCACGTGGCTGAATCCGACCGCTAGGATCAGCAAGCACGCTACCAGCCGAGGCGCGGAGACTATTGCCATTGTGACCAGTTTGGATGGGAATGAAATCCCACTAGGTCTGAATCTGTCGAGAGATTAGAAGACAACCAGTCCGGCTACTACTTAGCAGGATATTGACGGGAAAATAAGAAGGGATCAAGCGTCAATGATTCCGCATTGTAGTAGAAACGAGGAAGGCTAGAATCGCGGACTTAGCTGGGCAATGCTGACTGTCCAGTGCGGACGAAACTCGGAAAAGGTTCCGTTATTAGCACCTCGAGGCTCCTACGTAAATGTGACCAAACGCGAACGAAAGGCCACACCAGCCTGACGATTATTGACTTGGCAGCCGTAGCTGCTGCAAATCCGCCGCCTCTGCTCTGATTATACCGCAGCAGTGGTGTTGGTGCGGGTGGGCCTGAAGAGATAGATCCAGCCTTGATGTTGCTGACGAGAGTTGTGTTTGCCAGGCTGGTGTGGCAATGGCAATCAATAGCACACGATTTCTTCGCAAGAAACAATGTTTTGGGTTTGAAACCGCTCTAAACCACTCAAAACGACTCGGGAATCGTTCATTGAAATCATTCTGCTTTTGACAACCAAAACACGAATGTCTTTCCTGCATACGCGATATTGACTGCTCCACTCGTATTGTCCTCCATCTCTAAAAATTCCGTTCTGTCGACTGCTGGACTCCTACTAGTGAGTACCAGGGACTACGAGCGACAAGCAGTGACAACAAGCGATCATGATCGAAAAGTAGAGACGATCAGCGACAAGTAACGACGACTAGCGACTACGAGCAGTTGTACGCCTGCAGGACCTGGGACAGCCTTGGTCCATAGAGTGCGACCGCTACCGCATCGAATGCGAGAGAAGCGCGAAGGATGTGTCAATGTTGTGGCGTATGTATGACGAAATGCGGCGAATAACTGACGACAGGCGACCGTTACCGACCATGCTCGACCGCTCCTCATAAAACACGCTTCAGTTACTAACGCGTACGCAGCCATTGCAGTTATGAAGCTGACGCAGGTGCTGTCGCAAGCGCACGCGACAGCTGGTTACAATCGCAACAAGTTCCTCGTTTTCGCGCTGCTGTGCACCAACTGCTTCACCCTCGTCACTCTCTACGGGTACGCGTACTGGCCGGGACTCGTTACCGTTACACGCCCCTGTCCTCCATACCTCTCCACATCCTCCCGAGGCCTCGAGAGTCCTCATTTTCCCCAATTTCCTGTCCAACGCATCTCTCCCCCACCACCCGTGTTTCTCTTCTGAGTCGATTTCCTATTTAATCTCCCACCCCACAGCCCCTGACTTGCTTCTACCGATCACACTCAGCCTCCACTGAACCCCCCTGTTCCCTTTCCGCTCCCCCCAAGTCCCCCCTCCCCCCCTCTCTCCCCTTCCCCCAACCAGCACCGTCCCCCGGTTTTCCGGGACTCTGGATATTGACGACGCCGCTGACGTGGATCTGCGCAGCAGCAGCGGCGGGGAAGGGCGCGGAGGGGAAAGCGCATGGGGGGAGGAAGGGGGTGGCGCGCTTGGGACGGGACAGGGGGGGACATCTGCGCTGCGCCTCACCAATGCTACAGACCGCACTTTCAAGCGAGGGTTTGGCATGCAGGTGAGTCTGTTGGAGCCGGGGATGGGGCCAGGAAAGGGGGGAAGGAGGGAAGGGGGACAGCTGGGCTGGGGGAGGTTGAAAAGCAGGGGCCAGGGAAAGACGCCTGCGCTGCGCCTCTCCAATGCTACAGATCGCACGCTCAAGCGAGGGTTTGGCATGCAGGCGAGTATGTGTGGGCTGGGGATGGGGCTGGGAGGAGGGGGAAGGGGAGCGGGAAGGGGAAAGGGGAAGAGGGAGGGGGATGGAAAGCAGAGGGCAGGGAAAAAATTGCTGCGCTGCGCCTCTCCAATGCCACAGATCGCACGTTCAAGCGAGGGTTTGGCATGCTGGTGAGTGTTCTAAGTCGACTTACAAGCAAAGGATACCTGGGGCGAGGATGAGGAGAAGAGGGCAAAGGGGATGTCAGTCAGATATCTCTTCGCTCCACCTCTCCAACGCCACAAATTGCACGTTCAAACGAGGAGGACTCGTCATGCAGGTGAGTGCATGCAGATGCAAGCTGGGCTCTCGTTTTAGGATAAGTTGCTCTTTTGAGTCGACTCAAAAGCCAGCTCGTTAGGATGAGTTGCTCTTCTTCTATGTATGACCTCTCAACCAGCATAATCATCATCCTGTCTACGTTCCAACCACCAGCAATTGGGCCTCAATGCTTGTGGTTGTTGTCTGAGTGGTTATTCCTTGCTACCAAACCATCGAGGTTGCTGCTCATTTCTTGCTCCCCTCCCCTTGCATTCTCCCTCCCTCCCTCCCTCGCTGTGCGCCTGCCAGGGCTTTGTGTATTTCAGCGCGTACCGCCTCTCTGCAAGCCTCTTTCTCTCCGCTTCACATGCATCGCTCCCATCCCCTTTCCCATGCGCGCCTGCCAGGGCTTTGTGTATTTCAGCGCATACCGCCTCTCTGCAAGCCTCTTTGTGGTGATTGGCCTCTCTCCTCTGCCTCTGCACCGCAACCTCGATGCTCGGGTGTGCCGGTGAGTTGTCTCCTCTCCACTTGGGGCGATTTACGCAGTGGGCTGTATGAGGTAGATATGCTGTGCTGTTCCCCTTGGTGTCTATTGTGCTGCTCTTGAGTCGCCTCATAAGTGGTGCCAATGTTGTTCGGTGTGTTCCCCCTTGCTCTAACTCTGCTGCTCTGCTCCAACCTTCACTTGCTCTCCCTCCTCTGATCCGTCCTCCATATTGGCTTCTTCGTTTCCAGCTGGTATCCTGCCACGTCATCCTCCTCCCCTATCCTCGGCGAAGTCTCGATAGAATACCCCGGCGAATCGCACAGCAAGCCGTATGAGGTGGCAATGCTGTTCTGCCAGCTCAGCAGCCCCACCCCCAGCACAAGAGAGCGGGGGCGGAAAGGGGACGGGCGGCGGAGTGCGGGGGGCCATCTGACGGTTGTGATCGAACGAGAGGAGATCTTGGTGCTCGGCGAACCGGCCAATGAGAAGTTGCCACTCGAGGTGTGTAGGGTTGCGGTGCAGGTGCTTCTATTGTGCTCCTCCTATAACGAGGGATGTTGGTCCAGTCCGTTCTATTCCATTCCTGCGTGCTTCCTCCCTCCTCTCCCTCTCCCATTCCCCATCTACCAACGCAGCCACAGCATAGACCCTTTCTCCCTCCACACCCTCTCCCTTCCACCCTCCTCTCCCTTTCTCCCCCAAGCCAACCCCCAGCCGTCAGCCCCCTACCACAGCAACATCACCTACTACTCCTCGCCCATCTATGGCCAGTTCAACTCCCTCAGAGTCCTCGAGTGGGTGGTATACCGATAGAATTGGAACTGAACTGATTGCTTGGTAAGGAAGGCACTAGGCCTTAAGTACAAACAGGGTTGGGTTGAGCAAAGCTAGGGAAAGGATGGGATGGGAATCCTAGCAAATCTCCAATTGGTGAGTTGGCAGATTTGCAGGATTACGAGGGAATCCCAACCAGATAAGGTTGAGATTACAAATCTACACCCAACCTACAAAGTAACCTAACCGATATAGAATATAGTACAAAGTGTTGACTGACTATTTCTAACACACCCCCTAGGCTGACAACACTTCAGCCACATGGCGGCCCAACACCCATGAACGAGAGGAGGCGGTAGTGGTCTTGGCGAACAAGAGACTTGGTAAACAAGTCAGCAAGGTTGCAGTCGGAGGCAATGTGTTCAGCCTTCAGCTGCTCGCGCTGCACCAGCTCACGAAGAAAGTAGTGACGGACCTCAATGTGCTTGGTGCGGCCGTGGAAGACGGGGTCCTTTGTGAGATGAATGGTGCTCTCGTTGTCACACCAAAGCGTTGGGGCTGGTTGAGGATACCCAAGTTCTGCCAGCAAGAAGGAGAGCCAACGGGCCTCTTAGGCAGCCATGGTCCCGGCATACAGCTCTGCCTCACAGGTCGACAGTGAGACGGAAGACGACCGAGTGGAGCGCCAACTAACAACCCCACTGCCAAGGGTAAAGCAATACCCTTGGGAAGAGCGCCGATCACTCTGGTCATCAGCATAAGACGAGTCACTGTACCCCTCACAAGGCGAACAGGGGAAGAGCCGCCAAGAGTGAGCACATAATCCTGTGTGCCTTTGAGATAGCGGAGGACCCGCTTGGCGGCAGACCAGTGGTGGCTCGTGAAGCGACCAGGTGCAACGTAGCGAGACAGGACAGGACACTGATTGGATAGGCCAAGTCTGGTCGAGTGCACATCATCGCGTACATGAGGGAACCGACGAGCTTGGGGTAAGCCTCATCACAAGGCTCAGGTGAGGGAACAGAGGGTGCAGTGAGTTGGTGCTGCAGAGAGAGTGGGGTGGGCATTGAAGCTGCTTCCTGCATCTTGAACCTGGTCAGAACATTGTTGATGTAGAACTTCTGCGAGAGGGTGATGGTGCGGGCCGTGCGATCACGTGTGATTTCCATGCCCAGATAGTTCGTCAGCTTCTCAAGATCCTTCATGGCCAGCTTCTCACCAAGTGCGGTTTTGACTGTTGCCAGCTCAGTCTGATCCTTGGTGACAAGGATCATGTCATCGACATAAACCAAGATGAAGAAGCAGGATGGTGTTGCTCGGACGAAGAGGCTGGGGTCAGAGGTGGATGGGTGAAAGTCGAGGGACCCTAAGGTGCTCTTGAGCTTGTTGTGCCATTCCCGGGGTGCTTGCTTGAGGCCATAGACTGGTCGATCCAGCTTCCATACAGTGCCTGGTGGAAAGGGAGCTGGAAATCCTTCGGGCAGCTCCATCTAGATTTCCTCTCGAATGATCCCTTGCAGAAACGCAGAGGACACATCCATGCAGTCAACCTCCATGTCATCTCGAGCGGCAACGTCGAGAAGGGTGCGCAGTGTGGGAGGTTTGGCGGTGGGAGAGAATGTCTCAAAGAAGTCCAGTCCATGCTTTTGGGTAAATCCCTTGGCAGAATACTAGGCTTTGAAGGCGGGAAATTCGCCTGGAAGTTGTTTCACTCGGAAAACCCATTTTCCCTTCACAATGTTGACACTGGAGGGAGGAAAGACATTTGTGAAAGTTCCTATGTGAATGAAGGCCTCACCCTTTGCTACAATGGCCCCTAGCCACTGAGCGACGTGAGGACCAGAAACTGCTTCAGCATAGGTGAGAGGTGTGGGGATGGAGGGGTTGTCCGAGAAGTTGAAGGTGGGAGATTCTGCGATATCTGGAAAGAGGGAGCAGAGTGCGTGTATGGCTGAGTCAATCTCAATCAACTCCTCATGTCTGTCCTCAAGAAGGGAGGGCATGAGCGAATAATCACCCCCGAGAGGAGGAGGATTGAGAGAGACACGAATGGAAAGGGAAAGAGGCTTGGGAGCTTTGCGCGAGCGGGTGCGACCAGTGATGGGGGAGGGAGGCGGAGCTGGAGGAGGGGAAGCAGCAGGTGTAGTGGCAGCATCAGGAACAGCAGCTGGATCAGGAGCAGGAGCCAGATCAAGAGCAGGAGCTGGATCAGGAGGAGGAGCAGCAGCAGGAGGACGGCGTTGGTAGGTTTTGAGAGGAATGGGCTCGGGGGCGGGTTGGAGCGAGGGAGACTGCGTGGTGCTGGATGGGGAAGCGGGTGACGGGGGGTCGGAAACTGTGGAGGGAGCAGGAAGAGGAGGAGATGGAGTGGTGGCAAGAGGAAGGCTGTCAAAGTCAGCCCAAGTAAGAGAGGGAGGCGGAGGAGAAGGAGAAACTGTGGAGGAGGGGTAGAATGGGTGGGATTCATCGAAGAAAACATTTCGGTTGCGATAGAGTTTGTTGGTGGGAGGATGGAGGAAGAGGTAGTCTGGCGAGTCCGAGTTGTGCCCGAGGTACACGCACGTGATTGTTTTCGGAGCAAGCTTGCCGCCAGCTGCGCGACGGGCTTGGGAGTTGAGGAGGACATAGGAAGTGCACCCCCATACACAAAGAGGGCGGACAGACGGCTTTTGACCCGTCCACAGCTCTGCGGGGGTGGTGTGGGTGTGGTGAGGATGAGGATGGAGATTGTGGAGGGCGGCAGCATGGAGCATGGCGTATCCCCAAAGAGAGGGAGGGGCGGAAGCATGAGTGAGGAGGCAGCGAGCAATCTGCACCAGGATGCGGTTTCGGCCCTCAACAACACCGTCCTGTTGAGGGCTGTCTGGGAGAGTGAAGGTCTGACGAATACCCTCAGTAGAGCAGAAAGCTTTGAGAGTGTTGCGGAATTCACCGCTACCGTCAGAGTGAAGAATCTTGATTTTTGAAGTGTGAATGAGCTTGCCTGGCCCATTCCATGATGATGGCTGGGGCTTCAGACTTGGCGGTGAGAAGGTGAACGGACACATAGCGGGAATAGTCATCAACGATGACAAGGAAGTAGAAGTGTCCGCCACGGGAACGAACAGGAGCTGGACCCCAAAGGTCCATGTGTACGCGATCGAGAGGTGCGGTAGAGATGGACTCAGTGGGAGGATGGGGCTGTTCCCGAAGCTTGCTCTGTGCACAGTCAAGGCAAGGCGGTCCAGAAAGAGAGGGGGGTTGTGGAAGTGAGGCGGGCAGCCCATGAAGGAGTTGTTTGGTGGCAAGGTCTGAAAGTGCGCGGAAGTTGATGTGGCCGAGGCGGTTATGAAATAGCATAGTCTTGTCAGTGAGGAGGCGGCAGTGACATGAGGGGGAGTCTGAGGATGGAAGCGGAAGGTTGGTGAGGGAGCATGTTTGAACGGGAGGTACAACTAGTGTGTACAGGTTGTTGGAGTTGAGGGTGAAGCGAGCAAGATGGAGTCCAGTTTTGGCGTCAAACATGTCACAGTAGTCAACATCATTGGGAAATATGGTGATCACGCCTGCGTGTTGGATTTCCCGCTGTGCAAGGAGGTTGTAGCGGAGGGTGGGGGCACAGATGCCAATGACTGTGCCGGATGGGAAAGCTGGACACCGATGTACTGCGACCCCTTCTCATTAATAAGACCAGCACCAGAGAACAACAGGTTAAGGCGAACATCAGATGGGGCACTAGCAAATGCCTGAGCAGGCTCCTCCACTGCCTCGACCTGGTTCACGCGACGGGGTGGTGCCCAGTTGGGAGGGCGCTTGTCCTTGGAGACACCGTGGACGTCATACCACTCATCATCTCGCTTCTTGAAGCAAGTTGCCTCAGGGTGGTTGGTGCCATTGCATTTCTGCCCCGCACGTGGACCCTTCCTAATGAGGTACTGGCATGGGGGAAAGGAGTTGCGCCGCTGGACCTGTTCTGCTGCGCCGCTGAAAACCTGTTCCGCTGCGCCGCTGGACCTGTTCCGCTGCGCCGTTGAAAACCTGTTCCGCTGCGCCGCTGGACCTGTTCCGCTGCGCCGCTGGACCTGTTCTGCTGCGCCGCTGAAAACCTGTTCGAAGTTAAGAAGATGCGGAAAATTGCCACGGAGATATAAACACCAGAAGCTTACGATGAAGGAAGTCGAAGGCAGAGAATGTCGCCGTTGAAAAACGAGATGCGCGATGAAGGAAGCCGAATGCGCGCTTGACCGGAGCGACGATGTGAAGTTTTTGAAAAACGCTAAGCGTAGGAGCCGAGAACCGAAATAGGCATAGCCTAGAAGGAGAGAACCATCGGGACGCCAAGGATCGGATTCCGCGTGAGCGGAATTTACTAGCTCGATACCATGATAGAATTGGAACTGAACTGATTGCTTGATAAGGAAGGCACTAGGCCTTAAGTACAAACAGGGTTGGGTTGAGCAAAGCTAGGGAAAAGATGGGATGGGAATCCTAGCAAATCTTCAATTGGTGAGTTGGCAGATTTGCAGGATTACGAGGGAATCCCAACCAGATAAGGTTGGGATTACAAATCTACACCCAACCTACAAAGTAACCTAACCGATATAGAATATAGTACAAAGTGTTGACTGACTATTTCTAACATATACCACCAGCGCAGCACCACCACTGGATGGACCCGCTCTCCTCTCCCTCCTTCTCCACTGTTCCTTCCCTCTGTCTGTCCTGCTCCCAGCCCCCAGCTCCCTATCACAGCAACATCACCTACTACTCCTCACCCATCTACGGCCAGTTCAACTCCCTGAGAGTACTCGAGTGGGTGGTATACCACCAGCAGGGCCACAGCCACTGTGTAAACCTGCTCTCTCTCCCCTCTTTTTGCCCTGCTCCCACCCAGCCCTCAGCCCCCTACCCCAGCAACATCACCTACTGCTCCTCGCCCATCTACGGCCAGTTCAACTCAACTACTTCAGAGTGCTCGAGTGGGTGGTATACCACCAGCAGGGCCACGGAACAGACCTCTGCTCTATATTTTCCCTGCCGTTTCCCCACCCCTTACCCCCATCCCCAGCCCTCAGCCCCTTACGCGAGTAACATCACCTACTGCTCCTCACCTATATATGGCCAATTCAACTCTTTGAGGGTCCTCGAGTGGGTGGTATACCACCAGCGGGGCCACGGGGTGGATCTGTTCCACATGTACGATGCGGGCGGCATGGGCGAGCCTATAATGCGGACGCTGGGTCCTTTTATAAAGGCGGGGCAGATGACTGTAACGGACGTGACTGAAGTGGACGAATTCGAGACATGGTTCGGGCAGGTGAGGGGGATTCGGGAGAAGGGGAAAAGGGGGAAGGAGGGGGGGAAGTGTGGGAGGTAGGGGGAGCATGGGCGAGCCTGTAATGAGGGTGCTCGCTCCAGTTTTATCCTCTCAGGCTCAGAGTGTTCGAGTGGGTGGTATACCACCAGCACGGCCACGGGGTGGATCTGTTCCACATGTACGATGCGGGCGGCATGGGCGAGCCTATAATGCGGACGCTGGGTCCCTTTATAAAGGAGGGACAGATGACTGTAACGGATGTGACTGAAGTGGACGAATTCGAGACGTGGTTTGGGCAGGTGAGGGGAAGTGGGCAGATGAGAGGGAATAGGCAGGCGAGGAGGAAGGGGCAGGTGAGAAGGAAGGGGCAGGTGAGAAGGAAAGGGCAGGTGAGAAGGAACGGGCAGGTGAGAAGGAACGGGCAGGTGAGAAGGAAAGGGCAGGTGAGAAGGAAGGGGCAGGTGAGAAGGAACGGGCAGGTGAGACGGAACGGGCAGGTGAGAAGGAACGGGCAGGTGAGACGGAACGGGCAGGTGAGACGGAACGGGCAGGTGAGAAGGAACGGGCAGGTGAGACGGAACAGGCAGGTGAGAAGGAACGGGCAGGTGAGACGGAACGGGCAGGTGAGACGGAACGGGCAGGTGAGAAGGAACGGGCAGGTGAGACGGAACGGGCAGGTGAGAAGGAACGGGCAGGTGAGACGGAACGGGCAGGTGAGACGGAACGGGCAGGTGAGAAGGAACGGGCAGGTGAGACGGAACGGGCAGGTGAGAAGGAACGGGCAGGTGAGACGGAACGGGCAGGTGAGACGGAACGGGCAGGTGAGAAGGAACGGGCAGGTGAGACGGAACGGGCAGGTGATGGGGAATTGGATTTGCACCTTTCAGGTCCTTTTTCACCTCTCTCTGAGTTCTGAATTGACTTTTGTGTCGACTCAAAAGTCAACTTTGCGCCTTTTCAGGTCCCTCTTCACCTCTCTCTGAGTTCTGAAATACATTCATAAATGACAGACCGACTACCCATCCTCACCTTCTCTGCCCACCTCCCCGTTTCCCCTCCCCGCCCATCAATCAGATGCCAGTGTTCAACGACTGAGTTACTTTTGAGAATTCTCAAAAGTAAACTCAACACAGGGAGTGTAAGAGGGGGGACTGGATTTGCCCCAATCAAGTCCTAGTGGTCAACGTCTGCACCTATCGCTCCCTCTTCCCTTCTCACTGGGCTCTGAAATACATTCTTAGTTGCTAACCCCTTTCTGTCCACCTCCCCACACCCCTACCCCCTACCCAACCAGGTGCTAGTGGTCAACGACTGTGCCTACCGCTCTCTCTTCACCTCTCGATGGGTGCTCTTTCTCGACCTGGACGAGTACCTCTATGTCTCCCAGCCACTGGGCTCGTCCCTCATCACCGCACTCACTCGCTACGAGGTCAGTCAGTGTGCTTCCTATCAACTCGCTCGCTCGCTCTTCACCTCCCGCTGGGTCCTCTTCCTGGCCTTGGACGAGTACCTCTACGTCTCCCAACCGTTGGGCTCTTCCCTCATCACAGCACTCGCACGCTATGAGGTGACTCCAATCTCCTCCCTCCGAATCTTTGCCTCCTGCTCTCGCTGTGCCCTCTTTCTCGACTTTGACGAGTACCTCTACGCCTCGCAGCCTCTCGGATCTTCCCTCATCACCGCACTCAATCGCTACGAGGTAAGTCTGATGTGCGTCCACTTAGCGTTTGCCATTACCTCTCGACGGGTGCTCTTCCTGGGCTTTGACGAGTACCTCTATGTCTCACAGCCGTTTGGCTCTTCTCTCATCACCGCACTCTCTCGCTATGACTCGAGGTGAGTCCGTTGTTCTCCCTTTGACTCTTCGTCTCCTGCTCTCGATGGGTGCTCTGCTCTTCCTTGACTTCCGTGTCGGGCAGCTTGGCCCTTACCTCTACGTCTCGCAGCCCCTCGCCTCTTCCCTCGTCACTGCGCTAGTTAAGCATGACGTGAGTCACCTGTGCTCCTCCAGCTGCTTCCCTCCATTCCATGCTCCTGCCGGGTGCTCTTCCTTGACTTGGACTCGACGAGTACCTCTACCTCTATGTCTCGCAACCCCTCGCCTCTTCCCTCATCACCGCACTTGCTAGGCATGAAGTAAGTCCCATGTGCTTAGTCTTAATGTTTGCCTTCACCTCACCTCACCTCACCTCACCTCACCTCACCTCACCTCACCTCACCTCACCTCACCTCACCTCGCCTCACCTCACCACTTCCTTGACCTTAACGAGTACCTCTATGGTTCTTCTCTCATCACTGCACTCACTCGCTGTTCTTCCTTTGACTCTTACCGCTCGCTCCTGCTGGGTGCTCTTCCCGGACTTTGATGAGTACCTCTTTGTGTCACAACCGCTAGGGTCATACCTCATTACTGCACTCACTCTCTATGAGGTGAGCCAGTGTTCTCATTGACTCTTTGCCTCCTGCTCCTGCAGGGTGCTCTCCCTTTGACTCGAGTCTTCTCTTCTGCGGCCTTTCTTCTCCTCCCTTTTCTCACTTGCTCCCTCCCTTCCCCGTGCATACGTGTCATTCGGCAGTCTCTATTTATACACTGACAAGTTTTCGCACTGAATGAACGTGGCAGCTACTGGATCAAAGAAAGCAACCAACCCAGTGAACGTCTGAGCCACTGAGGCAAGCCACTCAGTTTACTTTACCTCTTATTCCCGCCCTCCTCTATGCAGGAAGCAGCCTACGTCTCCTTTGGCAGTCTTTACTTTTACACCGACAAGTGCTCGCACTCCATGAACGTGTCTGCCTCATCCCCACCCCGCTGGGAGGTGGAGAGGATGATATTCCGCCAGGCGGACTGCTTCTTCAAGGAGAAAATCTGGCGCTCTCCGTCCGGATTGTCTGCTGCCGCTGCTCAATCTTTGTTTTCTGTGTCCTCTCGTATCCACCCTCCCTTTCCATGCAGCAAGCAGCCTACGTGTCATTCGGCAGTCTCTACTTTTACACGGACAAGTGCTCGCACTCAATGAACGTCTCTGCCTCGTCGCCCCCCCGCTGGGAGGTGGAGAGGATGATTTTCCGCCAGGCAGACGTGCACTGTGTGGCGCCCAAGCGTTATGAGTCGCGCGATATGTGCCTGGGGTTTGATGGGCACAGGAAGTACATCGCTGATCCAAGAAAGGTCAAGCTGTTCGGGGTGAGTGAGACAACAGGGTCCTGTCGGGGGTGTCTATCTGGCAGAAGGGGTGTCTATCTGGCAGAAGGGGTGTCTATCCGGCAGGGAGGTGTGGGGGGTGTGTATTTACGAGGGAGGCAGGTGGGAGGTGGAGAGGATGATATTCCGCCAGGCCGACGTGCACTGTGTGGCGCCCAAGCGCTACGAGTCGAGAAACCTGTGCCTGGGCTTCGATGGGCATCGGAAATACATTGTGGATTTAAGAAGGGTCAAGCTGTTTGGGGTGAGTCAACAGGGGTTGCTTTGGGGCTCTCTGGAAGGGAGGCGGCTAAGGACAGGTGATTATTTCGCCAGGCCGACGTGCACTGTGTGGCGCTCAAACGCTACGAACCCGAGACCTGTGCCTGGATTTCGATGGGCATCGCAAGTACGTGGGGCTGACCCGAGAAAGGTCAAGCTGTTTGGGATGAGTGGGTCGACTGGGGTGGTGTTTGGGGTGCTATATGCGCTTGTTCTTGGGGCTTGATGCGTATCGGAAGTACGTTGCTGACCCCAGGGAAAAGATTGCCACGCATAGGACTACATGCATTCAACGCCATCTCAACTCAAACCTCTCTCCTTGCTTCTTCTCACCTTCCACATCACCACACTGCCTCCAGATTCATGCAGTGGCCAAAACGTGGCCTCTACCAACCCCAGCTGCAAGCCTACCTGTTCTATTGACCTCCAATGCAACCACCAGCAGCAGCAGCAGCGCTACCACTGCAAACACCACCACCGGTAGCATCAACAATTCCACCACCACTACCACCGCCACCACCAGCAACACCGGTAGCATCAACAATTCCATCCCTGCCGGCAATCCCACTCCCGCTGCGCTTCTCCCTCCTGCGCGCATGCCCGGGGTGGACATGCATGTGAGGGACGTGCATTTGAATCACTACAGGGCGCTCAACACAAGAGCTATCCGTTCGTGCACCCAGTTTATCCACGACACTGACTGGACCCCCGTGTCGTGGGCTAGAGACTTCTCACTTTCCCACGCTGCTGTGGCTGTGAGAAAATCCTCCCCTCCCTTACCTCCCGTGTACATGTAATCACCACCACAAGCAGCACCAGCAGCAGCACCACCACCCCCATCCGCTGGGGGGGGCATATTGCACCCAGTTCATGCACAACACTGACTGGACTCCCTGTTGTGGACCCAAGACTTCTAGCTTTCCCATCCTGCTGTGGCTATAAGGAAACGATCCCCCCCTCTGCCTCCTGTGTACATGTCGACTGCAGTAATATCCTCTGCCGTCCCTACAGCCGATACCCCCTCCGTCTCAACACTACAGGGACGTACAGCTGAACCACCACAATATAAAAGAATAGCCTGTAATATTATTATTTTTTGTACAGGTTCTAGCTTAGCTGTGCGTCTACATTACAGTATGTCGTACCGCACCCTCGGATGGTAACAACTGTGCATACTTTCATCGCTCGTGTAGCGTCGAATTGAAGACGGATGTCTTGTTGGAGGTACGGTAAATCCTTGTCAACAGAAGTTCCATTTGTAAGGGACCCTATCTGAGTCACGTGCATCAGGGGGTGTCTACAATTATTGCACATTTTGAAGTTGCGACAGCTTTGGAGCACTCATTTTGAGAAGCCGATTTGTGTGGGTCTATACAGTGGTTTGATATGGAAATTTGGCTATATTTAGTGTTCTCCTTGATAAGATATATAATTTATAAGTTTCCCGTTTATACGGTACCCGAAACGTCCAATGAGATCCATCCACTCTGTTCCTGGAGTCAAGACCCGCTATGTGCAGGACATGAGCCACCGTTGGGAATCAGGCCTGTCGCTTGCAGGGCGTTTGCCCTGCTGGACCTTGAATTCCAGGGCTGGGTTGCCCTTGAAAACTGAAATTGATGGGTTGAAAAAAATGTGGCCCTGATTCCTTACAGGGCTGATTTCGGGCTTAGGTCTGGAGTATTAAGGGTAGATTTTTTACGAGCCCTGGAACAAAATCTTTTTGAACTTGCCCTCCCACTCCTCTCCCCCTTCCCCCAAACTCCTCCACTCCCCCTCCCCCTGTTTCTATTTTGATTGCATTCAAACCTGTCTAATTTGGAGTTGCGTGGCTGGGCCACAGATTCAACTCAACATACAACTGGTACTTGTACCAATCACAACCTCGCTCCCATCCCACGACACACAGACAGTAGCGTGAACCAACATGCAGCAGCAAAACACATCTCAGATCCCCGTCATGCAGTGCACCAGCAGGCATGAATGGGTAGAGCAGCAGCAAAACACATCTCAGATCTTTGCTAAGAGTTGGAAGAGGGGAAGTCTGTACGCGTGCGTAGTGAATGACGCTACTAGTTTTTCTATTGCTAACTAGCCTATTAATACTTGCGGACTGCAGCTGTCAGCTTTGTGGTAGAAATGAGGCTGCAGAATTTTCCGCGCCAAACCTGATTTACAGGGAGAAATCAATTTCAGCCCTGAAGCCTAAAGGGCCAAATTCGCCCCGACCCTGCTAAATACAGGGTCGTACATGCCGGGCCCCCTGATTTGTCCGGGGGGCCCAAAACGAAACGACAGCCCTGTTGGGAATACATCTTCAGCCATGCAACCGCTGCTCAAACCAATCCAGTACGGCATGCACGAGCTTCGCTGCAAGGCCCTCCCTCAGTGAGGCATAGGGACTTCCTGCTGTTAGCATGCGGATTTGGCTCCATAATTACCCGTTTGCGGGCGGAATCACGTCGAAATTATTCGGTGTACAACATATTCGCCTAAGTAACACTCTGTAGACGCGACTATATTAATGTACGGCGAGAATGGTGTCCCGAACCGTGTGATTGTAGTAAGGAGGGGAGATACCTACACTACGGTAATCGTCAGCCAAGAGGGGAGTGCGCCCGAACAGCTTCGCAGTGTTCTTGGGATCGTCGGGCGATATGAACTTGCGGCGTGATCGCCCTTATGAACCCCCTCAAGTTTCCTACCCACATCACACCACGGGACATGGCCGAAATGTCGTCGCCTTTTCAGGCACATCGAAAATTGCTTCATCACACGAGTCATGCTCACAAGACAGGTTGCGATTTTTTTGTTCGTGACCTTGCCGAAACGAGTCGTTCACGCGGCCGCGGCCCGCGTCCCCGCAAACCATCGATTGTCGCGAGAGCATCTCTCTCCTCTCCAGTATCGTTCTGCTCACTGTCTCCGCTGTCTCGGAGTCGCCGCGCTCTCTCCCTCCTCTCCTCTCCACCCGCCAGAACTCACCAATCTGAGGCTCAATGACGGGGTGTAATTCGTACGTCTCGTGTACGTTCTTTGCGGTCTAATTCGTTGCGTCACAGTGCAAAACCGTGAAGCTCAGCCACGAATGATGAGCTGTAAACGTACGACCTGCCCACAGCCGCTACGCTTGTACTTCTTTTATGAGGCGACTTTTGAGTCGACTCAAACGTCTCCTCTCCTCGCATGACACACCCAGGAGGATCAATGAGCGAGCACGTTTGCTCTGGACGGCAGAGCCTCCACCATTCACGTTTCCGTGTCGTTCCAGCAAGTTATTGATTATCTCGCTGCTGTTCGTTGTGACGCTCTAGCGGTTCTACTACCAGCAGTACCCGTGCTCCTGTTTTTGAGGCTCCTAGTGCTACAACTAGTGGTAGTTGCTGCTGCTGCTGCTGCTGTTTCCATGGCAATCTCAGCCTGGCGCGCCGTCGCACCACCGCCGCTGATGCGCGGCGTGGCTCTTCCCGCGTGGCTCAAGCGGCGCGTGACCTTCTACCGGCTGCACATGCTGTGCTTCGTTATAGTCATCCTCGCTTTCACGCTCGTCTTCTGCGTGGCGCCGAGCGGGCCAGCAGGGAAAATCAGCTTCATAGACGCGCTCTTCAACGTGACGTCGTGTGTGTGCCTGGCGGGACTCATTGCTGTTGATGTGGGGGTCTTTACTGACGGCACCAACGTTGCTCGCCTTCTCCTCATGTTCATGGGCTCCCAGGTGCGTGGTTAGAAAGAAACAATGACTTGGTGGTAACCAGTAATCGCATGGTGAATGAAACCCTCATTGGTACATGCTCTCAATCAGGCCCCACGCCATGCCACACGCCATGCCATGCCATGCCACGCCATGCCACACGCCATGCCATGCCATGCCATGCCACGCCATGCCACACGCCATGCCATGCCATGCCACGCCATGCCATGCTGACAGGTGCTGACAGCCCTGGTGCCTGTCCTGCTGCGCCACATTGGAGTCATTTCTTACGATTCTAAAAATTGATTAAAAAAATGGCTCCCATCTCTCTCTGTGTGTGCCAGGTGGTGACGTCCCTGGTGCCGGTCTTGGTGCGCCGTTACTACTTCCACCGCCATCTCGCCCACGCCAGCCTGCCATAAATCGAGTTTGGGGACGTCTCAAAGCTTGACTGCCATCTCTTTCTCTCTCTCTGTGGCTTGCCAGGTGGTGACGTCCCTGGTGCCTGTCTTGGTGCGTCGGTACTACTTCCACCGCCATCTCGCCTGCTCTGGCCTGCTCCAGACCCAGCCCTCCGCCTCCAACTACGGCCCCAAAGCCTCTGACACTGCAGCCTCCGCCTCTCAGGAAGCGCAGCATGGTGCAGGGGGCGAAGGAGGAGGAGGAGGAGGAGGAGGAGAAGGAGGAGATGGAGGAGGAGAAAACATATCAGGGAACAACGGAGCCTGGTCTGTAAGTCTGCCCCCTGCAGCTCCAGCTGCTGCGAGTCCCAAGAGCGTCTGCAGCAGCGGCAAGGGCAGCAGGGGTAGCAGGGGCAGCAGTGACAGTGGCAGCAGCAAGGGAAGGCAGGGAGGCAGTGGAGGAGGCGGGTTGAGAGTGCTGGGGCAGCTGCAGGGGAGTAGAGTGCATGCTGGGGGGGAAGAGGGGGGAGGAGATGGTTTTGCTGACGTTGAAACAGGCCCAGCATATCCTATCGCCAGTGACCCCACTGCATACCCTTCTGCTGCTGCTGCTGCTGCGGCTGCTGCTGCGGCTGCTGCTGCTAGCTTAAGCGGAGGAGGAGGAAGTACCTCATCTGCCTGCATTCCCCCTCTTGTCTCTTCCTCGCCCGCCCCCTCCCATGAGATACCTGCTGCCACTGCAGGCACTGTCGCTCCAGCAGGCGAGTCCCATGTGGCCTCTGTGGCTGCAGCTTCTGGTGCAGCAGCAGCGGCAGGAACAGCTACAGCAGCAAATGCAGCAGATGCAGCAACAGCAGCAGCAGGTGCAACAACAGCAGCAATAGCAGCAGCAGCGCCTGTGGTCCGAAGGCCCTTAGGCCTGACAACTTTTGAGGCGCCTCAAGAATCAGCAGCTCCCACGGGCCGAAGGCCCTTAGGCCTGACAACTCTCCTGGAGAAACTCCTGGAGGAGGCAAGAGAAGGGCGGCAACCCTTGACTCCAGGTGATGGTGAGGGCGAAGGGCGTGGCGCCAGACGGGGGACGGATGTGGAGGAGGGATGGGTGACACGTGGTGGGTTGCGCCGGCGGGGTGGAGGCAGAGGGGCGGAGGCAGAGGGGGCTGTGGGGATGAGCTCGATGACTTGGGCCGGGGAAACGGCTAGGATTGAAGGGCAGCGCCTCCAATTGGCGCTTGAGGCGCTTAGAGCTCAGCAGCAGCAGCAGCCGCAGGAGGAGGAGCAGGAGGCGGCAGCTACAAGGCGCTCCTCCCTTGACCTGTTCACCTCAAGGCTAACTCGTGCTGCATCTCTCAACCAATCCGCGTTAAGAGCACACTCCCTACCACACGCCCCCGCATTCTTGCCATTCCTGGGGGGTCTGGAGCACAGGGCAAGGCAGAGGAGGAGCGGGAGGTTGAGCCGTGAAAGCAGTGTGACCGGCACAAGCCTTGGGGGGGATCTGGATTTCGCTGATGCTGATGGTTACGGGTTTGCTGATGGTTACGCGGATGCAATGGTGGATGAATGGCTGACGGCAGCACAGCCAAGTGAACTCAGATTCCTCGAGCTCAGGTGAGCCCTTTCTCCCGTCCTTGTGGCTCAGGTGAGCCCTCCCTCCCCTCCTTGTGGCTCAGGTGGGCCCTCCTCATAGCTCACTTTCCCGCACCACTGTTCTGCCCTGCTGCTGTTCTCTGATGGACCTCTTTCGAAAAATCTCATTTTTGAAATGATTTTCTTGTGCATTGCATGTGCCATGTGCGACATGCCATGTGCAATTTGCAATGTGCCATGTGCCATCTCTGCCACGTGCCATGTGCCACGTTCCATGCTATGTGCCCTCTCTCTGTGCCATCTGCTCTGCAATGCCCCCCTTTCGATGTGGAACCTGCACTTGCACATTGCCCATGCATGCACATGTACTTGCACATGTACTTCACATGTACTTGCACATGCACATGCACATACACTTGCACATCCCCATCCCCATTTCCATCCTCATCCCCATCCCCATCTCCATTCCCATCCCCATCCGCATCCCATCCCCTTCCCCCTATCCCACCCTATCCCATCCCCATCCCCATCCCCACCCCCATCCCCATCCCCATCCCCATCCCCATCCCCATCCCCATCCCCATCCCCATCCCCATCCCCCTATCCCTATCCCATCCCAATCCTCATCCCAATCCCCATCCCCATCCCAATCCCCATCCCAATCCCAATCCCCATCCCCATCCCAATCCCCATCCCCATCCCCATCCCCATCCCCATCCCCATCCCCATCCCCATCCCCATCCCCATCCCCATCCCCATCCCCATCCCCATCCCCATCCCCATCCCACCGTCCCTATCCCTATCAAGGGCACTGGAGACGTTAAGCTGGCTGGTGCCAGCATTCCTCGCCGCATCGTATTTTGAGGCGTATTTTGAGGCGCCTCAAAATGCATCCCCATCCCCATCCCCATCCCCATCCCCATCCCCATCCCACCGTCCCTATCCCTATCAAGGGCACTGGAGACGTTAAGCTGGCTGGTGCCAGCATTCCTCGCCGCATCATATTTTGAGGCGTATTTTGAGGCGCCTCAAAATGCATCCCCATCCCCATCCCCATCCCACCGTCCCTATCCCTATCAAGGGCACTGGAGACGTTAAGCTGGCTGGTGCCAGCATTCCTCGCCGCATCGCTGCTCACTGCCTTCCTCCTGCTGCTGCTCATCGTTAGCCTCTCTGCCTCCGCCAAGGCAAATCTGCAGGCCAACAGCGTCAACAGCGTCTTCTTCTGTGCCTTCCATATCAGTCAGCTGCCCTTCTTGCCAGTCAGCTGCCCTTCTTGCCAGTCAGCTGCCCTTCTTGCCAGTCAGCTGCCCTTCTTGCCAGTCAGCTGCCCTTCTTGCCAGTCAGCTGCCCTTCTTGCCAGTCAGCTGCCCTTCTTGCCAGTCAGCTGCCCTTCTTGCCAGTCAGCTGCCCTTCTTGCCAGTCAGCTGCCCTTCTTGCCAGTCAGCTGCCCTTCTTGCCAGTCAGGCGCCTTCCATCCCAGTCATTCACCTTCCATCCCAGGCAGCCGATTTCCATGTCACTCACTCAACTTTCATGTCATCCCCCCTCCATCTACCCTCACTTGTCCCTCCCTCGGCCCCCATGCTTCCTCCCTCCCCCCCACACAGGCGATTTCAACGTTTTCCAACACAGGGGCAGAACTGCTGAACGATAACCTAATTTTGGGCGCCTCAAAAATAGACCCCTCGGCCCCCATGCTTCCCTCCTCCTTCCCGCACAGGCTATGTCGACGTTTTCCAACACAGGGGCGGCACTGCTGAACGATAATCTAATGGGGTTCGTGAGGGTGCCAGCTCTGATCATCGTCACGTCGGTCTTCATTCTCATTGGCAATACCATGTACCCGCCCACGCTGCGAGCCCTCCTGCTTCTGCTCCGGCACTTCTCACGAGGAGAGAAAAGGGTAAGGTCTGCACCGCACTGCACCCTCTTGAATTTGATCACTCTAAGAGGGAACTTCTGCACCGCACCACACCGGTCTCGTAGATGGCTAATGACTGCACCCTTACCCGTCTTTCCCTTCACATGGTTGCCGTTTTCGCACTAGGTCCCCCACCGCTCTCCAGTCACCTCTCTTCTTGTTCCTGGCTCCCTCCCTCCCTGTGTTGCACTGCACGCACACTTGGCAATCCTTTTTTCTACTGTACCATCCTGCAGGTTGTTTTCGAGGCTGCACATCAATTCTAAAAAACAACATCCATCCTGCAGTGTGATCCCTCAGAACATCTACTCACACTCTCCTGCATTTGCACACACACTGCGTGCACCCCTGTTGAGGTCATGTGAAAACAGTCTCTTACATCGCAGGGTTCCTATTTTGAAAAATATATCTGCTACCCCCACACCTACATTGTTGACCCCTTCAGTTTGTCCACACCTACCTACCGCATCTCATCTTACAGGCGCACAAATGCCATTAGCACCTCTTCTGAGGTGACTCAAAAGCAGACTCATTGCAGTCGGCGTTTCTTACATTGAGAAGTGTCTGCAACCCTCTCTCACCCTTTGCCCTGGCCGGCAGTTTGTCTACTCGTACCTTCTTTTGCGCCCGCGCAAGTGCTACACGCACCTCTCTTGAGGTGCTTCAAAAGCAGACTCATAAAACTGGGTTCTTCTTATACTGACAAGTGATTTTCGCCCCCCTCACCCCGTGCCCCTCAGTTCGTCTACTCCTACCTTCTCGTGCACCCACGCAAGTGCTACACGCACCTCTTCCCACCGCGCTCCACCGTGATGCTCGTGCTAACAGTGCTCGCGTTCAATCTCACGGAGTTTGTCTTCTTCTGTGCCACTGACTGGACCTCGCCTGCCATTGACGGCTTCACCAGTGAGTTGCAGGTGGACTGCGGGTATGCGAAAAAGACCAACAAACAAGGATTACGTATATATTCCCAGAGGATTTGTCTTCCTGAGGGAACTTTTGCGTCGACTCAAAAGTCACCTAAAGACCAACAAACAAGGATTACGTACGTATTTCCTGAGGATGTGTCTAGGAAGAGAGCACTTCTTCCTTTTGGTGGGGGCTTTGTCTGCCCAAAAAAAAAAACAAAAAACAAAACAAAACCCCACACACAATGTTACTCCACATTCCCCCCACCTCATGGTTGTGTGTGAGTGCATGCCAGGTGGATATTGGCTGGATATTTCCAATCTGTGAGCACACGCAATGCTTTTTGAGGCACCTCAAACACAGTTTCTCCACTCTTCTCCCTCTCTACCCTTTGTGTTTGTGTGTGTGCGCATGGCAGGCGGGACCAAGGTACTGGCAGGATATTTCCAATCTGTGAGCACACGCAACGCGGGATTCAACGTAATTGCCATCGGCCTCCTGCGCCCCCCCATGCTGCTGCTATACCTGGGCATGATGTGAGTGCATGGTGTGAGAGTGCAAGGGGCATGGTGTGAGAGTGCAAGGGGCATGGTGTGAGAGTGCAAGGGGCATGGTGTGAGAGTGCAAGGGGCATGGTGTGAGAGTGCAAGGGGCATGGTGTGAGAGTGCAAGGGGCATGGTGTGAGAGTGCAAGGGGCATGGTGTGAGAGTGCAAGGGGCATGGTGTGAGAGTGCAAGGGGCATGGTGTGAGAGTGCATGGGACATCACCCTCCCTTACATATCCCAGCCTCCCTTCCAAACTCTGCTCAGGTGTGTGGCCATGAATCCTTTGCACAAAAAAATATCATTACCAACTCTGGCTTCACATGGAGTTTCTGAAAATTCTAAAAAACACCCAGCCCCCATTCCATTCCATTTCATTCCATTCCAATCCAATCTCACAACCGCCCTCCTTTCCATCCCCACAACCACCCACCCTTCCATTCCATTCCCTGCTGCTCTCTCGAACGTGAGCAGGTACGTGGCTGTGTATCCTCTGTACCTGACGAGGCAGACATCGAGGGAGCAGAGGGAGGTGTATGATGACGAGGATATTGGGGTGTTCTGGGAAGACCTGCAGGCAGGTTCTGTTCCAAGTCCCTGCGAATGAGTGAGAACTTGTGGGATGGGGAGGGGTGTGGGGGATGGGGAGGGGTGTAGGGGACGAGGCAGACGTCAAGGGAGCAGAGGGAGGTGTAAGACGATGAGGACATTGGGGTGTTCTGGGAAGACCTGCAGGCAAGTTCTTGAGTGGCTTTTGAGTTGACCCAAAAGTCAAGGGAGCAGAGAGAGGTGTATGACGACGAGGACATTGGGGTGTTCTGGCAAGATCTGCAGGTGAGTTCACATTACATCCCTCTGATGCAACAGCAGTCAGATCCTTCGCTCGGGAAACTGCCACTGCTAAAAATTTAAAAATTGGCGCTTAAGACGTCGAGGGAGCAAAGGGAGGTGTACGATGACGAGGACATTGGGATGTTCTGGGAAGACCTGCATTCAAGTTCTTGAGTGGCTTTTGAGTCGAGATGGTCATTAAAGTCTGTTGTGTGTGTGTGTGTGTGTGTGTGTGTGTGTGTGTGTGTGTGTGTGTGTGTGTGTGTGTGTGTGTGTGTATGTGTGTGTGTGTATGTGTCTGTGTTTGTGTCTGTGTCTGTGTCTGCGTGTGTGTGTGTGTGTGTGTGTGGGTGTGTGTGTGTGTGTGTGGGTGGGTGTGTGTGTGTGTGTGTGTGTGTTTTCACTCTTGAGAAACAACTGGGCTTTTCCATCCTTCACCGCCCACCATCCATGCCACTCTCATCCCTCCTCGCTTGTCATTTTGTAACATGGCACATCACACGGCGTGACGCAAGTCATTCAGGGGGGTGTGCTGCTGGATCAGAAGTTATGTAAACAGATAGTGATTCAGCTGGCCTTATACATCACCTGCCCATGTGCCTTCCCTCGACAATCCATGCAGGGGGGGGTGTTGGACCACGGGGTGTTCACCCAGGGCAGAGGGCTGCTCCTGCGCGATTCAGCGATGCTCTTCATGGCTCTGCTGGTGATCTGCCTCATAGAGAGCGCCAACATCACCAACGACATCTCCAACTTCAACATCTTTAACATCGCCTTTGAGCTCATCAGGTGAGTGAGTGCGCCCAGTCCCCACATGCTTGTTCAAACCTTCATCAAGGGACAGCTTAGGCCCTCGATCGCTCTTAATGGCTCTGCTGGTGATCTGCCTTATAGAGAGCGACAACATCACCAACGACATCTCCAACTTCAACATCTTTGAGCAGGTGGGTGTGTGTGTGTGTGTGTGTGTGTGTGTGTGTGTGTGTGTGTGTGTGTGTGTGTGTGTGTGTGCGCGTGTGCGTGTGTGTGCGTGCGTGCGTGCGTGCGTGCGTGGGTGTGTGTGTGTTATTTTTTTGTCGGTGCCTCAAAACCCGTCTTCTCAGGTGCTTCGCTTGAGAGGCGTCTCCATAGTGGATTTGGCAAATTTAACCTCTTCTAATTTTGACATGCCTTAGTAATGTGCTTCGCCTGGCCACAGCTGCTTTCTGGTGACTCTGTCTGAACATCTCTCAACATACCCATCCTTGCACGTGTTCTTTCCTGGCAGTGGATACGGCAATGTGGGTCTCTCCCTGGGCTACACCTGTCCACCTGAAGCTGGCCCCAGCTGTGTCTCCCCTCCTTACAGCTTCTCTGGTGCGTCCTATCATATAAATTCCCCAAGTGCCTTCTCGGGTGCGTCATATCGTAGAATTTCCCAAAGTGCCTTCTCTGGAATTCCTGGTCCAAGGTGGTTCGTATTTTAGAATCCTCAAAAGCACCCCGCAGGCGCGGGGGAAATTCCTGGAACTAGGAGGTCCTGGCGATATTTTCAATAGGCTCCTGAAAACCATATTATGCCTCTCTCTCTTCTTCCCTCGAATCCCTCTGATTTCTACCCACAGGCGTGTGGGGCCCTTGGTCGAAGCTGGTGCTCGTGCTCATGATGCCGCTCGGAGTTTTTCTCTCAGATGACTCGGAACAAAGTCATGTTTCTCTCTCCTTTCCACGTACCCCTTTTGCTCCCCACAGGCGTGTGGAGCCCTTGGTCCAAGCTGGTGCTCGTGCTCGTGATGCTGCTGGATGTTTTTTCTTCTGGTTGCACGTCAGTAATAGGTCATGTTTCCCTCTCTCCTTTCCCCGTACCCATTTTCTCCCCACCTTGCAGGTGTGTGGAGCCCTTGGTCCAAGCTGGTTCTCGTGCTGGTAATGCTGCTGGGCCGCCACAGAGGCCTGCCTGACAACATCGACGCTGCCATCTCCCTCCCCAACCGCAACCAGTTCATTCCTGAACCACCTGCACTGCCTGCCCCACCTTCTGCATCTGCTGTATCTGCCGTCCCTGTTGTCGCACCTTGCATGCGTTCCACATGTGCACCAAGGTGACTGAAGAGTCGACTCACGAGTCGCTGCCATCCCCATCCCAGGCCTGCACTAGTTCCTCCCTCCCCCGGCCGTACCACCCTCGGCCGCACGTCCCCCTCCCACCCAGGTTGCTCCTCCCTGCCGCTCCTCCCCTGGTCTCTCCTCCCCTAGTCGCCCCTCCCCTAGTCGCCCCTCCCCTAGTCGCCCCTCCCCTAGTCGCCCCTCCCCTAGTCGCCCCTCCCCTAGTCGCCCCTCCCCTAGTCGCCCCTCCCCTAGTCGCCCCTCCCCTAGTCGCCCCTCCCCTAGTCGCCCCTCCCCTAGTCGCCCCTCCCCTAGTCGCCCCTCCCCTAGTCGCCCCTCCCCTAGTCGCCCCTCCCCTAGTCGCCCCTCCCCCGGCCGCTCCCCTCCCCCACCGCTACTCACCTCAGCCTCCCCCCCCTTCCCTCCCCCTCTCCCCCGCTCCACCAACCACTCCACCTTCCACATCTGCTGCATCTGCTCTGCGACCACGTGCTACCAACCAACGAAACGGTGTCTTGCTTCTGGAGGTGGAGAACGGACATAGAAGGTTCCTGCTTTGTTGCTCCAATCGCTTCACTCAGACTTGGGTTCTCCGACTGTCATGCTCCGAGGCGCTGCTTCTTTATCTTCAGTTTCCAATTTCCAATCTACATAATCGAACTAGCTGAGTGCTGATTACTTTGGTTAGTCGCTGCTAGTAATCCAAATGCAAATACAGTATCAACACATCTCACATATGATCATACAATGCATGCAGAAAGAACCTCTAGTCCATCCGAGGGTGTGAACCGCTGTGCTTTGAGCTGACTCAAAATGTATCCATTGGTCATGTAGCACATGCGCCACCTCTAGTTTCCCAGTCAATGGTTCATCATCGCGGCGCCACCCACTCGCCCTCACCACCTCACACAGCCCGTCAAACCTCTCCCCCCCCCCCCCCCTCCGCCCCTCCTTGCCATGCGCTCATGAGGCATGCGCCCTCCCATCCCTCCCTCACTTCCTCTTATTCGCTGATTCCAGCAGCAGTTGCCAGTCTCCCGGCCGCGCCAGCAAGCCATCGTCACAGCGCCACCCGTTCGCTCTCAGCGCCTCACACAACCCATCAAACCCTCCCGCCATGCGGCCAAAGGAAGCATGCAGCATCTCTAGCTTCTCGAAAGAGGCTAACTCGGCTGCAGTTGCACTTGCACCCCTCATTTCCTCTTCTCCTCAGGTGCCAGCAGCAGCCACCAATCGCCTCCCTCATTTCGAAGTATTATAGCTTGGAAGATGGTTGACCGAGGCAGTTCAGAGGCGAGAGGTTTGTCCTCTTGTGGATTTTCAGCTTTTTCGTCCAATAGAATTCAAGTTAATCACATGCCATTTTTGTCCCCCTAATGTTCCTAAGAAGT
The DNA here is from genome assembly GCA_948144175.1 of Closterium sp. NIES-65. Classification (NCBI taxonomy): domain Eukaryota; kingdom Viridiplantae; phylum Streptophyta; class Zygnematophyceae; order Desmidiales; family Closteriaceae; genus Closterium; species Closterium sp. NIES-65. The sequence goes on along the minus strand of CANXME010002156.1, from coordinate 207,934 downwards.
TGCACCCTGCCTTTAAAGGCACAAGTGAGGGATTTTTGGGAGCTGGGGGTGCAATTTTCAGGTGGGGCAGTGCAAGTGAATCCAGCAGAGGCGAATTCGGCTTCACTTGCACCCCTCATTTCCTCTTCTCCTCAGGTGCCAGCAGCAGTCGCCAGTCTCCTGGCCGAGCCAACAAGCCATCGTCACAGCGCCACCCATTCGCTCTCAGCGCCTCACACAACCCATCAAACCCCGCAGCCATGCGGTCATACGAAGCATGCAGCACCTCTAGCTTCCCCAAGGAAGCGAATTCGGCTGCGCGGGCTTGGACGTGGGTGCGCGCTTGGGGTGCGAGAGAGTGGATGGTGGGGCAGAGGACGTGTGGAGAGAGGGTGCGGAGGTAGGCGGCTTGCAGGGCCGCTCTGAGGAAATCCCTTGGGAGTGCCCCCTCCTTCAACACTACCTGCATGGATGGTGGTTGCAGGGGTGAGAAGGCATGGGGATGAGAGGAGAAGGAATAGATGTGAGGGGAAGAGGAGAGCATGCAGCACCTTGATCTGCTTCCCCAAGGAGGAAAACTCGGCGGCGCGGGCTTGGACGTGGGTGCGCGCTTGGGGGGCGAGGGAATGAATGGTGGGGCAGAGGACGTGTGGAGATAGAGTGCGGAGGTAGGCGGCTTGCAGGGCCGCTCTGAGGAAGTCCCGAGGGACTGCTCCTTCCTTCAACACTACCTGCATGGATGGTGGGTAGAAAGAGTGGATGGTGGGGCAGAGGACGTGTGGAGAGAGCGTGCGGAGGTAGGCGGCTAGTAGGGCCGCTCGGAGGAAGTCCTTTGGGAGGGCCCCCTCCTTCAACACTACCTGCAAGAAGAATGGTGAGTGGTTGATAGGGGTGAGAAGGCAAGAGGTGTGGAGAGAGAGTGCGGAGGTAGGCGCCTTGCAGGGCCGCTCGGAAGAAATCCCAAGGAAGAGCTCCTTCTTTCAACACAACCTGCATGGTGAGTGCGTGGGGTGAGGAGGAATGGCGGTGTAACGAGGAGATTATTTAGTGGCAGGTGGATTGGAGGGCAGCCCGGAGGAAATCCCAAGGGAAAGCTCCTTCTTTCAACACAACCTGCATGGTGAGTGCGTGGGGTGAGGAGGCATGGCGATGGAACGAGGAGATCAATCTAGCGGCAGGCAGGTGGATTGGAGGGCAGCCCGGAGGAAGTCCCGAGGGAGAGCTCCTTCTTTCAACAGAACCTGGATGGTGAGTGCGTGGGGTGAGGAGGCATGGCGATGGAACGAGGAGATCAATCTAGCGGCAGGCAGGTGGATTGGAGGGCAGCCCGGAGGAAGTCCCGAGGGAGAGCTCCTTCTTTCAACAGAACCTGGATGGTGGGTGACAGATAGGGGTGGGTGGGAAAGCAAGAGGTGAGAATCTAGATGCAGACAGCTTGCAGTGGGCAGAAAGAGTGGATGGTGGGGCAGAGGGGGTGTGGGGCGAGCGTGCAGAGGTAGGCGGCTTGTAAGGCCGTCGTCACTCATGGTTGGAAGGGCAGCAGCACTAAGAGAAAGTGAGGCGCCTCAAAAAAAGTGGGGCAAGCGTGCAGAGGTAGGTGGCTTGTAAGGCCGCTCGGAGGAAGTCCCGAGGTAGAGCCTCCTCTTTCAACACAGCCTGGTGAGTGACAGGGGTGAGAATGCATGGAGGTAAGAGGAGAAGGAATGGATGTGAGAGGAAGAGGAGAGGTAGTCTGCTTGGAGCGCCGCACAGAGGAATTCCCGAAGTAGATCCCTCTTCTAGCTCAACTTGCATGGTGCTCTTTCAAGAGAGGGATCTCTTTTGAGACTTCCTCCGTGCGGCGGCGTGACACCCCTAACACAACCTGCATGGTGAGTGTCAGGGGTGGAAGGGACGGGATTGAGACGAGGAGGCACACATGCGGAGGTGGCCGGATTTGTAAGGCCGCCCGGAGGAGGTCCCTAGACAGATCCCTCTTTCAACACAACCTGCAGGCCCCCACACATTCCCGTTCTCCCACCCACCCACGCACACAGATGCACACAGCATGAACCTGCATCTGCCCTGTACGCTCGTCCTGTCAAAGGAGGTACTTCTCTCCTCGGCATATCCCATCCCAGCCACCGCCTCTGCCTCCTCCCACTGCACATCACAGCACAGCACACCTGTGTGTGCCTCACTCCCATCTCAAAACACAAGCATGCGCAGCAGCACACGCACCTGCATCTGCCCCGTACGCTCGTCCCGCCCAAGCAGGTACTTCTCTCCTCGGAATATATCAGCCATGGTCTCAGCCTCCCGCTCTGTGTGCGCCACTGCGGCCAAGGGCACCCCAAATTCGATCCAGTTCTCACTCCCTGTGCCGGGAAGGGGTGGAGGAGACGCCTGGGAAAGGGGACGCGGAGAAGGGGCGGGGGAGGGGAACGGGTGGAGAGGGGGGAATGAGGGGGTTGAGAGGTCTCTTTTTGCGCCACTGCTGCCAAGGGCACTCCGAACTCGATCCAGTTCTCACTGCCTGTGCCTGGACGAGGAGGGGGAGAGGCCTGGAAAGGGGAGGAGGGGAGGGGGTTCGGGTGGAATGGGAGTAAGGGAGTGTTGAGACGTCTGTCTGTGTGAGCCACTGCTGCCTACTTGCCAAGGGCACTCCGAACTCAATCCAGTTCTTGCTACCTGTGCCGGGGAGAGGTGGAGGGGACGCCTGTGAAGAGAGAAAGGGGAGAAGGAGGGATGAGATCTCTCTGTGTGAGTGAGGCACTGCAGCTAAGTGGCACTTGTAACGCACATGCAATGCACATGCACCATACATACATGCACCACACATACATCACACATGCACCACACCAGAGATACCTTGGGCGAAAATATCGATTTGAGGGGCGGCAGAATGGGTTCCTGGGAGTTGACTTCGATGACACCTGGCACCCTGCCATTGGTCACGTACTCTGCCAGGACAATATCTGGGGAAAGAACAGTGGTAGAAGAGAGCACAGGGGAAGCAGAGAGGACAGCGCAGCGGAGCAAGCTACTTAGACAGAAACAGGTGAAGGAGGGAACTAATTGAGTTGTGCTTACAGCGACCGTCGTGCCTTACAGCTCAAAGACACGACGGTCGCTGCTCTGGCGAATGTTTTTGGGGCGCCTCAAACTTTTTGAGATGATTTTTGAGGCGCCTAAAAAACAATTGTGGTTACAGCTCAAAGACATGACATGACAATAGCTGCTCTGGAAGTAACTATCTGCTTCTGAATCCACTGAATTGAATGCTTGTGAGGCTTCCTGCAAGCAAGTACTTATTTTACCTGCTCTGAAGGGGTTGAGCGTCCTGAGTTGAACGGCCTTGTACGAGCGGTAGTTGCAAAACAGGTGGGCGGCGGACAGCAGGCCATGAGTTGCCCACAGTAGAGGGCCCCGGGTGCCCACGTGAGGAGCAACGACGATGCCTAGTGCCATCCCCAATGTCTTGCTCACCATGCCCTGTGCCTCTGCGCGTGCTAGCACCTGAGGGGAGAGGAAGAGGAGGAACAGTCAGAGAAAACACACAAATGGTTGGGTTCGGACAGCAGGGCGTGTGTTGCCCAGAGTAGAGGACCCCTCGTGCCCACGTGAGGAGCAATGGCGATACCCAGGGCCATGCCCAATGTCTTGCTCACCATGCCCTGTGCCTCTGCGCGTGCTAGCACCTGAGGGGAGAGGAAGAGGAGGAACAGTCAGAGAAAACACACAAATGGTTGGGTTCGGACAGCAGGGCGTGTGTTGCCCAGAGTAGAGGACCCCTCGTGCCCACGTGAGGAGCAATGGCGATACCCAGGGCCATGCCCAATGTCTTGCTCACCATGCCCTGTGCCTCTGCACGTGCTAGCACCTGTGGGAGAGGAAGGCAGGGTGGAGTGGAAGGGAGAACACGGGGAGCGTAATGAGAGGAGCACAGCACCGGGCCTATCGTGCCCATGTGTGGGGCGATGGCGACTCCTCATGCCATGCCATCCTAATGTCTTGCTCAATGCTCACAATACCCTGTGCGGCTGAGCCTCTGCGCATACCAACACTCGGGGTGGTAGGGTTGGTTAAGAAGGGGGATGAAAGGCTGACGAGTTAAGACATGTGACTCGTGAACCTGAAAACCATAAGAGCCGCTTACTTCCATTCCCAGCACACGCCTATAAAAGCACCGATATAAATGTTAGGCCTTTTTTTAAGGCTTTCTGCAATTTGAACCCATACAACCCCAGCCAGGATTATAGAAGGTAAGGAAGTCCAAGGAGGGAGCATATCCCCCCTACTGGCCCCATTGGCTCCCGAGACGGCGTTGAATCTCACCTCGGTGCGGTACAAGAGAGGAGGAAGAGGAAGAGAAATTATAATACCGAAGAGCAAACAAGGGGTACTATAACGCAGAGCGTGGACAATAAAGAGAGTGACAATAGCGAGAGGGGAGATGAAACCCCCCCATGACCCCCCCCAAGGCCCCCCTACCCCCCAATCCTCCTCACAGCCCCCCACCCCGCCCCCCAAAATCCCTGGCATGGGCATGGTCCCCCCTATCCCTGGCATGGGCATGGTCCCCCCTATCCCTGGCATGGGCATGGTCCCCCCTATCCCTGGCATGGGCATGGTCCCCCCCCCCTATCCCTACAGGAAAAAGGCAGCAGCAACAGTAACCGGCCAGCAGCAACAGTAACCGGGTGGATGCAACAGTAACCGGGCGGCGAGCAGGCGGCAGCAACAGTGTGCTGGGCGGCAGCAATAGTGCCTGGGCGGCAGCAATAGTGCCTGGGCGGCAGCAACAGTGCCTGGGCGGCGGCAGAAACAGTGCCTGGGCGGCGGCAGCAACAGCTGCACCAGCTGATTGAGCCCCCATTCGGCCAGTAGGGTCGGACAGAGGGGGCCGGGAGTGGGAAGGAGTAGGTGTGATAGGTAGAACTGTGGTCTGGTTGTTTGTCTTACTTGTGTTTGCACCTTCCTTGTAACACCCACCGTGATTAATGCAAGGACCGTTCGAGGGGGAAGGGATGCAACATGTTGAACTGGGAGGGCGTGACCTCGGCTGCATAGCCCAGCCCGTCCTTTACCACGAAGGACCGTTTGAGAGAAGAGAGAGAAGGAAGGGCTTCAGGTGAGGAAAAGGACGGAGAGAGGAGGGCAGGGGAGATGAAGGTTCTTAGACATAGCAAACAGACCTCAATTGAAGGAGCCTGCGACATAGAAACGCCTCTCACCTGCGTTGTAAGCACGTGGTTCATTTCGCTCGCCACTGTTTGCCGCATGCGCCACACTGTATACTCCATATAGTCAGGAGTCACACTATCGGGATAACCCTCTGGTAACATCCATCGAACCACCGCCGCTTTCACTCCCCTCACCACCCGCGCAACCATATCCACCCCTCTGCTCCGCTCATCCTCCTCCCCCGCTAAAACCCTACCCCCTGCGGCCTTCCCGTTGCCATTCCCCGTGCTTGTAACGATCCCCTTTACAACGCGTCCGTGTTCCTCCTCGTACGCGTTAGCAGCTTCCTCGCCTTCCAATTCAACTTCCACCCTTAGCTGGCCCTTCCCCCTATTGCTGCTTGCACTGCTGCTGCTGTTGAGGCCAATGACCAACGAGGAGTGATACTAACGAGAGGCGAGGAGAAACCCCCCCACGGCCCCCCCAAGGCCCCCCCAAGGCCTGGTCCTGGTCCTGGTCCTGGTCCTGGTCCTGGTCCTGGCCCTGGTCCTGGTCCTGGTCCTGGTCCTGGTCCTGGTCCTGGTCCTGGTCCTGGTCCTGGTCCTGGTCCTGGTCCTGGTCCTGGTCCTGGTCCTGGTCCCGGTCCTGTTCCAGGTCCTGTTCCTGTTGTCAGAAGGCGGCTGGAACAGTAACGAGACAGCAGGAACAGTAGCCGGGCGGCAGTAACAGTAACAAGGTGGCCGTAGCAGTAACTGGGCGGCTGGAACAGTCATCCCCGTCTCTGTGCTTCTGTTTCTGTATCTTGCAATCTGTCTCCGTTTGTTTCAGTAGTTTCTGTTCTCCCCTCTCACTGCTTCTGTTTCTGTTTCTGTGCTTCTGTTAACCCCTGTCACTCTTCTTCTGTTTCTGTTTGTCCTGCGTTTCTGCCTCTGTTTCTCAGTCGCTGATCACAGGTGTGGCCTTGTGTCTCTCTCTGTGTGTCTCTGTCTCTAGTTGTCTCCATGCTCCCCATCCCATCCCTGGGCCAAGCCCACACCGACCCGACCTGGCCACGACAGGGCCATCCCGGCTCATATAGTGAACAAGAACAAGCACACGCACTTTTCAAACCCTTAACTGTACTAATTTAGAATCCTATTTCTTCATTATGTCTTCAAAAAAGGCGCCCCGCACGAGAGAATGCCACCTGCACAGGTGGGGTGCGGTGGGGTGGGGTGGGGAGGAGGGACGGATGGCGGGATGGCCGGTGCGAGGGGATGGCGTGTGGCGGGTTCTGAAATTGTGGCAGAGGTGGCAAGTGGTGGGGAGGAGAGGAGGTGAACAGAGGGGAGGAGAGGAGGTGAACAGAGGGGAGGAGAGGAGGTGAACAGAGGGGAGGAGAGGAGGTGAACAGAGGGGAGGAGAGGAGGTGAACAGAGGGGAGGAGAGGAGGTGAACAGAGGGGAGGAGAGGAGGTGAACAGAGGGGAGGAGAGGAGGTGAACAGAGGGGAGGAGAGGAGGTGAACAGAGGAACAGAGAGGCGGTGAACAGAGGGGAGGATAGGAGGTGAACAGAGGGGAGGAGAGGAGGTGAACAGAGGGGAGGATAGGAGGTGAACAGAGGGGAGGAGAGGAGTTGAACAGACCACGGGAGGAGAGGAGGTGAAGAGAGGGGAGGAGAGGAGGTGAAGAGAGGGGAGGAGAGGAGTTGAACAGAGGGGAGGAGAGGAGGTGAACAGAGGAGAGGAGAGGTTTTAGCATAGGGGTTGGCGGGATGGCAAGTGTGGTGTGAGTGAGGGACTGGCGGGATGGCACGCATGTGTTGTGAGGAGTGCAGAGCAAGGGAGGGAACGACGAGTGCAGAGCAAGGGAGGGAACGACGAGTGCAGAGCAAGGGAGGGAACGACGAGTGCAGAGCAAGGGAGGGAACGACGAGTGCAGAGCAAGGGAGGGAACGACGAGTGCAGAGCAAGGGAGGGAACGACGAGTGCAGAGCAAGGGAGGGAACGACGAGTGCAGAGCAAGGGAGGGAACGACGAGTGCAGAGGTGCGGGAAGGTGAATAGAGGGGAGCAGTGGGGGGAGGTGAATACAAGGGATAAGTGGGGGATGGTGCGCGTGGGGAGCGGAGGGTGAATAGTAAGGGATGGGGAAACCGTGGGGTGAACAGTGGGGGATGGGGAGGAAGGGCGGAATGAGGAGAAAGGGCGCAACGAGGAGAAAGGGCGCAACGAGGAGAAAGGGCGGAATGAGGAGAAAGGGCGGAACGAGGAGAAAGGGCGGAATGAGGAGAAAGGGCGGAACGAGGAGAAAGGGCGGAACGAGGAGAAAGGGCGGAACGAGGAGAAAGGGCGGAACGAGGAGAAAGGGCGGAACGAGGAGAAAGGGCGGAACGAGGAGAAAGGGCGGAACGAGGAGAAAGGGCGGAACGAGGAGAAAGGGCGGAACGTGGAGAAAGGGCGGAACGAGGAGAAAGGGCGGAACGAGGAGAAAGGGCGGAACGTGGAGAAAGGACGGAACGAGGAGAAAGGGCGGAACGAGGAGAAAGGGCGGAACGAGGAGAAAGGGCGGGACGAGGAGAAAGGGCGGAACGAGGAGAAAGGGCGGAACGAGGAGAAAGGGCGGAACGAGGAGAAAGGGCGAAACGAGGAGAAAGGGCGGAACGAGGAGAAAGGGCGGAACGAGGAAGCAATCTTCTCACCCTTATCCAAGTTCCCTAGCATGACGGAGTGGAGGCGCGGGAAGGGGAGGGGATTAGGTTGACCGCGGCGGGAAACGGCAGCGCTCGGTTCTCTCCCGCCATCCGCGAGTACTGCTCCTGTACTGTACCCACTTTAGATCCGCTTCAGTCTGCTCCATCCGCGCTGTCTACTCCTGTACCTGCGGGGGCAAATGAACAAGCAGATTCACATGAATACGCACACGTGGAACGAGTACACTTGTGTATGTACATTCACACGACCACGCACGCATGCTACCCTTTGGCAGCTGCAGCAGCTCATCTTTCAGTCGTCTCACTCACTTGCCCAGCCACCTCTGCTTGAAAAAACTCTTACCTGCCCGCCCACCTCTTCTTCAAGCTCTCACCTGCGCGGCCACCCCTGCTTCAAACTCTCACCTGCCCGGCAATCTCTACCCCAAAATTCGGTGGGAAACCGCGGGAAGGAAAACCTTGGGAAACCAACCATGGGAAAGAGCGGGAAACGGCGGGAAAAGGCAGGAAAGGGCGGGATTCAGCGCGGAAAGGGCACTAAGCCGTGCCTGGGGCGCGGAAAAAAAAACAACTTGCCAAGCCTGCAGCGCGGAAAGGGCACTTGGCCGTGCCTGGGGCGCGGAAAAAAAACAACTTGCCAAGCCTGCAGCGCGGAAAGGGCACTAAGCCGTGCCTGGGGCGCGGAAAAAAAAAACAACTTGCCAAGCCTGCAGTGCGGAAAGGGCACTTCGCCGCGCCTGCAGCGCGGAAAAGGGCAAGTCGCCGCGCCTGCAGCGCGGAAAGGCACTTGGCCGCGCCTCTCACCAGGCAGTGCCGAGCCTCTCACCAGGCAGTGCCGAGCCTCTCACCAGGCAGTGCCGAGCCTCTCACCAGGCAGTGCCGAGCCTCTCACCAGGCAGTGCCGAGCCTCTCACCAGGCAGTGCCGAGCCTCTCATGGCGCGCGATCCGCCGCCTGGTGATGCTCGCGTGCTGGTGGGAGAGGTAGGTGAGTGCGTTTCCTTCGTCATAGGAACATTTGCCGTCAGATCAGTGCACAACTCGTGTCGCGTCGCTGTCAGAGATAAAACAAAGAAAGAAGAACATATTTACAAAAATAATTGAACAATTTGACGCAAACCTGAATACAAAAGGAGGCAGTGAAGCAGGCGCCTGGTGAGAGTGTTGAGCGAGAAACGGCGAAAAAAGGCACGAGGCAGAAAATGGAGAGGAGAGGAAGGGCCGGGGAAGAGGGAAACTTTAGCTAGAAATATAATCTCACGTTAATATAACTATAAAACGCAACTAAAAAACAGGAGCTTCTGCTGGAACGCGGATTAACTCTCACAGGGGCCTAAGCTGCTGCGCCCACCATTCCGTCAGCTGCTTCCGCGGCGCGACATCGGCCATCTGCTGCCGCGGCGCGACATTCCGCCATCTGCTGCGCGCGCCAATTCGCCTGCTGCTGCGCGCGCCATTCCCCCTGCTGTGGCGCGCGCCATCCCCCCTGCTGCTGAACGATCTATGACTAGGAGAACAAATAAAAAGAAAACTAAGAGAATGCTACTAAGAGCATTAAGAGAATGCTACTACTAGTGAGACCATCCAGTGAGAGGGACGCTGGGAGAAGAAGAGCAGTCGAGAGAAAGAGGAGTCAAGGAGGAGGTAACAATGGGAGAGTTGAAGGACTCGCGTGCTGGTGGGAGAGGTAGGTGAGTGCTTTTCCTTCACCAGATCAGCACCACTCGTGTCGCGTCGCTGTCAAAGAGAAAACAAATAAAAAAGAACATCAGCACCACTCGTGTCGCGACCGTTCGACGGTGAGGTCCGACCGAGCCACCTCGCGCGCACGCGCGTTCGCTCTGCGCAGCGACCCGTGTGACATGACATAGCATGCTGCAAACTAAACTGACATCAAACGCGATATTCGCAAATGAGAAAAAGCGCGGGACGGCTAAAGGAGAGCGCTGCGCAGGGTGCAGCGCGAGGCGAGCAGGACGACGACTATCTAACGACCGCGAGGCGCACGAACAAACACGCGACTGGGACCTTAGCGAATGACACAGCAGCGGATTAGGTGGCTGTGACTGTAATTCTAGCTGAATAGTCGGTACGAGGGAATAAGGTTCGAGTAGACCTGATTTGGTTTGGGCTGAGGCAGCAGCGGGATGGATAGACGGGTAGCTAGCCAACCCCTCCCACACAATGTTGTGTAACATTTCGGGCAGTAGAAATAAAAGTAGAAGCATCTCGTAACTAAAATGGAAAAATCAGACCACTCCTACTACTACAGTGAAGTCGTTTCGATTTTACTGTTGAATGGAAGGGTTCCAACTCGGACCTGAACACCCACCTCCTCAACCCAAAAAACAGCCCCCAATGGGGTTTCTAAGCCTGGTCCGCAACAGGTCGCGGTGGAACAGGTCAAGAAACTCAAAGACAGCCCCCAATGGGGTTTCAGAGCCTGCTCCAGCGCACACGTCGCGGTGGAACAGGTCAAGAATGATACTATAACAGTGAGGTTCCAATTTACAGCGCGGTTCGGACGAATCTTGATTTGCAAAGTGTATATATTGCTGTTGCTAACCAACTAGCATCAACTATGATTGCGTTTCAAATGTGAATTGTTCAATAAACATGCGAGAAGATAAACACATGACACACATAATGGCATTACAAGTTGCGTAAGCATAAATCACAATCAAATATGTGTAATATTGGTACGTTATTTTTATTTCCTGCTTTCATGCCTAATTCATACTTCTCTTGATGTAATGCAAGCATGATTGCTAGTGCTCGTACTCTTAATGCCTGTAAACTATCTACTTCAACGTCAATGCGTTGGGGTGGCTTTGAGCGGTGCCGAGTGTTGCCGAGAGGTTTAGAGTGGTAGTGAGCGGTGCTGATACGTCCGATGCGGTCGTTGATGGTGCTGAACGCTCTTGGGTGGTGACGAGTGGTGATGAGTAGCTCAGAGAGGTGTCGGGTGGTGATGAGCGGCTCCGAGCGGTGCCGAGTGCTGCAGAGCGGTACAGAGCGGCAGTGAGCGGTGCTGGGTTGTTGTGTGCAGTGATTGGTGGTGTTGAGCACTTGTGAGTGGTGATGAGCGGTGAAGGACAGTGACGAGCCGCTCAAAGAGGTGCCGAGTGGTGATGAGCGGATCTGAGCAGTGCCGAGTTCTGCAGCGCGGTTCAGAACGGCAGTGAGAGGTGTTGGGCCTTTGTGTGCGGTCATTGGTGGTGGTGAGTGCCCGTGAGTGGTGATGAGTGGCTCAGAGAGGTGTCGAGTGGTGATGAGCGGCCCTGAGCGGTGCCGAGTGCTGCAGTGCGGTTCAGAGCAGCAGTGAGAGGTGTTGGGCCTTTGTGAGCAGTCATTAGTGATGCCGAGCGCCCGTGAGTGGTGACACCAACAGCAGCAGTAGGAAACACAAGCACAAGCAGCAAACGGTAGTTGTGAGCATCTGCATCACCATCGAGCGGCAACAGAATATGCTCAGCAGCAGTAGGAAACACCAGCATGAGCACAAGCAGCAAACGGTAGTAGTGAGCATCCGCTTCACCATCGAGCAGCAACAGAAAGTGCTCAGCAACAGTAGGAAACACCAGCACAAGCACAAAGCAGCGAATGGTAGTAGTGAGCATGCGCCTCACCATCAAGCAGCAACAAAAAATATTCGGCAGCAGTAGGAATGACCAGCACGAGCACAAGCAGCGAAAGGTAGTAGTGGGCATTGGCCTCACCATCGAGCAGCAACAGGAAAATATTCGGCAGCAGTAGGAAACACCAGCACGAGGACTAGCGCGAACGGTAGTATTGAGCATCCGTCTCACCATCGAGCAGCAACAGAAAATATTCGGCAGCAGTAGGAAACACCAGCATGAGGACTAGCGCGAACGGTACTATTGAGCATCCGTCTCACCATCGAGCAGCAACAGAAAATATTCGGCAGCAATAGGAAACACCAGCACGTGCACAAGCAGCGAACGGTAGTAGTGAGCATCCGCCTCACCATCGAGCAGCAACAGAAAATATTTGACGGCAGTAGGAAACACCAGCACGGGCACAAGCAGGAACGGTAGTAGTGACCATCCGTCTCGCCATCGAGCAGCAACAGAAAGTATTCGGCAGCAGTAGGAAACACCAGTTAAGAACAGTTTCACCGTTCTCAACCGAGAGAACATATTAGGGTTAACCAACCAAGGCTGCAAGGAAACGCGCCCCGAACTGACCCAGCTTCACCACAACACTTCCGCCAAAGCACCCGCTCGCATCACCTTCATTGCGCCACCTAGTACCACCCCTCGCCAGCCCGTCGTAGTAGCAGTAGTAGCACCAGCAAATTCGTACTGTAGGGTGTATGTATTTCGCACCAGTCTTCTTTGCTACTCTGCAAAGCCGCTCGGTGTTTGGCTAAACAAGTTTTGTTTTGCCACTCTCATTGCCTTTTAAGAGAAATTACGCTCAAAAACTGCGTGACTTTTAGATATCTGTTTAATCCGTTCCCCTCGCGCTTACGTCAGGTCAACAAAGCAGATTCGTGAATCGGGACCTCACCCACCCACCCGCACACCAGCACGAGCACAAGCAACGAACGGTAGTAGTGAGCATTCGCGTCACGATCGAGCAGCAACGGGAGGAGAAGGAGGACGACGAGGACCAGGACGAGGAGCAGGAGCAGGAGGAGGAGGAGAAGGAGGAGGACGAGGAGGAGGAGGAGGAGGAGGAGGAGGAGGAGGAGGAGGAGGAGGAGGAGGAGGAGGAGGAGGAGGAGGAGGAGGAGGAGGAGGGGGACGACGACGACGACGACGAGAAGGAAGACGACGACGATGAGGAGGAAGACGACGAAGAAAAGGAGGGCGAGGAGTAGGAGTAGGAGGAGGAAGACGAGAAAGAGAAGGAGGAGGAGCAGGAGGAAGACGAGGAGTAGGAGGACGACGACAAGGAGGTTCACAACGAGGAGGAGGAAGACGAGGAGGAAGAGAACGAGCAGGAGCATGAGGAGGCGGAGGAGGAGGAGGAGGAGGAGGAGGAGGAGGAGGAGGAGGAGGAGGAGGAGGAGGAGGAGGAGGAGGAGGAGGAGGAGGAGGAGGAGGAGGAGGACGAGGACGAGGACGAGGACGAGGAGGAGGAGGAGGAGGAGGAGGAGGAGGAGGAGGAGGAGGAGGAGGAGGAGGAGGAGGAGGAGGAGGAGGAAAGGAGGAGGAGGAGGAGGAGGAGGAGGAGGAGGAGGAGGAGGAGGAGGAGGAGGAGGAGGAGGAGGAGGAGGAGGAACACCAGCATGAGCACAAGCAGCGGACAGTAGTAGTGAGCATTTGCCTCACCATCGAGCAAAACCGGAAAATGTACAGCGGAAGTAGAAAACACCAGCACGAGCACAAGCAACGAACGGTAGTTGTCAGCATCCTCCTCACCATAGTGCAGCAACCAAAAATATTCTGCAGCGGTAGGAAACATTAGCACGAGCACAAGCAGCGAACGTAGTAGTGAGCATCCGCCTCACCATCGAGCACCAACATAAAATATTCAACAGCAGTAGGAAACTCCAGCACGAGCACAAGCAGCGAACGGTAGATGTGAGCATCCGCCTCACCATCGAGCAGCAACAGAAAACATCCAGCAGCGGTAGGAAACACCAGCACGAGCACAAGCAACGAACGGTAGTTGTCAGCATCCGCCTCACCATCGAGCAGCGACGAAAATTATTCAGGAGCAGTAGGAAACACCAGCACGAGCACAAGCAGCGAACGGTAGTAGTGAGCATCCGCCTCACCATCAAGGAGCAACGGAAAATGTTCAACAACAGTAGGACACCAGCACGAGCACAAGCAACGAACGGTAGTAGTGAGCATTCGCCTCACGATTGAGCAGCAACGGGAGGAGAAGGAGGACGACGACGACGAGGACCAGGACGAGGAGCAGGAGCAGGAGGAGGTGGAGAAGGAGGAGGAGGAGGAGGAGGAGGAGGAGGAGGAGGAGGAGGAGGAGGAGGAGGAGGAGGAGGAGGAGGATGACGACGACGACGACGACGACGAGAAGGAGGACGACGACGATGCGGAGGAAGACGACGGGGAGGAAGAGGGCGAGGAGTAGGAGTAGGAGGAGGAAGACGAGAAGGAGGACGAAGAGGAGCAGGAGGAACACGAGGAGTAGGAGGACGACGAGGAGGAGGTTGCCAACGAGGAGGAGGAAGACGAGGAGGAAGAGGACAAGGGGTAGGGCAACAACGAGGAGGAGGAGGACGTCGAGCAGGTGAACGGGGAGGAGGAGGACGACGACATGGACAAGGACGAGGAGCAGGAGGAGGAGCAGGAGTAGGAGGAGGATGAGGAGGAGGAGGAGGAGGAGGAGGAGGAGGAGGAGGAGGAGGAGGAGGAGGAGGAGGAGGAGGAGGAGGAGGAGGAGGAGGAGGAGGTGGTGGAGAAGGAGGAGGAGGAGGAGGAGGAGGAGGAGGAGCAGGAGGAGCAAGAGGAGGAGGAGGAGGAGGAGGAGGAGGAGGAGGAGGAGGAGGAGGAGGAGGAGGAGGAGGAGGAGGAGGAGGAGGAGGAGGAGAACGAGGAGGAGAATTTCAAGGAGGAGCAGGACGAGGAGGAGAAGGAAGGGGACAAGGAGGAGCAAGACGAGGAGGAAGAGGACGAGGAGAACGATGAGGAGTAGGAGGAGGATGAGGAGGACGAGGAGTGGGAGGACAACGAGACGGAGAACGATGAGGAGGAAGAGGACGAGGGGAGGGAGCTCGACGAGGATGATGAGCACGAGGAGGAAGAGGAGGAGGAGGAGGAGGAGGAGGAGGAGGAGGAGGAGGAGGAGGAGGAGGAGGAGGAGGAGGAGGAGGAGGAGGAGGAGGAGGAGGAGGAGGAAACACCAGCATGAGCACAAGCAGCAAACAGTAGTACTGAGCATCCGCCTCACAATCGAGCAGGAACATAAAATACTCAGCAGCAGTAGGAAACACCATCACGAGCACAAGCAGCGGAATGTAGTAGTGAGCATTTGCCTCACCATCGAGCAGCAACAGAAAATATTCAGCAGTAGTACGAAACACCAGCACGAGCACAAGCAGCGGACAGTAGTAGTGAGCATTTGCCTCACCATAGAGCAGAAACGGAAAATGTACAGCGGAAGTAGAAAACACCAGCACGAGCACAAGCAGCGAACGGTAGTTGTCAGCATCCTCCTCACCATCCTCCTCGCTTGCCACGTTGACCAGCCCGAGGTCACTGTTGGCGGCACCCTTTGACTGTAATGATTACACAGAGCTGGATGACAGATGGATGTCGGATGGATGTCAGGTCACTTGGGACACAATGCCGGCCTTAAAAATCTCACCTACCACCCTGACATCCGTCGACATCCATCGACATCCGTCTACATGTCACTTTGGACACTCCCTTAGGTGCAATTGTGTTGTCAAACCAATCAAGCGTTTGCAGCTAAAAAACGCCGAGGCTAGGATACTGTACGGGGCGGCAAATCGGAGTTTTGGGCTGCTTTGCATGTCGTTCGTTCTTTGGGTGTGCAACAAGCGAGCGAATTGGCTCGCTCAAGACGGGTAGGACAGAATCAGACGTGGCAAATATATCTCTCCTCACCCTCAACTCACCTTGCGCAAAACGACTGTTAGTCAGTGGAATTTTGTCGGGGAAAACTTGCTCATCTATTCTTCCCACCGTCTTCGCAGTGTTCTTTTGGTGTTTGGCTAAGACCTCGCTCGTTTTTCTCTTCGACTCCCCTTATGTTGTGACACAAAGTGATGCAAGTGGTTTTTGTCTGCCTATCATTTCTTTTCTTTCTCTGCCCTCAGATTTGATTTGGCACGCTCACGAGAGGTAGGCAGATTCTCTTTCTGCAGTTTCTAACTGTACGTATCACCCCTCCTCGTGCAACTTACTCCCTTCCTCGGTAGTGAAGATGATTGCTCAGTCGGCCCTCGCGCTACCATATTTTGTTTTAGCCGGGGGAGGGGTGGGGTTGGCGCACGGAGGTGGAAGAGGGGGAGGGGGGGCAGCAGGGGGAGGGGTGGGTGGTTCTGGAGGAGCAAAGCTGTCTGCTCTGCTTGCTGACCTGCCTGCCGTGACAGCGTGAGTTTGTGACTTGTGATGCAAGTCCCCCATCACTGAGGCATCTCAATAGCCCTCTCCCACAAAACAAAACCGTTTGAAATGCTAAGCCCTCGTTCCCTTCTCACCTCCTACCCTTCCTTCTTGCCTTGTACCCTTTCTTCTGCCCCTCCCTGTCTCTCTCCCATCCCCCTAGACCCATATACCTCGCTCATTGCACCAAGTCCCTCATTCCAACAGGTTCATCCTGCCTCTCCTACCTTTCCTTCCTCTCAATCTCTCCTTCCCTTCTGTCCCGTTCTTCCTCTTCCCACCCCTCTTTCTTCCCCTCAACAAATGGTATTTTTTAACTCCGTTGCTTCCCGCTTCCTCCCCCAAATCGTATTCCTCCTCCTCCGCTGCTTCCCGCTTCCTCCTCCTCCTCTTCCTCCTCCTCCTCCTCCTCCTCCTCCTCCTCCTCCTCCTCCTCCTCCTCCTCCTCCTCCTCCTCCTCCTCCTCCTCCTCCTCCTCCTGCTTATCTCCCTGCCAGCCCGCTTTCTACAGACGACGGGGAGAACAAGCTTGTTCAGAACCAGAAACCCGTATCCTCTCCACTCATAGCCTCCTTCTCCCATACCCCCTACCCTCTCATCCTGTCACTGGCCCTCTCCTCCCCTTCCCTCCCCCCCTCTCCCCTCACTCCCTTACCCCCAGCCGTTGTGCCACCTAGCCTCGTTCTCCCATCCCCCCTACCCTCTCATCCTGTCACTGCCCCTCTCCTCCCCTTCCCTCCCGTCCCCTCCCTCACTCCCTCCCCGCGGCCTTTGTGCCACCTGTCGCCCTGCCTCTGCGGGTTCCTTCCCACAGCCTGGATTGCTGCGGGCGACGAGGAGAGGAGAACGAGTGTGAGCTCAATTAGAGAGCCTCTTCCCTCTTTACCCCTTTCATTGCTCTCCCTTCCGCGTTGTCTCCCCACCACCTCGCTCGCTGCATGCGACGAGGAGAAGGAGATTGGGCTAAATCAGAGAACCAATTCTATCGTTACCCCTTAAAAGGCTTCTTCCTCTTCCTTTCCTCCACTTTACATTTCCTGTCCCCTTTCCCCTCCCTCCTGCCCCACCCGTTGTCTCCCCATCCCCATCGCCTCGCTTGATGCATGCTATGAGGAGAGGAGAACGAGATTGGGCTCAACCCCGTTCCTTTCCACCCCTTGACTCGTTCTGCCTTCTTCCCCACCCTGTCACCTCCCCACACACCCGGCCCTCTTCCCACTCCCTTTTTCTCCTCCCCTGGTCTCCCCACCCTCGCTCGCAACAGACGATGAGGAGGACGAGTTCCCGTTCGTCCCCACCCTCAATCATAGCTTCGTTCTCCTTGGCACTCCTTGCCTTGTTCCCACCTCTCCTCCACAACCCTCTTCCTCCCATCACTTCCTCTCTTCTCCGAATCCCTTCTCTTCCTCCCCTCCAGGTGACGAGGAGAACGAGTTTGGGCTCAACCAGAGGGCGGGCGCTGCTGATGTGGCGCTGGCAATCATTGCGCAGGCGCATGCTTCCTGGCAGCTTCTCACCGAGGACAGCCCGCCGTGTCTCTCCCCCTGGAGCCCCATCAACCTCGTGCTCTCCGCGCGTGCGTTCTTCGCGGCTCATGGCGCAAATACACTGATCAGTACTAAAAAGAGGCGGGATGTACAGGAGCCGAGAAGGGTGGCAACGGCGGTGATGGTGGTGGCACTTGTTGCGAATCTCGATAGGTAGTTGCAGATATATTTAAAGGTGTTATGGCTTTCAGTAATTGAACTTTTGGAAACTTGGGGCTTCCTTGCATGGATTGCAAAATTTGATTGTCATGGTATTTTTGATTTTGTTAGCTACACATGAATGAACACTTGTTTTGTTAACATGTCAGTATCCTCTGCATCTACATTGGTTTCAATGGTCATTATCGAGGCCTAGCAATATACCGTAGTTGTATTCTCCTCCTCCTCGCACATGCTCAACTGTTTTTTTCCCACCGTGTCTGTGTAGTTTGACTTGTGTTTTGCTAAGTCCTGGCTCGCCTTGTCTTCGACTTCCCTTTCCTCGTCACACAGACTTAAGCACGTGTTTTCGTCTGCCACTCGGTTTTAACTTAGCCCTCACTTTTGATTCGGCGCGCTTACGACAGGTGCAGAACGATTCACCGTACACTTCGCGCAAGTGGTGTTTTGTGTTTGTCCGCGCTCGCTCGCTGCTGGGTGCGCACGCTGTACACTTTGCGAGCTTGACGCTTGCAGCCAACAATCTATTGGCTAACGCCGGGGCTAGGGCACTGTACAGTTGGGAAGAATAGCACGTGGCGATTTTTGTTCCTCAGCTTCTGTTTGTTATCTGATTCTCTTTCGGGATTCTGGTTGGCTGTTTGTTTTGTTGAGCTGTATTTATTTATTCGCCCTTGCTACTCTCATTCGTTTGTTCGCACCCGTTATTGCTGCTCAGTATAGACCGTCTGCTGTTTTGCTAACCTAGGTCGTTCGTCACCACCACCCTGCATGTTTTAACGAACTTAAGCACGAAAATTTGGCCCCTGCCCTCTCCACCCTCCTGCTTTTTCGTTCTCTGGGTAGAAGGCGAGCCTCAAGCTCAGCAGCAGTTGCGAAAACAAAACCAGTGGGCATGGGTTTATTTCACGACCTGAAGCACGACTTTGACCCAGCTGTTATTTTTGCGCTTGGGCTGGATTGGCAGCGTGATTGCTTACGACTGTTGGACAATGCAGGTGTGCGCTTTGCGATTCTTTTTTTCTCAATCTCCGAACTCTACAGTTTGTGTTCCCCACCCAATCCCGCTCATCCTGCTTGTTTCTGAGCTGTAAACGACGCTTAGGCAAGGAACTGTTTGAGCTTGAAGCTTGACTCTGCACAAACAGTTGAATGATTCTTTAAGGCGCAATACACCTTTTCGCTTTAAGCGTTTGTCGCGTCCTTCAGTTCAATTTGCGTTTGAAACATTCTGAACGTTCTGAACCGAGAGTTAAAATTAGGGTTTCACATCCAAGGCTGCAAGAGAAGGCGCCCAGGAATCGAACCCAGCTTCACGATAACCCTTCAACCAAATTTCCCAGCTCTCTCACATCATCTTCGGTGCGCCACCTAGTAGTAGTAGTACCACCCTCCACCCACCGCCCGTCCTTTGTAGTAGCACAGCAGCACCAGGTACTAGTAGTAGAACTAGGACTACTAGTTAGCTTTAGTAGAAGCCGTAGAAGCCGTTCGTATCGACCCCCAGGGTTTTCCCGTTTGTAGACTCATATACGCGCGCATGTGGTGTTTGTTTGTTTGTTTGTTTTTTTTTTTTTCTCTCCTGTCGATATGCATTTACTAGTACTCCTACTACATCGTCGCTTTGTGACAATGTTTTTACCCATGGTTCACTCCGGCGACGTGCAGGTCTCGTCGGAGGTTTTCGGAGCACAGGCGGCGAGCAGGCGGCGGCCAAGCGAGTGCGAGCCGCTTGTCTCGCTGACTCGCGACTACTACGAGTAGTTGTACACATGCAGGTCCTGGGACGGCCTTGGTCCATAGAGTGAGCATCGAATGCGAGAGAAGCGCGAAGGATGTGTCAATCTTGTGGCGTATGTATGACGAAATGCGGCGAATAACTGACGACAGGCGACCGTTACCGACCATGCTCGACCGCTCCTCATAAAACACGCTTCAGTTACAAACGCGTACGCAGCCATTGCATTCATGAAGCTGTCGCAGGTGCTGTCGCAAGCGCACGCGACAGCTGGTTACAATCGCAACAAGTTCCCCGTTTTCGCGCTGCTGTGCCAACTGCTTCACCCTCGTCACTCTCTATGGGTACGCGTTACTGGCCGGGACTCGTTACCGCTACACGCCCCTGTCCTCCATACCTCTCCACATCCTCCCGAGGCCTCGAGAGTCCTCATTTTCCCCAATTTCCTGTCCAACGCATCTCTCCCCCACCACCCGTGTTTCTCTTCTGAGTCGATTTCCTTTTTAATCTCCCACCCCACAGCCCCTGACTTGCTTCCGCCGATCACACTCAGCCTCCACTGAACCCCCCTGTTCCCTTTCCGCTCCCCCCAAGCCAAGTCCCCCCTCTCTCCCCTTCCCCCAACCAGCACCGTCCCCCGGTTTTCCGGGACTCTGGATATTGACGACGCCGCTGACGTGGATCTGCGCAGCAGCAGCGGCGGGGAAGGGCGGGGAGGGGGAAGCGCTGGAGACGTTAAGCTGGCTGGTGCCAGCATTCCTCGCCGCATCATATTTTGAGGCGTATTTTGAGGCGCCTCAAAATGCATCCCCATCCCCATCCCCATCCCACCGTCCCTATCCCTATCAAGGGCACTGGAGACGTTAAGCTGGCTGGTGCCAGCATTCCTCGCCGCATCGCTGCTCACTGCCTTCCTCCTGCTGCTGCTCATCGTTAGCCTCTCTGCCTCCGCCAAGGCAAATCTGCAGGCCAACAGCGTCAACAGCGTCTTCTTCTGTGCCTTCCATGTCAGTCAGCTGCCCTTCTTGCCAGTCAGCTGCCCTTCTTGCCAGTCAGCTGCCCTTCTTGCCAGTCAGCTGCCCTTCTTGCCAGTCAGCTGCCCTTCTTGCCAGTCAGCTGCCCTTCTTGCCAGTCAGCTGCCCTTCTTGCCAGTCAGCTGCCCTTCTTGCCAGTCAGCTGCCCTTCTTGCCAGTCAGGCGCCTTCCATCCCAGTCATTCACCTTCCATCCCAGGCAGCCGATTTCCATGTCACTCACTCAACTTTCATGTCATCCCCCCTCCATCTACCCTCACTTGTCCCTCCCTCGGCCCCCATACTTCCTCCCTCCCCCCCACACAGGCGATTTCAACGTTTTCCAACACAGGGGCAGAACTGCTGAACGATAACCTAATTTTGGGCGCCTCAAAAATAGACCCCTCGGCCCCCATGCTTCCCTCCTCCTTCCCGCACAGGCTATGTCGACGTTTTCCAACACAGGGGCGGCACTGCTGAACGATAACCTAATGGGGTTCGTGAGGGCGCCAGCTCTGGTCATCGTCACGTCGGTCTTCATTCTCATTGGCAATACCATCATGTACCCGCCCACGCTGCGAGCCCTCCTGCTTCTGCTCCGGCACTTCTCACGAGGAGAGAAAAGGGTAAGGTCTGCACCGCACTGCACCCTCTTGAATTTGATCACTCTAAGAGGGAACTTCTGCACCGCACCATACCGGTCTCGTAGATGGCTAATGACTGCACCCTTACCCGTCTTTCCCTTCACATGGTTGCCGTTTTCGCACTAGGTCCCCCACCGCTCTCCAGTCACCTCTCTTCTTGTTCCTGGCTCCCTCCCTCCCTGTGTTGCACTGCACGCACACTTGGCAATCCTTTTTTCTACTGTACCATCCTGCAGGTTGTTTTCGAGGCTGCACATCAATTCTAAAAAACAACCTCCTTTTTTCTTCTTCTACTGTACCATCCTGCAGTGTGATCCCTCAGAACATCTACTCACACTCTCCTGCATTTGCACACACACTGCGTGCACCCCTGTTGAGGTCATGTGAAAACAGTCTCTTACACCGCAGGGTTCCTATTTTGAAAAATCTATCTGCTACCCCCACACCTACATTGTTGACCCCTTCAGTTTGTCCACACCTACCTACCGCATCTCATCTTACAGGCGCACAAATGCCATTAGCACCTCTTCTGAGGTGACTCAAAAGCAGACTCATTGCAGTCGGCGTTTCTTACATCGAGAAGCGTCTGCAACCCTCTCTCACCCTTTGCCCTGGCCGGCAGTTTGTCTACTCGTACCTTCTTTTGCGCCCGCGCAAGTGCTACACGCACCTCTCTTGAGGTGCTTCAAAAGCAGACTCATAAAACTGGGTTCTTCTTATACTGACAAGTGATTTTCGCCCCCCTCACCCCGTGCCCCTCAGTTCGTCTACTCCTACCTTCTCGTGCACCCACGCAAGTGCTACACGCACCTCTTCCCACCGCGCTCCACCGTGATGCTCGTGCTAACAGTGCTCGCGTTCAATCTCACGGAGTTTGTCTTCTTCTGTGCCACTGACTGGACCTCGCCTGCCATTGACGGCTTCACCAGTGAGTTGCATGTGGACTGCGGGTATGCGAAAAAGACCAACAAACAAGGATTACGTATATATTCCCAGAGGATTTGTCTTCCTGAGGGAACTTTTGCGTCGACTCAAAAGTCACCTAAAGACCAACAAACAAGGATTACGTACGTATTTCCTGAGGATGTGTCTAGGAAGAGAGCAATTCTTCCTTTTGGTGGGGGCTTTGTCTGCCCAAAAAAAAAAACAAAAAACAAAACAAAACCCCACACACAATGTTACTCCACATTCCCCCCACCTCATGGTTGTGTGTGAGTGCATGCCAGGTGGATATTGGCTGGATATTTCCAATCTGTGAGCACACGCAATGCTTTTTGAGGCACCTCAAACACAGTTTCTCCACTCTTCTCCCTCTCTACCCTTTGTGTTTGTGTGTGTGCGCATGGCAGGCGGGACCAAGGTACTGGCAGGATATTTCCAATCTGTGAGCACACGCAACGCGGGATTCAACGTAATTGCCATCGGCCTCCTGCGCCCCCCCATGCTGCTGCTATACCTGGGCATGATGTGAGTGCATGGTGTGAGAGTGCAAGGGGCATGGTGTGAGAGTGCAAGGGGCATGTTGTGAGAGTGCAAGGGGCATGGTGTGAGAGTGCAAGGGGCATGGTGTGAGAGTGCAAGGGGCATGGTGTGAGAGTGCAAGGGGCATGGTGTGAGAGTGCAAGGGGCATGGTGTGAGAGTGCAAGGGGCATGGTGTGAGAGTGCATGGGACATCACCCTCCCTTACATATCCCAGCCTCCCTTCCAAACTCTGCTCAGGTGTGTGGCCATGAATCCTTTGCACAAAAAAATATCATTACCAACTCTGGCTTCACATGGAGTTTCTGAAAATTCTAAAAAACACCCAGCCCCCATTCCATTCCATTTCATTCCATTCCAATCCAATCTCACAACCGCCCTCCTTTCCATCCCCACAACCACCCACCCTTCCATTCCATTCCCTGCTGCTCTCTCGAACGTGAGCAGGTACGTGGCTGTGTATCCTCTGTACCTGACGAGGCAGACATCGAGGGAGCAGAGGGAGGTGTATGATGACGAGGATATTGGGGTGTTCTGGGAAGACCTTCAGGCAAGTTCTGTTCCAAGTCCCTGCGAATGAGTGAGAACTTGTGGGATGGGGAGGGGTGTGGGGGATGGGGAGGGGTGTGGGGGATGGGGAGGGGTGTAGGGGACGAGGCAGACGTCAAGGGAGCAGAGGGAGGTGTAAGACGATGAGGACATTGGGGTGTTCTGGGAAGACCTGCAGGCAAGTTCTTGAGTGGCTTTTGAGTTGACCCAAAAGTCAAGGGAGCAGAGAGAGGTGTATGACGACGAGGACATTGGGGTGTTCTGGCAAGATCTGCAGGTGAGTTCACATTACATCCCTCTGATGCAACAGCAGTCAGATCCTTCGCCCGGGAAACTGCCACTGCTAAAAAATAAAAAATTGGCGCTTAAGACGTCGAGGGAGCAAAGGGAGGTGTACGATGACGAGGACATTGGGATGTTCTGGGAAGACCTGCATTCAAGTTCTTGAGTGGCTTTTGAGTCGAGATGGTCATTAAAGTCTGTTGTGTGTGTGTGTGTGTGTGTGTGTGTGTGTGTGTGTGTGTGTGTGTGTGTGTGTGTGTGTGTGTGTGTGTGTGTGTGTGTATGTGTGTGTGTGTGTGTATGTATGTGTGTGTGTGTGTGTCAGTGTCAGTGTCTGTGTCTGCGTGTGTGTGTGTGTGTGTGTGTTTTCACTCTTGAGAAACAACTGGGCTTTTCCATCCTTCACCGCCCACCATCCATGCCACTCTCATCCCTCCTCGCTTGTCATTTCGTAACATGGCACATCACACGGCGTGACGCAAGTCATTCAGGGGGGTGTGCTGCTGGATCAGAAGTTATGTAAACAGATAGTGATTCAGCTGGCCTTATACATCACCTGCCCATGTGCCTTCCCTCGACAATCCATGCAGGGGGGGGTGTTGGACCACGGGGTGTTCACCCAGGGCAGAGGGCTGCTCCTGCGCGATTCAGCGATGCTCTTCATGGCTCTGCTGGTGATCTGCCTCATAGAGAGCGCCAACATCACCAACGACATCTCCAACTTCAACATCTTTAACATCGCCTTTGAGCTCATCAGGTGAGTGAGTGCGCCCAGTCCCCACATGCTTGTTCAAACCTTCATCAAGGGACAGCTTAGGCCCTCGATCGCTCTTAATGGCTCTGCTGGTGATCTGCCTTATAGAGAGCGACAACATCACCAACGACATCTCCAACTTCAACATCTTTGAGCAGGTGTGTGTGTGTGTGTGTGCGCGCGCGCGCGCGCGTGTGCGTGTGCGTGTGCGTGTGCGTGTGTGTGTGCGTGCGTGCGTGCGTGCGTGCGTGCGTGGGTGTGTGTGTGTTATTTTTTTGTCGGTGCCTCAAAACCCGTCTTCTCAGGTGCTTCGCTTGAGAGGCGTCTCCATAGTGGATTTGGCAAATTTAACCTCTTCTAATTTTGACATGCCTTAGTAATGTGCTTCGCCTGGCCACAGCTGCTTTCTGGTGACTCTGTCTGAACATCTCTCAACATACCCATCCTTGCACGTGTTCTTTCCTGGCAGTGGATACGGCAATGTGGGTCTCTCCCTGGGCTACACCTGTCCACCTGAAGCTGGCCCCAGCTGTGTCTCCCCTCCTTACAGCTTCTCTGGTGCGTCCTATCATATAAATTCCCCAAGTGCCTTCTCGGGTGCGTCATATCGTAGAATTTCCCAAAGTGCCTTCTCTGGAATTCCTGGTCCAAGGTGGTTCGTAATTTAGAATTCTCAAAAACACCCCGCAGGCGCGGGGGAAATTCCTGGAACTAGAAGGTCCAGGCGATATTTTCAATAGGCTCCTGAAAACCATATTATGCCTCTCTCTCTTCTTCCCTCGAATCCCTCTGATTTCTACCCACAGGCGTGTGGGGCCCTTGGTCGAAGCTGGTGCTCGTGCTCATGATGCGGCTCGGAGTTTTTCTCTTAGATGACTCGGAACAAAGTCATGTTTCTCTCTCCTTTCCACGTACCCCTTTTGCTCCCCACAGGCGTGTGGAGCCCTTGGTCCAAGCTGGTGCTCGTGCTCGTGATGCTGCTGGGTGTTTTTTCTTCTGGTTGCACGTCAGTAATAGGTCATGTTTCCCTCTCTCCTTTCCCCGTACCCATTTTCTCCCCACCTTGCAGGTGTGTGGAGCCCTTGGTCCAAGCTGGTTCTCGTGCTGGTAATGCTGCTGGGCCGCCACAGAGGCCTGCCTGACAACATCGACGCTGCCATCTCCCTCCCCAACCGCAACCAGTTCATTCCTGAACCACCTGCACTGCCTGCCCCACCTTCTGCATCTGCTGTATCTGCCGTCCCTGTTGTCGCACCTTGCATGCGTTCCACGTGTGCACCAAGGTGACTGAAGAGTCGACTCACGAGTCGCTGCCATCCCCATCCCAGGCCTGCACCAGTTCCTCCCTCCCCCGGCCGTACCACCCTCGGCCGCACGTCCCCCTCCCACCCAGGTTGCTCCTCCCTGCTGCTCCTCCCCTAGTCGCCCCTCCCCTAGTCGCTTCTTCCCTAGTGGCTCCTCCCGTAGTCGCCCCTCCCCTAGTCGCCCCTCCCCTAGTCGCCCCTCCCCTAGTCGCCCCTCCCCTAGTCGCCCCTCCCCTAGTCGCCCCTCCCCTAGTCGCCCCTCCCCTAGTCGCCCCTCCCCTAGTCGCCCCTCCCCTAGTCGCCCCTCCCCTAGTCGCCCCTCCCCTAGTCGCCCCTCCCCTAGTCGCCCCTCCCCTAGTCGCCCCTCCCCTAGTCGCCCCTCCCCTAGTCGCCCCTCCCCTAGTCGCCCCTCCCCTAGTCGCCCCTCCCCTAGTCGCCCCTCCCCTAGTCGCCCCTCCCCTAGTCGCCCCTCCCCTAGTCGCCCCTCCCCTAGTCGCCCCTCCCCTAGTCGCCCCTCCCCTAGTCGCTCCTCCCCTAGTCACTCCTCCCCTAGTCGCCCCTCCCCCGGCCGCTCCCCTCCCCCACCGCTACTCACCTCAGCCTCCCCCCCCTTCCCTCCCCCTCTCCCCCGCTCCACCAACCACTCCACCTTCCACATCTGCTGCATCTGCTCTGCGACCACGTGCTACCAACCAACGAAACGGTGTCTTGCTTCTGGAGGTGGAGAACGGACATAGAAAGGTTCCTGCTTTGTTGCTCCAATCGCTTCACTCAGACTTGGGTTCTCCGACTGTCATGCTCCGAGGCGCTGCTTCTTTATCTTCGGTTTCCAATTTCCAATCTACATAATCGAACTAGCTGAGTGCTGATTACTTTGGTTAGTCGCTGCTAGTAATCCAAATGCAAATACAGTATCAACACGTCTCACATATGATCATACAATGCATGCAGAAAGAACCTCTAGTCCATCCGAGGGTGTGAACCGCTGTGCTTTGAGCTGACTCAAAATGTATCCATTGGTCATGTAGCACATGCGCCACCTCTAGTTTCCCAGTCAATGGTTTATCATCGCGGCGCCACCCACTCGCCCTCACCACCTCACACAGCCCGTCAAACCTCTCCCCCCCCCCCCCCCCCCCCCTCTCCGCCCCTCCTTGCCATGCGCTCATGAGGCATGCGCCCTCCCATCCCTCCCTCACTTCCTCTTATTCACTGATTCCAGCAGCAGTCGCCAGTCTCCCGGCCGCGCCAGCAAGCCATCGTCACAGCGCCACCCGTTCGCTCTCAGCGCCTCACACAACCCATCAAACCCTCCCGCCATGCGGCCAAAGGAAGCATGCAGCATCTCTAGCTTCTCGAAAGAGGCTAACTCGGCTGCAGTTGCACTTGCACCCCTCATTTCCTCTTCTCCTCAGGTGCCAGCTGCAGCCACCAATCGCCCACCGGCCGGGCCACCATACGAAGAATGCAATACCTCTATCTGATTTCCCCAAGAATGCAAAGGCTGCTGCACTTGCACCCCTCACTTCCTCTTCTCCTCAGGTGCCAGCAGCAGCCACCAATCGCCTCCCTCATTTCGAAGTATTATAGCTTGGAAGATGGTTGACTGAGGCAGTTCAGAGGCGAGAGGTTTGTCCTCTTGTGGATTTTCAGCTTTTTCGTCCAATAGAATTCAAGTTAATCACATGCCATTTTTGTCCCCCTAATGTTCCTAAGAAGTTGCACCCTGCCTTTAAAGGCACAAGTGAGGGATTTTTGGGAGCTGGGGGTGCAATTTTCAGGTGGGGCAGTGCAAGTGAATCCAGCAGAGGCGAATTCGGCTTCACTTGCACCCCTCATTTCCTCTTCTCCTCAGGTGCCAGCAGCAGTCGCCAGTCTCCTGGCCGAGCCAACAAGCCATCGTCACAGCGCCACCCATTCGCTCTCAGCGCCTCACACAACCCATCAAACCCCGCAGCCATGCGGTCATACGAAGCATGCAGCACCTCTAGCTTCCCCAAGGAAGCGAATTCGGCTGCGCGGGCTTGGACGTGGGTGCGCGCTTGGGGTGCGAGAGAGTGGATGGTGGGGCAGAGGACGTGTGGAGAGAGGGTGCGGAGGTAGGCGGCTTGCAGGGCCGCTCTGAGGAAATCCCTTGGGAGTGCCCCCTCCTTCAACACTACCTGCATGGATGGTGGTTGCAGGGGTGAGAAGGCATGGGGATGAGAGGAGAAGGAATAGATGTGAGGGGAAGAGGAGAGCATGCAGCACCTTGATCTGCTTCCCCAAGGAGGAAAACTCGGCGGCGCGGGCTTGGACGTGGGTGCGCGCTTGGGGGGCGAGGGAATGAATGGTGGGGCAGAGGACGTGTGGAGATAGAGTGCGGAGGTAGGCGGCTTGCAGGGCCGCTCTGAGGAAGTCCCGAGGGAGTGCTCCTTCCTTCAACACTACCTGTATGGATGGTGGGTAGAAAGAGTGGATGGTGGGGCA
Organism: Closterium sp. NIES-65; assembly: GCA_948144175.1. Taxonomy (NCBI): domain Eukaryota; kingdom Viridiplantae; phylum Streptophyta; class Zygnematophyceae; order Desmidiales; family Closteriaceae; genus Closterium; species Closterium sp. NIES-65. The sequence goes on along the minus strand of CANXME010002156.1, from coordinate 180,093 downwards.
GAGGACGTGTGGAGAGAGCGTGCGGAGGTAGGCGGCTTGTAGGGCCGCTCAGAGGAAGTCCTTTGGGAGGGCCCCCTCCTTCAACACTACGTGCAAGAAGAATGGTGAGTGGTTGATAGGGGTGAGAAGGCAAGAGGTGTGGAGAGAGAGTGCGGAGGTAGGCGCCTTGCAGGGCCGCTCGTAAGAAATCCCAAGGAAGAGCTCCTTCTTTCAACACAACCTGCATGGTGAGTGCGTGGGGTGAGGAGGAATGGCGGTGTAACGAGGAGATCATTTAGTGGCAGGTGGATTGGAGGGCAGCCCGGAGGAAATTCCGAGGGAAAGCTCCTTCTTTCAACACAACCTGCATGGTGAGTGCGTGGGGTGAGGAGGCATGGCGGTGTAACGAGGAGATCATTTAGTGGCAGGTGGATTGGAGGGCAGCCCGGAGGAAATCCCAAGGGAAAGCTCCTTCTTTCAACACAACCTGCATGGTGAGTGCGTGGGGTGAGGAGGCATGGCGATGGAACGAGGAGATCAATCTAGCGGCAGGCAGGTGGATTGGAGGGCAGCCCGGAGGAAGTCCCGAGGGAGAGCTCCTTCTTTCAACAGAACCTGGATGGTGGGTGACAGATAGGGGTGGGTGGGAAAGCAAGAGGTGAGAATCTAGATGCAGACAGCTTGCAGTGGGCAGAAAGAGTGGATGGTGGGGCAGAGGGGGTGTGGGGCGAGCGTGCAGAGGTAGGCGGCTTGTAAGGCCGTTGTCACTCATGGTTGGAAGGGCAGCAGCACTAAGAGAAAGTGAGGCGCCTCAAAAAAAGTGGGGCAAGCGTGCAGAGGTAGGCGGCTTGTAAGGCCGCTCGGAGGAAGTCCCGAGGTAGAGCCTCCTCTTTCAACACAGCCTGGTGAGTGACAGGGGTGAGAATGCATGGAGGTAAGAGGAGAAGGAATGGATGTGAGAGGAAGAGGAGAGGTAGTCTGCTTGGAGCGCCGCACAGAGGAAGTCCCGAAGTAGATCCCTCTTCTAGCTCAACTTGCATGGTGCTCTTTCAAGAGAGGGATCTCTTTCGAGACTTCCTCCGTGCGGCGGCGTGACACCCCTAACACAACCTGCATGGTGAGTGTCAGGGGTGGAAGGGACGGGATTGAGACGAGGAGGCACACATGCGGAGGTGGCCGGATTTGTAAGGCCGCCCGGAGGAGGTCCCTAGACAGATCCCTCTTTCAACACAACCTGCAGGCCCCCACACATTCCCGTTTCTCCCACCCACCCACGCACACAGATGCACACAGCATGAACCTGCATCTGCCCTGTACGCTCGTCCTGTCAAAGGAGGTACTTCTCTCCTCGGCATATCCCATCCCAGCCACCGCCTCTGCCTCCTCCCACTGCACATCACAGCACAGCACACCTGTGTGCCTCACTCCCATCTCAAAACACAAGCATGCGCAGCAGCACACGCACCTGCATCTGCCCCGTACGCTCGTCCCTCCCAAGCAGGTACTTCTCTCCTCGGAATATATCAGCCATGGTCTCAGCCTCCCGCTCTGTGTGCGCCACTGCGGCCAAGGGCACCCCAAATTCGATCCAGTTCTCACTCCCTGTGCCGGGAAGGGGTGGAGGAGACGCCTGGGAAAGGGGACGCGGAGAAGGGGCGGGGGAGGGGAACGGGTGGAGAGGGGGGAATGAGGGGGTTGAGAGGTCTCTTTTTGCGCCACTGCTGCCAAGGGCACTCCGAACTCGATCCAGTTCTCACTGCCTGTGCCTGGACGAGGAGGGGGAGAGGCCTGGAAAGGGGAGGAGGGGAGGGGGTTCGGGTGGAATGGGAGTAAGGGAGTGTTGAGACGTCTGTCTGTGTGAGCCACTGCTGCCTACTTGCCAAGGGCACTCCGAACTCAATCCAGTTCTCGCTACCTGTGCCGGGGAGAGGTGGAGGGGACGCCTGTGAAGAGAGAAAGGGGAGAAGGAGGGATGAGATCTCTCTGTGTGAGTGAGGCACTGCAGCTAAGTGGCACTTGTAACGCACATGCAATGCACATGCACCATACATACATGCACCACACATACATCACACATGCACCACACCAGAGATACCTTGGGCGAAAATATCGATTTGAGGGGCGGCAGAATGGGTTCCTGGGAGTTGACTTCGATGACACCTGGCACCCTGCCATTGGTCACGTACTCTGCCAGGACAATATCTGGGGAAAGAACAGTGGTAGAAGAGAGCACAGGGGAAGCAGAGAGGACAGCGCAGCGGAGCAAGCTACTTAGACAGAAACAGGTGAAGGAGGGAACTAATTGAGTTGTGCTTACAGCGACCGTCGTGCCTTACAGCTCAAAGACACGACGGTCGCTGCTCTGGCGAATGTTTTTGGGGCGCCTCAAACTTTTTGAGATGATTTTTTAGGCGCCTAAAAAACAATTGTGGTTACAGCTCAAAGACATGACATGACAATAGCTGCTCTGGAAGTAACTATCTGCTTCTGAATCCACTGGATTGAATGCTTGTGAGGCTTCCTGCAAGCAAGTACTTATTTTACCTGCTCTGAAGGGGTTGAGCGTCCTGAGTTGAACGGCCTTGTACGAGCGGTAGTTGCAAAACAGGTGGGCGGCGGACAGCAGGCCATGAGTTGCCCACAGTAGAGGGCCCCGGGTGCCCACGTGAGGAGCAACGACGATGCCTAGTGCCATCCCCAATGTCTTGCTCACCATGCCCTGTGCCTCTGCGCGTGCTAGCACCTGAGGGGAGAGGAAGAGGAGGAACAGTCAGAGAAAACACACAAATGGTTGGGTTCGGACAGCAGGGCGTGTGTTGCCCAGAGTAGAGGACCCCTCGTGCCCACGTGAGGAGCAATGGCGATACCCAGGGCCATGCCCAATGTCTTGCTCACCATGCCCTGTGCCTCTGCACGTGCTAGCACCTGTGGGGAGAGGAAGGGGAGGAGCAGAAAGTGAAGTACAATCACATGGGTGGGCCGGACAGCAGGGCATGCGTGGATCAGCCACAGCAGAGGACCCCTGGTGCCTACGTGAGGAGCAATGGCGATGCCTAGAGCCATCCCCAATGTCTTGCTCACCATGCCTTGTGCCTCTGCCCGCGCCAAGACCTGGGGGGAGATGAAAAGGAGGAACAGTCAGAGAAAGCACACGAAAGGTTCGGTTCGGACAGCACGGCATGCGTCGCACACAGCAGAGGGCCCCGGGTGCCCACGTGTGGAGCGATGGCGATACCCAGGGCCATGCCCTGTGGCACAGGAAGGCAGGGTGGAGTGGAAGGGAGAACACGGGGAGCGTAATGAGAGGAGCACAGCACCGGGCCTATCTTGCCCATGTGTGGGGCGATGGCGAGGCCTCATGCCATTCCAATTATCTTGCCCTGTCTTTGAGGCGCCTCAAAAGTAATGACGCCTACTGCCATCTCCAATGTCTTGCTCGATGCTCACCATGCCCTGTGCGGCTGTGCTTCTGCGCACACACACCAACACTCGGGGTGGTTGGGTTGGGGAAGAAGAAGGGGGATGAAAGGCTGACGAGTTAAGACATGTGACTCGTGAACCTGAAAACCATAAGAGCCGCTTCCTTCCAGTCCCAGCACAAGCCTGTATAAGCACCGATATAAATGCTAGGCTTTTTTAAAAGCTTTCTGCAATTGGAACCCATCCAACCCCAGCCAGGATTATAAGTCCAAGGAGGGAGGATATCCCCCCTCCTGGCCCCATTGGCTCCCGAGACAGCGTTGAAACTCACCTCGGCAAAGTTTCTTCTGCCTGCCAGCCCGGCATAAAACCGGTTTCTCGTGGCACTCTGCACGAGGCTCGAGGCAGAAACCCCCCCCCCCCCCCCCCCCCCCCCCCCCCCCACCCCCGGCTGCAGCGGCCAGCTGGACGAAGTACTGCGGGAAGGTGGCGGTGAGGAGCTCGAGGGAAGCGGAGAGATTCTCCACGAGGTCGGAGCGAGGGAATGTCCCTTCACAGGCCCTCTCACCTGCCCACATCGGCAATCTCACTTGCTCGCATCGGCACTCTCACCTGCCCGACCTAAGGTGCTGCCTTACCTCGGCGAAATTTCTTCTGCCTGCCAGCCCGGCGTAGAACCGGTTTCTCGTGGCGCTCTGCACGAGGCTGGAAGCAGAGAACCCCGCCCCAGCCGCAGCGGCCAGCTGCACGAAGTACTGTGGGAAGGTGGCTGTGAGGAGCTCGAGGGAAGCGGAGAGGTTCTCGACGAGGTCGGAGAGCAGGCGCGAGCGCTTGGGGGAGACGTCGAAATGGCGGCCAAACTGGGAGAGCGTGACTTTTGCTGCGTAGCCCAGCCCGTCTTTTAGGACCCAGTTGACCGCTGCTGCTGCTGGGATGGCGCCCTTGCCCAGCCCCACCGCGTACAGCATTGCCTGGAGCGGCGAGGAGGGAAGAGAAAGTGGGAAGAGAGGGAGGAGAGACGAATGGTTCCAGGTTGAACTGGGAGAGCGTGACTTTGGCTTCTTTCAGCACCCAGTTGACCCCTGCTGCTGCTGGGATGGCGCCTTTTCCCAGCCCCACCGCGTACAGCATTGCCTGCAGGAGGGAGAGAGGGAAGAGGGAAAGGGAGGGAGAGAGGGAAGAGAGGGAGGAAAGAGAGGGAGAGAGTGTGGTTGTGTGACGTGACTGTGACTGATCCCGTGTCTAACCAGGATGAAGAATGCAGTCGGGCTCCAGGGTGGGCGGCAAGGGCTGCAGCAGCTAGGAAGGAGGAGAAATACGCGCGACGGAACGCGTGGGTGGGCGTCCACGCCCTTGCAGTCGAGACATACGGCTGTCCTTCCCCGGGGGGGTGATGGCTTACCTGCGGCAGTGCGCGGAGCTGGCGGCCAAGCTGCCATACAACGCAGCACCTACCTCATACGAGGCAGCCAAGCTGCTGACGGAGTACCGCCAGCCAGCGCTGGAGGGTCTGCCTACAGAGAGCGCAGCGCAGGCCAATGCCCTCCGCTCCAAGACCAACGAGGAGTGATACTAAGGAGAGGCGAGGAGAAACCCCCCCAAGGCCCCCCTAAGGCCCCCCTACCCCCCAATCCTCCTCACACCCCCTCCCAGCCCCCCAGCCCGCCCCCCCTATCCCTGGCATGGCATAGTTCCCCCCCTATCCCAGGCATGGCATGGTCCCCCCCCTATACCTGGCATGGCCCCATCAACATGCGAGAGGTGCTGCTACTTTTTTTTTGTCACTACCTTTATCTTCCTCCTCCTGGTCCTGGTCCTGGTCCTGGTCCTGGTCCTGGTCCTGGTCCTGGTCCTGGTCCTGGTCCTGGTCCTGGTCCTGGTCCTGGTCCTGGTCCTGTTTCAGGTCCTGTTCCAGGTCCTGTTCCTGTTGTCAGAAGGCGGCTGGAACAGTAACGAGACAGCAGGAACAGTAGCCGGGCGGCAGTAACAGTAACAAGGTGGCCGTAGCAGTAACTGGGCGGCTGGAACAGTCATCCCCGTCTCTGTGCTTCTGTTTCTCTATCTTGCAATCTGTCTCTTTTTGTTTCAGTAGTTTCTGTTCTCCCCTCTCACTGCTTCTGTTTCTGTTTCTGTGCTTCTGTTAACCCCTGTCACTCTTCTTCTGTTTCTGTTTGTCCTGCGTTTCTGCCTCTGTTTCTCAGTCGCTGATCACAGGTGTGGCCTTGTGTCTCTCTCTGTTTGTCTCTGTCTCTAGTTGTCTCCATGCTCCCCATCCCATCCCTGGGCCAAGCCCACACCGACCCGACCTGGCCACGACAGGGCCATCCCGGCTCATATAGTGAACAAGAACAAGCACACGCAGTTTTCAAACCCTTAACTGTACTAATTTAGAATCCTATTTCTTCATTATGTCTTCAAAAAAGGCGCCCCGCACGAGAGAATGCCACCTGCACAGGTGGGGTGCGGTGGGGTGGGGTGGGGAGGAGGGACGGATGGCGGGATGGCCGGTGCGAGGGGATGGCGTGTGGCGGGTTCTGAAATTGTGGCAGAGGTGGCAAGTGGTGGGGAGGAGAGGAGGTGAACAGAGGGGAGGAGAGGAGGTGAACAGAGGGGAGGAGAGGAGGTGAACAGAGGGGAGGAGAGGAGGTGAACAGAGGGGAGGAGAGGAGGTGAACAGAGGGGAGGAGAGGAGGTGAACAGAGGGGAGGAGAGGAGGTGAACAGAGGGGAGGAGAGGAGGTGAACAGAGGGGAGGAGAGGAGGTGAACAGAGGGGAGGAGAGGAGGTGAACAGAGGGGAGGAGAGGAGGTGAACAGAGGGGAGGAGAGGAGGTGAACAGAGGGGAGGAGAGGAGGTGAACAGAGGGGAGGAGAGGAGGTGAACAGAGGAACAGAGAGGCGGTGAACAGAGGGGAGGATAGGAGGTGAACAGAGGGGAGGAGAGGAGGTGAACAGAGGGGAGGATAGGAGGTGAACAGAGGGGAGGAGAGGAGTTGAACAGACCACGGGAGGAGAGGAGGTGAAGAGAGGGGAGGAGAGGAGGTGAAGAGAGGGGAGGAGAGGAGTTGAACAGAGGGGAGGAGAGGAGGTGAACAGAGGGGAGGAGAGGTTTTAGCATAGGGGTTGGCGGGATGGCAAGTGTGGTGTGAGTGAGGGACTGGCGGGATGGCACGCATGTGTTGTGAGGAGTGCAGAGCAAGGGAGGGAACGACGAGTGCAGAGCAAGGGAGGGAACGACGAGTGCAGAGCAAGGGAGGGAACGACGAGTGCAGAGCAAGGGAGGGAACGACGAGTGCAGAGCAAGGGAGGGAACGACGAGTGCAGAGCAAGGGAGGGAACGACGAGTGCAGAGCAAGGGAGGGAACGACGAGTGCAGAGCAAGGGAGGGAACGACGAGTGCAGAGCAAGGGAGGGAACGACGAGTGCAGAGCAAGGGAGGGAACGACGAGTGCAGAGCAAGGGAGGGAACGACGAGTGCAGAGCAAGGGAGGGAACGACGAGTGCAGAGCAAGGGAGGGAACGACGAGTGCAGAGCAAGGGAGGGAACGACGAGTGCAGAGCAAGGGAGGGAACGACGAGTGCAGAGCAAGGGAGGGAACGACGAGTGCAGAGCAAGGGAGGGAACGACGAGTGCAGAGCAAGGGAGGGAACGACGAGTGCAGAGCAAGGGAGGGAACGACGAGTGCAGAGCAAGGGAGGGAACGACGAGTGCAGAGCAAGGGAGGGAACGACGAGTGCAGAGCAAGGGAGGGAACGACGAGTGCAGAGGTGCGGGAAGGTGAATAGAGGGGAGCAGTGGGGGGAGGTGAATACAAGGGATAAGTGGGGGATGGTGCGCGTGGGGAGCGGAGGGTGAATAGTAAGGGATGGGGAAACCGTGGGGTGAACAGTGGGGGATGGGGAGGAAGGGCGGAATGAGGAGAAAGGGCGCAACGAGGAGAAAGGGCGGAATGAGGAGAAAGGGCGGAACGAGGAGAAAGGGCGGAATGAGGAGAAAGGGCGGAACGAGGAGAAAGGGCGGAACGAGGAGAAAGGGCGGAACGAGGAGAAAGGGCGGAACGAGGAGAAAGGGCGGAACGAGGAGAAAGGGCGGAACGAGGAGAAAGGGCGGAACGAGGAGAAAGGGCGGAACGAGGAGAAAGGGCGGAACGTGGAGAAAGGGCGGAACGAGGAGAAAGGGCGGAACGAGGAGAAAGGGCGGAACGTGGAGAAAGGACGGAACGAGGAGAAAGGGCGGAACGAGGAGAAAGGGCGGAACGAGGAGAAAGGGCGGGACGAGGAGAAAGGGCGGAACGAGGAGAAAGGGCGGAACGAGGAGAAAGGGCGGAACGAGGAGAAAGGGCGAAACGAGGAGAAAGGGCGGAACGAGGAGAAAGGGCGGAACGAGGAAGCAATTTTCTCACCCTTATCCAAGTTCCCTAGCATGACGGAGTGGAGGCGCGGGAAGGGGAGGGGATTAGGTTGACCGCGGCGGGAAACGGCAGCGCTCGGTTCTCTCCCGCCATCCGCGAGTACTGCTCCTGTACTGTACCCACTTTAGATCCGCTTCAGTCTGCTCCATCCGCGCTGTCTACTCCTGTACCTGCGGGGGCAAATGAATAAGCAGATTCACATGAATACGCACACGTGGAACGAGTACACTTGTGTATGTACATTCACACGACCACGCACGCATGCTACCCTTTGGCAGCTGCAGCAGCTCATCTTTCAGTCGTCTCACTCACTTGCCCAGCCACCTCTGCTTGAAAAAACTCTTACCTGCCCGCCCACCTCTTCTTCAAGCTCTCACCTGCGCGGCCACCCCTGCTTCAAACTCTCACCTGCCCGGCAATCTCTACCCCAAAATTCGGTGGGAAACCGCGGGAAGGAAAACCTTGGGAAACCAACCATGGGAAAGAGCGGGAAACGGCGGGAAAAGGCAGGAAAGGGCGGGATTCAGCGCGGAAAGGGCACTAAGCCGTGCCTGGGGCGCGGAAAAAAAACAACTTGCCAAGCCTGCAGCGCGGAAAGGGCACTTGGCCGTGCCTGGGGCGCGGAAAAAAAAAAAAACAACTTGCCAAGCCTGCAGCGCGGAAAGGGCACTAAGCCGTGCCTGGGGCGCGGAAAAAAAAAACAACTTGCCAAGCCTGCAGTGCGGAAAGGGCACTTCGCCGCGCCTGCAGCGCGGAAAAGGGCAAGTCGCCGCGCCTGCAGCGCGGAAAGGCACTTGGCCGCGCCTCTCACCAGGCAGTGCCGAGCCTCTCACCAGGCAGTGCCGAGCCTCTCACCAGGCAGTGCCGAGCCTCTCATGGCGCGCGATCCGCCGCCTGGTGATGCTCGCGTGCTGGTGGGAGAGGTAGGTGAGTGCGTTTCCTTCGTCATAGGAACATTTGCCGTCAGATCAGTGCACAACTCGTGTCGCGTCGCTGTCAGAGATAAAACAAAGAAAGAAGAACATATTTACAAAAATAATTGAACAATTTGACGCAAACCTGAATACAAAAGGAGGCAGTGAAGCAGGCGCCTGGTGAGAGTGTTGAGCGAGAAACGGCGAAAAAAGGCACGAGGCAGAAAATGGAGAGGAGAGGAAGGGCCGGGGAAGAGGGAAACTTTAGCTAGAAATATAATCTCACGTTAATATAACTATAAAACGCAACTAAAAAACAGGAGCTTCTGCTGGAACGCGGATTAACTCTCACAGGGGCCTAAGCTGCTGCGCCCACCATTCCGTCAGCTGCTTCCGCGGCGCGACATCGGCCATCTGCTGCCGCGGCGCGACATTCCGCCATCTGCTGCGCGCGCCAATTCGCCTGCTGCTGCGCGCGCCATTCCCCCTGCTGTGGCGCGCGCCATCCCCCCTGCTGCTGAACGATCTATGACTAGGAGAACAAATAAAAAGAAAACTAAGAGAATGCTACTAAGAGCATTAAGAGAATGCTACTACTAGTGAGACCATCCAGTGAGAGGGACGCTGGGAGAAGAAGAGCAGTCGAGAGAAAGAGGAGTCAAGGAGGAGGTAACAATGGGAGAGTTGAAGGACTCGCGTGCTGGTGGGAGAGGTAGGTGAGTGCTTTTCCTTCACCAGATCAGCACCACTCGTGTCGCGTCGCTGTCAAAGAGAAAACAAATAAAAAAGAACATCAGCACCACTCGTGTCGCGACCGTTCGACGGTGAGGTCCGACCGAGCCACCTCGCGCGCACGCGCGTTCGCTCTGCGCAGCGACCCGTGTGACATGACATAGCATGCTGCAAACTAAACTGACATCAAACGCGATATTCGCAAATGAGAAAAAGCGCGGGACGGCTAAAGGAGAGCGCTGCGCAGGGTGCAGCGCGAGGCGAGCAGGACGACGACTATCTAACGACCGCGAGGCGCACGAACAAACACGCGACTGGGACCTTAGCGAATGACACAGCAGCGGATTAGGTGGCTGTGACTGTATTTCTAGCTGAATAGTCGGTACGAGGGAAGAAGGTTCGAGTAGACCTGATTTGGTTTGGGCTGAGGCAGCAGCGGGATGGATAGACGGGTAGCTAGCCAACCCCTCCCACACAATGTTGTGTAACATTTCGGGCAGTAGAAATAAAAGTAGAAGCATCTCGTAACTAAAATGGAAAAATCAGACCACTCCTACTACTACAGTGAAGTCGTTTCGATTTTACTGTTGAATGGAAGGGTTCCAACTCGGACCTGAACACCCACCTCCTCAACCCAAAAAACAGCCCCCAATGGGGTTTCTAAGCCTGGTCCGCAACAGGTCGCGGTGGAACAGGTCAAGAAACTCAAAGACAGCCCCCAATGGGGTTTCAGAGCCTGCTCCAGCGCACAGGTCGCGGTGGAACAGGTCAAGAATGATACTATAACAGTGAGGTTCCAATTTACAGCGCGGTTCGGACGAATCTTGATTTGCAAAGTGTATATATTGCTGTTGCTAACCAACTAGCATCAACTATGATTGCGTTTCAAATGTGAATTGTTAAATAAACATGCGAGAAGATAAACACATGACACACATAATGGCATTACCGTACAAGTTGCGTAAGCATAAATCACAATCAAATATGTGTAATATTGGTACGTTATTTTTATTTCCTGCTTTCATGCCTAATTCATACTTCTCTTGATGTAATGCAAGCATGATTGCTAGTGCTCGTACTCTTAATGCCTGTAAACTATCTACTTCAACGTCAATGCGTTGGGGTGGCTTTGAGCGGTGCCGAGTGTTGCCGAGAGGTTTAGAGTGGTAGTGAGCGGTGCTGATACGTCCGATGCGGTCGTTGATGGTGCTGAACGCTCTTGGGTGGTGACGAGTGGTGATGAGTAGCTCAGAGAGGTGTCGGGTGGTGATGAGCGGCTCCGAGCGGTGCCGAGTGCTGCAGAGCGGTACAGAGCGGCAGTGAGCGGTGCTGGGTTGTTGTGTGCAGTGATTGGTGGTGTTGAGCACTTGTGAGTGGTGATGAGCGGTGAAGGACAGTGACGAGCCGCTCAAAGAGGTGCCGAGTGGTGATGAGCGGATCTGAGCAGTGCCGAGTTCTGCAGCGCGGTTCAGAACGGCAGTGAGAGGTGTTGGGCCTTTGTGTGCGGTCATTGGTGGTGGTGAGTGCCCGTGAGTGGTGATGAGTGGCTGAGAGAGGTGTCGAGTGGTGATGAGCGGCCCTGAGCGGTGCCGAGTGCTGCAGTGCGGTTCAGAGCAGCAGTGAGAGGTGTTGGGCCTTTGTGAGCAGTCATTAGTGATGCCGAGCGCCCGTGAGTGGTGACACCAACAGCAGCAGTAGGAAACACAAGCACAAGCAGCAAACGGTAGTTGTGAGCATCTGCATCACCATCGAGCGGCAACAGAATATGCTCAGCAGCAGTAGGGAACACCAGCATGAGCACAAGCAGCAAACGGTAGTAGTGAGCATCCGCTTCACCATCGAGCAGCAACAGAAAGTGCTCAGCAACAGTAGGAAACACCAGCACAAGCACAAAGCAGCGAATGGTAGTAGTGAGCATGCGCCTCACCATCGAGCAGCAACAAAAAATATTCGGCAGCAGTAGGAATGACCAGCACGAGCACAAGCAGCGAAAGGTAGTAGTGGGCATTGGCCTCACCATCGAGCAGCAACAGGAAAATATTCGGCAGCAGTAGGAAACACCAGCACGAGGACTAGCGCGAACGGTAGTATTGAGCATCCGTCTCACCATCGAGCAGCAACAGAAAATATTCGGCAGCAGTAGGAAACACCAGCATGAGGACTAGCGCGAACGGTACTATTGAGCATCCGTCTCACCATCGAGCAGCAACAGAAAATATTCGGCAGCAGTAGGAAACACCAGCACGTGCACAAGCAGCGAACGGTAGTAGTGAGCATCCGCCTCACCATCGAGCAGCAACAGAAAATATTTGACAGCAGTAGGAAACACCAGCACGGGCACAAGCAGGAACGGTAGTAGTGACCATCCGTCTCGCCATCGAGCAGCAACAGAAAGTATTCGGCAGCAGTAGGAAACACCAGTTAAGAACAGTTTCACCGTTCTCAACCGAGAGAACATATTAGGGTTAACCAACCAAGGCTGCAAGGAAACGCGCCCCGAACTGACCCAGCTTCACCACAACACTTCCGCCAAAGCACCCGCTCGCATCACCTTCATTGCGCCACCTAGTACCACCCCTCGCCAGCCCGTCGTAGTAGCAGTAGTAGCACCAGCAAATTCGTACTGTAGGGTGTATGTATTTCGCACCAGTCTTCTTTGCTACTCTGCAAAGCCGCTCGGTTTTTGGCTAAACAAGTTTTGTTTTGCCACTCTCATTGCCTTTTAAGAGAAATTACGCTCAAAAACTGCGTGACTTTTAGATATCTGTTTAATCCGTTCCCCTCGCGCTTACGTCAAGTCAACAAAGCAGATTCGCGAATCGGGACCTCACCCACCCACCCGCACACCAGCACGAGCACAAGCAACGAACGGTATTAGTGAGCATTCGCGTCACGATCGAGCAGCAACGGGAGGAGAAGGAGGACGACGAGGACCAGGACGAGGAGCAGGAGCAGGAGGAGGAGGAGAAGGAGGAGGAGGAGGAGGAGGAGGAGGAGGAGGAGGAGGAGGAGGAGGAGGAGGAGGAGGAGGAGGAGGAGGAGGAGGAGGAGGAGGAGGGGGACGACGACGACGACGACGAGAAGGAAGACGACGACGATGAGGAGGAAGACGACGAAGAAAAGGAGGGCGAGGAGTAGGAGTAGGAGGAGGAAGACGAGAAAGAGAAGGAGGAGGAGCAGGAGGAAGACGAGGAGTAGGAGGACGACGACAAGGAGGTTCACAACGAGGAGGAGGAAGATGAGGAGGAAGAGAACGAGCAGGAGCATGAGGAGGCGGAGGAGGAGGAGGAGGAGGAGGAGGAGGAGGAGGAGGAGGAGGAGGAGGAGGAGGAGGAGGAGGAGGAGGAGGAGGAGGAGGACGAGGAGGACGAGGAGGAGGAGGAGGAGGAGGAGGAGGAGGAGGAGGAGGAGGAGGAGGAGGAGGAGGAGGAGGAGGAGGAGGAGGACGAGGAGGAGGAGGAGGAAAAGGAGGAGGAGGAGGAGGAGGAGGAGGAGGAGGAGGAGGAGGAGGAGGAGGAGGAGGAGGATGAGGAGGAGGAGGAGGAGGAGGAGGAGGAGGAGGAGGAGGAGGAGGAGGAGGAGGAGGAGGAGGAGGAGGAGGAGGAGGAGGAAACACCAGCATGAGCACAAGCAGCAAACGGTAGTACTGAGCATCCGCCTCACAATCGAGCAGGAACATAAAATACTCAGCAGCAGTAGGAAACACCATCACGAGCACAAGCAGCGGACTGTAGTAGTGAGCATTTGCCTAACCATCGAGCAGCAACATCAAATATTCAGCGGTAGTAGGAAACACCAGCACGAGCACAAGCAGCGGACAGTAGTAGTGAGCATTTGCCTCACCATCGAGCAAAACCGGAAAATGTACAGCGGAAGTAGAAAACACCAGCACGAGCACAAGCAACGAACGGTAGTTGTCAGCATCCTCCTCACCATAGTGCAGCAACCAAAAATATTCTGCAGCGGTAGGAAACATTAGCACGAGCACAAGCAGCGAACGTAGTAGTGAGCATCCGCCTCACCATCGAGCACCAACATAAAATATTCAACAGCAGTAGGAAACTCCAGCACGAGCACAAGCAGCGAACGGTAGTTGTGAGCATCCGCCTCACCATCGAGCAGCAACAGAAAACATCCAGCAGCGGTAGGAAACACCAGCACGAGCACAAGCAACGAACGGTAGTTGTCAGCATCCGCCTCACCATCGAGCAGCGACGAAAATTATTCAGGAGCAGTAGGAAACACCAGCACGAGCACAAGCAGCGAACGGTAGTAGTGAGCATCCGCCTCACCATCAAGGAGCAACGGAAAATGTTCAACAACAGTAGGACACCAGCACGAGCACAAGCAACGAACGGTAGTAGTGAGCATTCGCCTCACGATTGAGCAGCAACGGGAGGAGAAGGAGGACGACGACGACGAGGACCAGGACGAGGAGCAGGAGCAGGAGGAGGTGGAGAAGGAGGAGGAGGAGGAGGAGGAGGAGGAGGAGGAGGAGGAGGAGGAGGAGGAGGAGGAGGAGGAGGAGGAGGAGGAGGAGGAGGAGGAGGAGGATGACGACGACGACGACGACGAGAAGGAGGACGACGACGATGCGGAGGAAGACGACGGGGAGGAAGAGGGCGAGGAGTAGGAGTAGGAGGAGGAAGACGAGAAGGAGGACGAAGAGGAGCAGGAGGAACACGAGGAGTAGGAGGACGACGAGGAGGAGGTTGCCAACGAGGAGGAGGAAGACGAGGAGGAAGAGGACAAGGGGTAGGGCAACAACGAGGAGGAGGAGGACGTCGAGCAGGTGAACGGGGAGGAGGAGGACGACGACATGGACAAGGACGAGGAGCAGGAGGAGGAGCAGGAGTAGGAGGAGGATGAGGAGGAGGAGGAGGAGGAGGAGGAGGAGGAGGAGGAGGAGGAGGAGGAGGAGGAGGAGGAGGTGGTGGAGAAGGAGGAGGAGGAGGAGGAGGAGGAGGAGCAGGAGGAGCAGGAGGAGGAGGAGGAGGAGGAGGAGGAGGAGGAGGAGGAGGAGGAGGAGGAGGAGGAGGAGGAGGAGGAGGAGGAGGAGAACGAGGAGGAGAATTTCAAGGAGGAGCAGGACGAGGAGGAGAAGGAAGGGGACGAGGAGGAGCAAGACGAGGAGGAAGAGGACGAGGAGAACGATGAGGAGTAGGAGGAGGATGAGGAGGACGAGGAGTGGGAGGACGACGAGACGGAGAACGATGAGGAGGAAGAGGACGAGGGGAGGGAGCTCGACGAGGATGATGAGCACGAGGAGGAAGAGGGGGAGGGGGGGCAGCAGGGGGAGGGGTGGGTGGTTCTGGAGGAGCAAAGCTGTCTGCTCTGCTTGCTGACCTGCCTGCCGTGACAGCGTGAGTTTGTGACTTGTGATGCAAGTCCCCCATCACTGAGGCATCTCAATAGCCCTCTCCCACAAAACAAAACCGTTTGAAATGCTAAGCCCTCGTTCCCTTCTCACCTCCTACCCTTCCTTCTTGCCTTGTACCCTTTCTTCTGCCCCTCCCTGTCTCTCTCCCATCCCCCTAGACCCATATACCTCGCTCATTGCACCAAGTCCCTCATTCCAACAGGTTCATCCTGCCTCTCCTACCTTTCCTTCCTCTCAATCTCTCCTTCCCTTCTGTCCCGTTCTTCCTCTTCCCACCCCTCTTTCTTCCCCTCAACAAATGGTATTTTTTAACTCCGCTGCTTCCCGCTTCCTCCCCCAAATCGTATTCCTCCTCCTCCGCTGCTTCCCGCTTCCTCCTCCTCCTCCTCCTCCTCCTCCTCCTCCTCCTCCTCCTCCTCCTCCTCCTCCTCCTCCTCCTCCTCCTCCTCCTCCTCCTCCTGCTTATCTCCCCGCCAACCCGCTTTCTACAGACGACGGGGAGAACAAGCTTGTTCAGAACCAGAAACCCGTATCCTCTCCACTCATAGCCTCCTTCTCCCATACCCCCTACCCTCTCATCCTGTCACTGGCCCTCTCCTCCCCTTCCCTCCCCCCCTCTCCCCTCACTCCCTTACCCCCAGCCGTTGTGCCACCTAGCCTCGTTCTCCCATCCCCCCTACCCTCTCATCCTGTCACTGCCCCTCTCCTCCCCTTCCCTCCCGTCCCCTCCCTCACTCCCTCCCCGCGGCCTTTGTGCCACCTGTCGCCCTGCCTCTGCGGGTTCCTTCCCACAGCCTGGATTGCTGCGGGCGACGAGGAGAGGAGAACGAGTGTGAGCTCAATTAGAGAGCCTCTTCCCTCTTTACCCCTTTCATTGCTCTCCCTTCCGCGTTGTCTCCCCACCACCTCGCTCGCTGCATGCGACGAGGAGAAGGAGATTGGGCTAAATCAGAGAACCAATTCTATCGTTACCCCTTAAAAGGCTTCTTCCTCTTCCTTTCCTCCACTTTACATTTCCTGTCCCCTTTCCCCTCCCTCCTGCCCCACCCGTTGTCTCCCCATCCCCATCGCCTCGCTCGATGCATGCTATGAGGAGAGGAGAACGAGATTGGGCTCAACCCCGTTCCTTTCCACCCCTTGACTCGTTCTGCCTTCTTCCCCACCCTGTCACCTCCCCACACACCCGGCCCTCTTCCCACTCCCTTTTTCTCCTCCCCTGGTCTCCCCACCCTCGCTCGCAACAGACGATGAGGAGGACGAGTTCCCGTTCGTCCCCACCCTCAATCATAGCTTCGTTCTCCTTGGCACTCCTTGCCTTGTTCCCACCTCTCCTCCACAACCCTCTTCCTCCCATCACTTCCTCTCTTCTCCGAATCCCTTCTCTTCCTCCCCTCCAGGTGACGAGGAGAACGAGTTTGGGCTCAACCAGAGGGCGGGCGCTGCTGATGTGGCGCTGGCAATCATTGCGCAGGCGCATGCTTCCTGGCAGCTTCTCACCGAGGACAGCCCGCCGTGTCTCTCCCCCTGGAGCCCCATCAACCTCGTGCTCTCCGCGCGCGCGTTCTTCGCGGCTCATGGCGCAAATACACTGATCAGTACTAAAAAGAGGCGGGATGTACAGGAGCCGAGAAGGGTGGCAACGGCGGTGATGGTGGTGGCACTTGTTGCGAATCTCGATAGGTAGTTGCAGATATATTTAAAGGTGTTATGGCTTTCAGTAATTGAACTTTTGGAAACTTGGGGCTTCCTTGCATGGATTGCAAAATTTGATTGTCATGGTATTTTTGATTTTGTTAGCTACACATGAATGAACACTTGTTTTGTTAACATGTCAGTATCCTCTGCATCTACATTGGTTTCAATGGTCATTATCGAGGCCTAGCAATATACCGTAGTTGTATTCTCCTCCTCCTCGCACATGCTCAACTGTTTTTTTCCCACCGTGTCTGTGTAGTTTGACTTGTGTTTTGCTAAGTCCTGGCTCGCCTTGTCTTCGACTTCCCTTTCCTCGTCACACAGACTTAAGCACGTGTTTTCGTCTGCCACTCGGTTTTAACTTAGCCCTCACTTTTGATTCGGCGCGCTTACGACAGGTGCAGAACGATTCACCGTACACTTCGCGCAAGTGGTGTTTTGTGTTTGTCCGCGCTCGCTCGCTGCTGGGTGCGCACGCTGTACACTTTGCGAGCTTGACGCTTGCAGCCAACAATCAATTGGCTAACGCCGGGGGTAGGGCACTGTACAGTTGGGAAGAATAGCACGTGGCGATTTTTGTTCCTCAGCTTCTGTTTGTTATCTGATTCTCTTTCGGGATTCTGGTTGGCTGTTTGTTTTGTTGAGCTGTATTTATTTATTCGCCCTTGCTACTCTCATTCGTTTGTTCGCACCCGTTATTGCTGCTCAGTATAGACCGTCTGCTGTTTTGCTAACCTAGGTCGTTCGTCACCACCACCCTGCATGTTTTAACGAACTTAAGCACGAAAATTTGGCCCCTGCCCTCTCCACCCTCCTGCTTTTTCGTTCTCTGGGTAGAAGGCGAGCCTCAAGCTCAGCAGCAGTTGCGAAAACAAAACCAGTGGGCATGGGTTTATTTCACGACCTGAAGCACGACTTTGACCCAGCTGTTATTTTTGCGCTTGGGCTGGATTGGCAGCGTGATTGCTTACGACTGTTGGACAATGCAGGTGTGCGCTTTGCGATTCTTTTTTTCTCAATCTCCGAACTCTACAGTTTGTGTTCCCCACCCAATCCCGCTCATCCTGCTTGTTTCTGAGCTGTAAACGACGCTTAGGCAAGGAACTGTTTGAGCTTGAAGCTTGACTCTGCACAAACAGTTGAATGATTCTTTAAGGCGCAATACACCTTTTCGCTTTAAGCGTTTGTCGCGTCCTTCAGTTCAATTTGCGTTTGAAACATTCTGAACGTTCTGAACCGAGAGTTAAAATTAGGGTTTCACATCCAAGGCTGCAAGAGAAGGCGCCCAGGAATCGAACCCAGCTTCACGATAACCCTTCAACCAAATTTCCCAGCTCTCTCACATCATCTTCGGTGCGCCACCTAGTAGTAGTAGTACCACCCTCCACCCACCGCCCGTCCTTTGTAGTAGCACAGCAGCACCAGGTACTAGTAGTAGAACTAGGACTACTAGTTAGCTTTAGTAGAAGCCGTAGAAGCCGTTCGTATCGACCCCCAGGGTTTTCCCGTTTGTAGACTCATATACGCGCGCATGTGGTGTTTGTTTGTTTGTTTGTTTTTTTTTTTTCTCTCCTGTCGATATGCATTTACTAGTACTCCTACTACATCGTCGCTTTGTGACAATGTTTTTACCCATGGTTCACTCCGGCGACGTGCAGGTCTCGTCGGAGGTTTTCGGAGCACAGGCGGCGAGCAGGCGGCGGCCAAGCGAGTGCGAGCCGCTTGTCTCGCTGACTCGCGACTACTACGAGTAGTTGTACACATGCAGGTCCTGGGACGGCCTTGGTCCATAGAGTGAGCATCGAATGCGAGAGAAGCGCGAAGGATGTGTCAATCTTGTGGCGTATGTATGACGAAATGCGGCGAATAACTGACGACAGGCGACCGTTACCGACCATGCTCGACCGCTCCTCATAAAACACGCTTCAGTTACAAACGCGTACGCAGCCATTGCATTCATGAAGCTGTCGCAGGTGCTGTCGCAAGCGCACGCGACAGCTGGTTACAATCGCAACAAGTTCCCCGTTTTCGCGCTGCTGTGCCAACTGCTTCACCCTCGTCACTCTCTATGGGTACGCGTTACTGGCCGGGACTCGTTACCGCTACACGCCCCTGTCCTCCATACCTCTCCACATCCTCCCGAGGCCTCGAGAGTCCTCATTTTCCCCAATTTCCTGTCCAACGCATCTCTCCCCCACCACCCGTGTTTCTCTTCTGAGTCGATTTCCTTTTTAATCTCCCACCTCACAGCCCCTGACTTGCTTCCGCCGATCACACTCAGCCTCCACTGAACCCCCCTGTTCCCTTTCCGCTCCCCCCAAGCCAAGTCCCCCCTCTCTCCCCTTCCCCCAACCAGCACCGTCCCCCGGTTTTCCGGGACTCTGGATATTGACGACGCCGCTGACGTGGATCTGCGCAGCAGCAGCGGCGGGGAAGGGCGGGGAGGGGGAAGCGCTGGAGACGTTAAGCTGGCTGGTGCCAGCATTCCTCGCCGCATCGTATTTTGAGGCGTATTTTGAGGCGCCTCAAAATGCATCCCCATCCCCATCCCCATCCCCATCCCCATCCCACCGTCCCTATCCCTATCAAGGGCACTGGAGTCGTTAAGCTGGCTGGTGCCAGCATTCCTCGCCGCATCATATTTTGAGGCGTATTTTGAGGCGCCTCAAAATGCATCCCCATCCCCATCCCCATCCCACCGTCCCTATCCCTATCAAGGGCACTGGAGACGTTAAGCTGGCTGGTGCCAGCATTCCTCGCCGCATCGCTGCTCACTGCCTTCCTCCTGCTGCTACTCATCGTTAGCCTCTCTGCCTCCGCCAAGGCAAATCTGCAGGCCAACAGCGTCAACAACGTCTTCTTCTGTGCCTTCCATGTCAGTCAGCTGCCCTTCTTGCCAGTCAGCTGCCCTTCTTGCCAGTCAGCTGCCCTTCTTGCCAGTCAGCTGCCCTTCTTGCCAGTCAGCTGCCCTTCTTGCCAGTCAGCTGCCCTTCTTGCCAGTCAGCTGCCCTTCTTGCCAGTCAGCTGCCCTTCTTGCCAGTCAGGCGCCTTCCATCCCAGTCATTCACCTTCCATCCCAGGCAGCCGATTTCCATGTCACTCACTCAACTTTCATGTCATCCCCCCTCCATCTACCCTCACTTGTCCCTCCCTCGGCCCCCATGCTTCCTCCCTCCCCCCCACACAGGCGATTTCAACGTTTTCCAACACAGGGGCAGAACTGCTGAACGATAACCTAATTTTGGGCGCCTCAAAAATAGACCCCTCGGCCCCCATGCTTCCCTCCTCCTTCCCGCACAGGCTATGTCGACGTTTTCCAACACAGGGGCGGCACTGCTGAACGATAACCTAATGGGGTTCGTGAGGGCGCCAGCTCTGGTCATCGTCACGTCGGTCTTCATTCTCATTGGCAATACCATCATGTACCCGCCCACGCTGCGAGCCCTCCTGCTTCTGCTCCGGCACTTCTCACGAGGAGAGAAAAGGGTAAGGTCTGCACCGCACTGCACCCTCTTGAATTTGATCACTCTAAGAGGGAACTTCTGCACCGCACCATACCGGTCTCGTAGATGGCTAATGACTGCACCCTTACCCGTCTTTCCCTTCACATGGTTGCCGTTTTCGCACTAGGTCCCCCACCGCTCTCCAGTCACCTCTCTTCTTGTTCCTGGCTCCCTCCCTCCCTGTGTTGCACTGCACGCACACTTGGCAATCCTTTTTTCTACTGTACCATCCTGCAGGTTGTTTTCGAGGCTGCACATCAATTCTAAAAAACAACCTCCTTTTTTCTTCTTCTACTGTACCATCCTGCAGTGTGATCCCTCAGAACATCTACTCACACTCTCCTGCATTTGCACACACACTGCGTGCACCCCTGTTGAGGTCATGTGAAAACAGTCTCTTACACCGCAGGGTTCCTATTTTGAAAAATCTATCTGCTACCCCCACACCTACATTGTTGACCCCTTCAGTTTGTCCACACCTACCTACCGCATCTCATCTTACAGGCGCACAAATGCCATTAGCACCTCTTCTGAGGTGACTCAAAAGCAGACTCATTGCAGTCGGCGTTTCTTACATCGAGAAGCGTCTGCAACCCTCTCTCACCCTTTGCCCTGGCCGGCAGTTTGTCTACTCGTACCTTCTTTTGCGCCCGCGCAAGTGCTACACGCACCTCTCTTGAGGTGCTTCAAAAGCAGACTCATAAAACTGGGTTCTTCTTATACTGACAAGTGATTTTCGCCCCCCTCACCCCGTGCCCCTCAGTTCGTCTACTCCTACCTTCTCGTGCACCCACGCAAGTGCTACACGCACCTCTTCCCACCGCGCTCCACCGTGATGCTCGTGCTAACAGTGCTCGCGTTCAATCTCACGGAGTTTGTCTTCTTCTGTGCCACTGACTGGACCTCGCCTGCCATTGACGGCTTCACCAGTGAGTTGCATGTGGACTGCGGGTATGCGAAAAAGACCAACAAACAAGGATTACGTATATATTCCCAGAGGATTTGTCTTCCTGAGGGAACTTTTGCGTCGACTCAAAAGTCACCTAAAGACCAACAAACAAGGATTACGTACGTATTTCCTGAGGATGTGTCTAGGAAGAGAGCAATTCTTCCTTTTGGTGGGGGCTTTGTCTGCCCAAAAAAAAAAACAAAAAACAAAACAAAACCCCACACACAATGTTACTCCACATTCCCCCCACCTCATGGTTGTGTGTGAGTGCATGCCAGGTGGATATTGGCTGGATATTTCCAATCTGTGAGCACACGCAATGCTTTTTGAGGCACCTCAAACACAGTTTCTCCACTCTTCTCCCTCTCTACCCTTTGTGTTTGTGTGTGTGCGCATGGCAGGCGGGACCAAGGTACTGGCAGGATATTTCCAATCTGTGAGCACACGCAACGCGGGATTCAACGTAATTGCCATCGGCCTCCTGCGCCCCCCCATGCTGCTGCTATACCTGGGCATGATGTGAGTGCATGGTGTGAGAGTGCAAGGGGCATGGTGTGAGAGTGCAAGGGGCATGTTGTGAGAGTGCAAGGGGCATGGTGTGAGAGTGCAAGGGGCATGGTGTGAGAGTGCAAGGGGCATGGTGTGAGAGTGCAAGGGGCATGGTGTGAGAGTGCAAGGGGCATGGTGTGAGAGTGCAAGGGGCATGGTGTGAGAGTGCATGGGACATCACCCTCCCTTACATATCCCAGCCTCCCTTCCAAACTCTGCTCAGGTGTGTGGCCATGAATCCTTTGCACAAAAAAATATCATTACCAACTCTGGCTTCACATGGAGTTTCTGAAAATTCTAAAAAACACCCAGCCCCCATTCCATTCCATTTCATTCCATTCCAATCCAATCTCACAACCGCCCTCCTTTCCATCCCCACAACCACCCACCCTTCCATTCCATTCCCTGCTGCTCTCTCGAACGTGAGCAGGTACGTGGCTGTGTATCCTCTGTACCTGACGAGGCAGACATCGAGGGAGCAGAGGGAGGTGTATGATGACGAGGATATTGGGGTGTTCTGGGAAGACCTTCAGGCAAGTTCTGTTCCAAGTCCCTGCGAATGAGTGAGAACTTGTGGGATGGGGAGGGGTGTGGGGGATGGGGAGGGGTGTGGGGGATGGGGAGGGGTGTAGGGGACGAGGCAGACGTCAAGGGAGCAGAGGGAGGTGTAAGACGATGAGGACATTGGGGTGTTCTGGGAAGACCTGCAGGCAAGTTCTTGAGTGGCTTTTGAGTTGACCCAAAAGTCAAGGGAGCAGAGAGAGGTGTATGACGACGAGGACATTGGGGTGTTCTGGCAAGATCTGCAGGTGAGTTCACATTACATCCCTCTGATGCAACAGCAGTCAGATCCTTCGCCCGGGAAACTGCCACTGCTAAAAAATAAAAAATTGGCGCTTAAGACGTCGAGGGAGCAAAGGGAGGTGTACGATGACGAGGACATTGGGATGTTCTGGGAAGACCTGCATTCAAGTTCTTGAGTGGCTTTTGAGTCGAGATGGTCATTAAAGTCTGTTGTGTGTGTGTGTGTGTGTGTGTGTGTGTGTGTGTGTGTGTGTGTGTGTGTGTGTGTGTGTGTGTGTGTGTGTGTGTGTGTATGTGTGTGTGTGTGTGTATGTATGTGTGTGTGTGTGTGTCAGTGTCAGTGTCTGTGTCTGCGTGTGTGTGTGTGTGTGTGTGTTTTCACTCTTGAGAAACAACTGGGCTTTTCCATCCTTCACCGCCCACCATCCATGCCACTCTCATCCCTCCTCGCTTGTCATTTCGTAACATGGCACATCACACGGCGTGACGCAAGTCATTCAGGGGGGTGTGCTGCTGGATCAGAAGTTATGTAAACAGATAGTGATTCAGCTGGCCTTATACATCACCTGCCCATGTGCCTTCCCTCGACAATCCATGCAGGGGGGGGTGTTGGACCACGGGGTGTTCACCCAGGGCAGAGGGCTGCTCCTGCGCGATTCAGCGATGCTCTTCATGGCTCTGCTGGTGATCTGCCTCATAGAGAGCGCCAACATCACCAACGACATCTCCAACTTCAACATCTTTAACATCGCCTTTGAGCTCATCAGGTGAGTGAGTGCGCCCAGTCCCCACATGCTTGTTCAAACCTTCATCAAGGGACAGCTTAGGCCCTCGATCGCTCTTAATGGCTCTGCTGGTGATCTGCCTTATAGAGAGCGACAACATCACCAACGACATCTCCAACTTCAACATCTTTGAGCAGGTGTGTGTGTGTGTGTGTGCGCGCGCGCGCGCGCGCGTGTGCGTGTGCGTGTGCGTGTGCGTGTGTGTGTGCGTGCGTGCGTGCGTGCGTGCGTGCGTGGGTGTGTGTGTGTTATTTTTTTGTCGGTGCCTCAAAACCCGTCTTCTCAGGTGCTTCGCTTGAGAGGCGTCTCCATAGTGGATTTGGCAAATTTAACCTCTTCTAATTTTGACATGCCTTAGTAATGTGCTTCGCCTGGCCACAGCTGCTTTCTGGTGACTCTGTCTGAACATCTCTCAACATACCCATCCTTGCACGTGTTCTTTCCTGGCAGTGGATACGGCAATGTGGGTCTCTCCCTGGGCTACACCTGTCCACCTGAAGCTGGCCCCAGCTGTGTCTCCCCTCCTTACAGCTTCTCTGGTGCGTCCTATCATATAAATTCCCCAAGTGCCTTCTCGGGTGCGTCATATCGTAGAATTTCCCAAAGTGCCTTCTCTGGAATTCCTGGTCCAAGGTGGTTCGTAATTTAGAATTCTCAAAAACACCCCGCAGGCGCGGGGGAAATTCCTGGAACTAGAAGGTCCAGGCGATATTTTCAATAGGCTCCTGAAAACCATATTATGCCTCTCTCTCTTCTTCCCTCGAATCCCTCTGATTTCTACCCACAGGCGTGTGGGGCCCTTGGTCGAAGCTGGTGCTCGTGCTCATGATGCGGCTCGGAGTTTTTCTCTTAGATGACTCGGAACAAAGTCATGTTTCTCTCTCCTTTCCACGTACCCCTTTTGCTCCCCACAGGCGTGTGGAGCCCTTGGTCCAAGCTGGTGCTCGTGCTCGTGATGCTGCTGGGTGTTTTTTCTTCTGGTTGCACGTCAGTAATAGGTCATGTTTCCCTCTCTCCTTTCCCCGTACCCATTTTCTCCCCACCTTGCAGGTGTGTGGAGCCCTTGGTCCAAGCTGGTTCTCGTGCTGGTAATGCTGCTGGGCCGCCACAGAGGCCTGCCTGACAACATCGACGCTGCCATCTCCCTCCCCAACCGCAACCAGTTCATTCCTGAACCACCTGCACTGCCTGCCCCACCTTCTGCATCTGCTGTATCTGCCGTCCCTGTTGTCGCACCTTGCATGCGTTCCACGTGTGCACCAAGGTGACTGAAGAGTCGACTCACGAGTCGCTGCCATCCCCATCCCAGGCCTGCACCAGTTCCTCCCTCCCCCGGCCGTACCACCCTCGGCCGCACGTCCCCCTCCCACCCAGGTTGCTCCTCCCTGCTGCTCCTCCCCTAGTCGCCCCTCCCCTAGTCGCCCCTCCCCTAGTCGCCCCTCCCCTAGTCGCCCTCCCCTAGTCGCCCCTCCCCTAGTCGCCCCTCCCCTAGTCGCCCCTCCCCTAGTCGCCCCTCCCCTAGTCGCCCCTCCCCTAGTCGCCCCTCCCCTAGTCGCCCCTCCCCTAGTCGCCCCTCCCCTAGTCGCCCCTCCCCTAGTCGCCCCTCCCCTAGTCGCCCCTCCCCTAGTCGCCCCTCCCCTAGTCGCCCCTCCCCTAGTCGCCCCTCCCCTAGTCGCCCCTCCCCTAGTCGCCCCTCCCCTAGTCGCCCCTCCCCTAGTCGCTCCTCCCCTAGTCACTCCTCCCCTAGTCGCCCCTCCCCCGGCCGCTCCCCTCCCCACCGCTACTCACCTCAGCCTCCCCCCCCTTCCCTCCCCCTCTCCCCCGCTCCACCAACCACTCCACCTTCCACATCTGCTGCATCTGCTCTGCGACCACGTGCTACCAACCAACGAAACGGTGTCTTGCTTCTGGAGGTGGAGAACGGACATAGAAAGTTCCTGCTTTGTTGCTCCAATCGCTTCACTCAGACTTGGGTTCTCCGACTGTCATGCTCCGAGGCGCTGCTTCTTTATCTTCGGTTTCCAATTTCCAATCTACATAATCGAACTAGCTGAGTGCTGATTACTTTGGTTAGTCGCTGCTAGTAATCCAAATGCAAATACAGTATCAACACGTCTCACATATGATCATACAATGCATGCAGAAAGAACCTCTAGTCCATCCGAGGGTGTGAACCGCTGTGCTTTGAGCTGACTCAAAATGTATCCATTGGTCATGTAGCACATGCGCCACCTCTAGTTTCCCAGTCAATGGTTTATCATCGCGGCGCCACCCACTCGCCCTCACCACCTCACACAGCCCGTCAAACCTCTCCCCCCCCCCCCCCCCCCCCCCCCCCCCCCCCCCCCCCCCCCCCCCCCCCCCCCCCCCCCCCCCCCCCCCCCCCCCCCTCTCGCCCCTCCTTGCCATGCGCTCATGAGGCATGCGCCCTCCCATCCCTCCCTCACTTCCTCTTATTCACTGATTCCAGCAGCAGTCGCCAGTCTCCCGGCCGCGCCAGCAAGCCATCGTCACAGCGCCACCCGTTCGCTCTCAGCGCCTCACACAACCCATCAAACCCTCCCGCCATGCGGCCAAAGGAAGCATGCAGCATCTCTAGCTTCTCGAAAGAGGCTAACTCGGCTGCAGTTGCACTTGCACCCCTCATTTCCTCTTCTCCTCAGGTGCCAGCTGCAGCCACCAATCGCCCACCGGCCGGGCCACCATACGAAGAATGCAATACCTCTATCTGATTTCCCCAAGAATGCAAAGGCTGCTGCACTTGCACCCCTCACTTCCTCTTCTCCTCAGGTGCCAGCAGCAGCCACCAATCGCCTCCCTCATTTCGAAGTATTATAGCTTGGAAGATGGTTGACTGAGGCAGTTCAGAGGCGAGAGGTTTGTCCTCTTGTGGATTTTCAGCTTTTTCGTCCAATAGAATTCAAGTTAATCACATGCCATTTTTGTCCCCCTAATGTTCCTAAGAAGTTGCACCCTGCCTTTAAAGGCACAAGTGAGGGATTTTTGGGAGCTGGGGGTGCAATTTTCAGGTGGGGCAGTGCAAGTGAATCCAGCAGAGGCGAATTCGGCTTCACTTGCACCCCTCATTTCCTCTTCTCCTCAGGTGCCAGCAGCAGTCGCCAGTCTCCTGGCCGAGCCAACAAGCCATCGTCACAGCGCCACCCATTCGCTCTCAGCGCCTCACACAACCCATCAAACCCCGCAGCCATGCGGTCATACGAAGCATGCAGCACCTCTAGCTTCCCCAAGGAAGCGAATTCGGCTGCGCGGGCTTGGACGTGGGTGCGCGCTTGGGGTGCGAGAGAGTGGATGGTGGGGCAGAGGACGTGTGGAGAGAGGGTGCGGAGGTAGGCGGCTTGCAGGGCCGCTCTGAGGAAATCCCTTGGGAGTGCCCCCTCCTTCAACACTACCTGCATGGATGGTGGTTGCAGGGGTGAGAAGGCATGGGGATGAGAGGAGAAGGAATAGATGTGAGGGGAAGAGGAGAGCATGCAGCACCTTGATCTGCTTCCCCAAGGAGGAAAACTCGGCGGCGCGGGCTTGGACGTGGGTGCGCGCTTGGGGGGCGAGGGAATGAATGGTGGGGCAGAGGACGTGTGGAGATAGAGTGCGGAGGTAGGCGGCTTGCAGGGCCGCTCTGAGGAAGTCCCGAGGGAGTGCTCCTTCCTTCAACACTACCTGTATGGATGGTGGGTAGAAAGAGTGGATGGTGGGGCAGAGGACGTGTGGAGAGAGCGTGCGGAGGTAGGCGGCTTGTAGGGCCGCTCAGAGGAAGTCCTTTGGGAGGGCCCCCTCCTTCAACACTACGTGCAAGAAGAATGGTGAGTGGTTGATAGGGGTGAGAAGGCAAGAGGTGTGGAGAGAGAGTGCGGAGGTAGGCGCCTTGCAGGGCCGCTCGTAAGAAATCCCAAGGAAGAGCTCCTTCTTTCAACACAACCTGCATGGTGAGTGCGTGGGGTGAGGAGGAATGGCGGTGTAACGAGGAGATCATTTAGTGGCAGGTGGATTGGAGGGCAGCCCGGAGGAAATTCCGAGGGAAAGCTCCTTCTTTCAACACAACCTGCATGGTGAGTGCGTGGGGTGAGGAGGCATGGCGGTGTAACGAGGAGATCATTTAGTGGCAGGTGGATTGGAGGGCAGCCCGGAGGAAATCCCAAGGGAAAGCTCCTTCTTTCAACACAACCTGCATGGTGAGTGCGTGGGGTGAGGAGGCATGGCGATGGAACGAGGAGATCAATCTAGCGGCAGGCAGGTGGATTGGAGGGCAGCCCGGAGGAAGTCCCGAGGGAGAGCTCCTTCTTTCAACAGAACCTGGATGGTGGGTGACAGATAGGGGTGGGTGGGAAAGCAAGAGGTGAGAATCTAGATGCAGACAGCTTGCAGTGGGCAGAAAGAGTGGATGGTGGGGCAGAGGGGGTGTGGGGCGAGCGTGCAGAGGTAGGCGGCTTGTAAGGCCGTTGTCACTCATGGTTGGAAGGGCAGCAGCACTAAGAGAAAGTGAGGCGCCTCAAAAAAAGTGGGGCAAGCGTGCAGAGGTAGGCGGCTTGTAAGGCCGCTCGGAGGAAGTCCCGAGGTAGAGCCTCCTCTTTCAACACAGCCTGGTGAGTGACAGGGGTGAGAATGCATGGAGGTAAGAGGAGAAGGAATGGATGTGAGAGGAAGAGGAGAGGTAGTCTGCTTGGAGCGCCGCACAGAGGAAGTCCCGAAGTAGATCCCTCTTCTAGCTCAACTTGCATGGTGCTCTTTCAAGAGAGGGATCTCTTTCGAGACTTCCTCCGTGCGGCGGCGTGACACCCCTAACACAACCTGCATGGTGAGTGTCAGGGGTGGAAGGGACGGGATTGAGACGAGGAGGCACACATGCGGAGGTGGCCGGATTTGTAAGGCCGCCCGGAGGAGGTCCCTAGACAGATCCCTCTTTCAACACAACCTGCAGGCCCCCACACATTCCCGTTTCTCCCACCCACCCACGCACACAGATGCACACAGCATGAACCTGCATCTGCCCTGTACGCTCGTCCTGTCAAAGGAGGTACTTCTCTCCTCGGCATATCCCATCCCAGCCACCGCCTCTGCCTCCTCCCACTGCACATCACAGCACAGCACACCTGTGTGCCTCACTCCCATCTCAAAACACAAGCATGCGCAGCAGCACACGCACCTGCATCTGCCCCGTACGCTCGTCCCTCCCAAGCAGGTACTTCTCTCCTCGGAATATATCAGCCATGGTCTCAGCCTCCCGCTCTGTGTGCGCCACTGCGGCCAAGGGCACCCCAAATTCGATCCAGTTCTCACTCCCTGTGCCGGGAAGGGGTGGAGGAGACGCCTGGGAAAGGGGACGCGGAGAAGGGGCGGGGGAGGGGAACGGGTGGAGAGGGGGGAATGAGGGGGTTGAGAGGTCTCTTTTTGCGCCACTGCTGCCAAGGGCACTCCGAACTCGATCCAGTTCTCACTGCCTGTGCCTGGACGAGGAGGGGGAGAGGCCTGGAAAGGGGAGGAGGGGAGGGGGTTCGGGTGGAATGGGAGTAAGGGAGTGTTGAGACGTCTGTCTGTGTGAGCCACTGCTGCCTACTTGCCAAGGGCACTCCGAACTCAATCCAGTTCTCGCTACCTGTGCCGGGGAGAGGTGGAGGGGACGCCTGTGAAGAGAGAAAGGGGAGAAGGAGGGATGAGATCTCTCTGTGTGAGTGAGGCACTGCAGCTAAGTGGCACTTGTAACGCACATGCAATGCACATGCACCATACATACATGCACCACACATACATCACACATGCACCACACCAGAGATACCTTGGGCGAAAATATCGATTTGAGGGGCGGCAGAATGGGTTCCTGGGAGTTGACTTCGATGACACCTGGCACCCTGCCATTGGTCACGTACTCTGCCAGGACAATATCTGGGGAAAGAACAGTGGTAGAAGAGAGCACAGGGGAAGCAGAGAGGACAGCGCAGCGGAGCAAGCTACTTAGACAGAAACAGGTGAAGGAGGGAACTAATTGAGTTGTGCTTACAGCGACCGTCGTGCCTTACAGCTCAAAGACACGACGGTCGCTGCTCTGGCGAATGTTTTTGGGGCGCCTCAAACTTTTTGAGATGATTTTTTAGGCGCCTAAAAAACAATTGTGGTTACAGCTCAAAGACATGACATGACAATAGCTGCTCTGGAAGTAACTATCTGCTTCTGAATCCACTGGATTGAATGCTTGTGAGGCTTCCTGCAAGCAAGTACTTATTTTACCTGCTCTGAAGGGGTTGAGCGTCCTGAGTTGAACGGCCTTGTACGAGCGGTAGTTGCAAAACAGGTGGGCGGCGGACAGCAGGCCATGAGTTGCCCACAGTAGAGGGCCCCGGGTGCCCACGTGAGGAGCAACGACGATGCCTAGTGCCATCCCCAATGTCTTGCTCACCATGCCCTGTGCCTCTGCGCGTGCTAGCACCTGAGGGGAGAGGAAGAGGAGGAACAGTCAGAGAAAACACACAAATGGTTGGGTTCGGACAGCAGGGCGTGTGTTGCCCAGAGTAGAGGACCCCTCGTGCCCACGTGAGGAGCAATGGCGATACCCAGGGCCATGCCCAATGTCTTGCTCACCATGCCCTGTGCCTCTGCACGTGCTAGCACCTGTGGGGAGAGGAAGGGGAGGAGCAGAAAGTGAAGTACAATCACATGGGTGGGCCGGACAGCAGGGCATGCGTGGATCAGCCACAGCAGAGGACCCCTGGTGCCTACGTGAGGAGCAATGGCGATGCCTAGAGCCATCCCCAATGTCTTGCTCACCATGCCTTGTGCCTCTGCCCGCGCCAAGACCTGGGGGGAGATGAAAAGGAGGAACAGTCAGAGAAAGCACACGAAAGGTTCGGTTCGGACAGCACGGCATGCGTCGCACACAGCAGAGGGCCCCGGGTGCCCACGTGTGGAGCGATGGCGATACCCAGGGCCATGCCCTGTGGCACAGGAAGGCAGGGTGGAGTGGAAGGGAGAACACGGGGAGCGTAATGAGAGGAGCACAGCACCGGGCCTATCTTGCCCATGTGTGGGGCGATGGCGAGGCCTCATGCCATTCCAATTATCTTGCCCTGTCTTTGAGGCGCCTCAAAAGTAATGACGCCTACTGCCATCTCCAATGTCTTGCTCGATGCTCACCATGCCCTGTGCGGCTGTGCTTCTGCGCACACACACCAACACTCGGGGTGGTTGGGTTGGGGAAGAAGAAGGGGGATGAAAGGCTGACGAGTTAAGACATGTGACTCGTGAACCTGAAAACCATAAGAGCCGCTTCCTTCCAGTCCCAGCACAAGCCTGTATAAGCACCGATATAAATGCTAGGCTTTTTTAAAAGCTTTCTGCAATTGGAACCCATCCAACCCCAGCCAGGATTATAAGTCCAAGGAGGGAGGATATCCCCCCTCCTGGCCCCATTGGCTCCCGAGACAGCGTTGAAACTCACCTCGGCAAAGTTTCTTCTGCCTGCCAGCCCGGCATAAAACCGGTTTCTCGTGGCACTCTGCACGAGGCTCGAGGCAGAAACCCCCCCCCCCCCCCCCCCCCCCCCCCCCCCACCCCCGGCTGCAGCGGCCAGCTGGACGAAGTACTGCGGGAAGGTGGCGGTGAGGAGCTCGAGGGAAGCGGAGAGATTCTCCACGAGGTCGGAGCGAGGGAATGTCCCTTCACAGGCCCTCTCACCTGCCCACATCGGCAATCTCACTTGCTCGCATCGGCACTCTCACCTGCCCGACCTAAGGTGCTGCCTTACCTCGGCGAAATTTCTTCTGCCTGCCAGCCCGGCGTAGAACCGGTTTCTCGTGGCGCTCTGCACGAGGCTGGAAGCAGAGAACCCCGCCCCAGCCGCAGCGGCCAGCTGCACGAAGTACTGTGGGAAGGTGGCTGTGAGGAGCTCGAGGGAAGCGGAGAGGTTCTCGACGAGGTCGGAGAGCAGGCGCGAGCGCTTGGGGGAGACGTCGAAATGGCGGCCAAACTGGGAGAGCGTGACTTTTGCTGCGTAGCCCAGCCCGTCTTTTAGGACCCAGTTGACCGCTGCTGCTGCTGGGATGGCGCCCTTGCCCAGCCCCACCGCGTACAGCATTGCCTGGAGCGGCGAGGAGGGAAGAGAAAGTGGGAAGAGAGGGAGGAGAGACGAATGGTTCCAGGTTGAACTGGGAGAGCGTGACTTTGGCTTCTTTCAGCACCCAGTTGACCCCTGCTGCTGCTGGGATGGCGCCTTTTCCCAGCCCCACCGCGTACAGCATTGCCTGCAGGAGGGAGAGAGGGAAGAGGGAAAGGGAGGGAGAGAGGGAAGAGAGGGAGGAAAGAGAGGGAGAGAGTGTGGTTGTGTGACGTGACTGTGACTGATCCCGTGTCTAACCAGGATGAAGAATGCAGTCGGGCTCCAGGGTGGGCGGCAAGGGCTGCAGCAGCTAGGAAGGAGGAGAAATACGCGCGACGGAACGCGTGGGTGGGCGTCCACGCCCTTGCAGTCGAGACATACGGCTGTCCTTCCCCGGGGGGGTGATGGCTTACCTGCGGCAGTGCGCGGAGCTGGCGGCCAAGCTGCCATACAACGCAGCACCTACCTCATACGAGGCAGCCAAGCTGCTGACGGAGTACCGCCAGCCAGCGCTGGAGGGTCTGCCTACAGAGAGCGCAGCGCAGGCCAATGCCCTCCGCTCCAAGACCAACGAGGAGTGATACTAAGGAGAGGCGAGGAGAAACCCCCCCAAGGCCCCCCTAAGGCCCCCCTACCCCCCAATCCTCCTCACACCCCCTCCCAGCCCCCCAGCCCGCCCCCCCTATCCCTGGCATGGCATAGTTCCCCCCCTATCCCAGGCATGGCATGGTCCCCCCCCTATACCTGGCATGGCCCCATCAACATGCGAGAGGTGCTGCTACTTTTTTTTTGTCACTACCTTTATCTTCCTCCTCCTGGTCCTGGTCCTGGTCCTGGTCCTGGTCCTGGTCCTGGTCCTGGTCCTGGTCCTGGTCCTGGTCCTGGTCCTGGTCCTGGTCCTGGTCCTGGTCCTGGTCCTGGTCCTGGTCTCCAGGTCCTGTTCCAGGTCCTGTTCCTGTTGTCAGAAGGCGGCTGGAACAGTAACGAGACAGCAGGAACAGTAGCCGGGCGGCAGTAACAGTAACAAGGTGGCCGTAGCAGTAACTGGGCGGCTGGAACAGTCATCCCCGTCTCTGTGCTTCTGTTTCTCTATCTTGCAATCTGTCTCTTTTTGTTTCAGTAGTTTCTGTTCTCCCCTCTCACTGCTTCTGTTTCTGTTTCTGTGCTTCTGTTAACCCCTGTCACTCTTCTTCTGTTTCTGTTTGTCCTGCGTTTCTGCCTCTGTTTCTCAGTCGCTGATCACAGGTGTGGCCTTGTGTCTCTCTCTGTTTGTCTCTGTCTCTAGTTGTCTCCATGCTCCCCATCCCATCCCTGGGCCAAGCCCACACCGACCCGACCTGGCCACGACAGGGCCATCCCGGCTCATATAGTGAACAAGAACAAGCACACGCAGTTTTCAAACCCTTAACTGTACTAATTTAGAATCCTATTTCTTCATTATGTCTTCAAAAAAGGCGCCCCGCACGAGAGAATGCCACCTGCACAGGTGGGGTGCGGTGGGGTGGGGTGGGGAGGAGGGACGGATGGCGGGATGGCCGGTGCGAGGGGATGGCGTGTGGCGGGTTCTGAAATTGTGGCAGAGGTGGCAAGTGGTGGGGAGGAGAGGAGGTGAACAGAGGGGAGGAGAGGAGGTGAACAGAGGGGAGGAGAGGAGGTGAACAGAGGGGAGGAGAGGAGGTGAACAGAGGGGAGGAGAGGAGGTGAACAGAGGGGAGGAGAGGAGGTGAACAGAGGGGAGGAGAGGAGGTGAACAGAGGGGAGGAGAGGAGGTGAACAGAGGGGAGGAGAGGAGGTGAACAGAGGGGAGGAGAGGAGGTGAACAGAGGGGAGGAGAGGAGGTGAACAGAGGGGAGGAGAGGAGGTGAACAGAGGGGAGGAGAGGAGGTGAACAGAGGGGAGGAGAGGAGGTGAACAGAGGAACAGAGAGGCGGTGAACAGAGGGGAGGATAGGAGGTGAACAGAGGGGAGGAGAGGAGGTGAACAGAGGGGAGGATAGGAGGTGAACAGAGGGGAGGAGAGGAGTTGAACAGACCACGGGAGGAGAGGAGGTGAAGAGAGGGGAGGAGAGGAGGTGAAGAGAGGGGAGGAGAGGAGTTGAACAGAGGGGAGGAGAGGAGGTGAACAGAGGGGAGGAGAGGTTTTAGCATAGGGGTTGGCGGGATGGCAAGTGTGGTGTGAGTGAGGGACTGGCGGGATGGCACGCATGTGTTGTGAGGAGTGCAGAGCAAGGGAGGGAACGACGAGTGCAGAGCAAGGAGGGAACGACGAGTGCAGAGCAAGGGAGGGAACGACGAGTGCAGAGCAAGGGAGGGAACGACGAGTGCAGAGCAAGGGAGGGAACGACGAGTGCAGAGCAAGGGAGGGAACGACGAGTGCAGAGCAAGGGAGGGAACGACGAGTGCAGAGCAAGGGAGGGAACGACGAGTGCAGAGCAAGGGAGGGAACGACGAGTGCAGAGCAAGGGAGGGAACGACGAGTGCAGAGCAAGGGAGGGAACGACGAGTGCAGAGCAAGGGAGGGAACGACGAGTGCAGAGCAAGGGAGGGAACGACGAGTGCAGAGCAAGGGAGGGAACGACGAGTGCAGAGCAAGGGAGGGAACGACGAGTGCAGAGCAAGGGAGGGAACGACGAGTGCAGAGCAAGGGAGGGAACGACGAGTGCAGAGCAAGGGAGGGAACGACGAGTGCAGAGCAAGGGAGGGAACGACGAGTGCAGAGCAAGGGAGGGAACGACGAGTGCAGAGCAAGGGAGGGAACGACGAGTGCAGAGCAAGGGAGGGAACGACGAGTGCAGAGCAAGGGAGGGAACGACGAGTGCAGAGCAAGGGAGGGAACGACGAGTGCAGAGGTGCGGGAAGGTGAATAGAGGGGAGCAGTGGGGGGAGGTGAATACAAGGGATAAGTGGGGGATGGTGCGCGTGGGGAGCGGAGGGTGAATAGTAAGGGATGGGGAAACCGTGGGGTGAACAGTGGGGGATGGGGAGGAAGGGCGGAATGAGGAGAAAGGGCGCAACGAGGAGAAAGGGCGGAATGAGGAGAAAGGGCGGAACGAGGAGAAAGGGCGGAATGAGGAGAAAGGGCGGAACGAGGAGAAAGGGCGGAACGAGGAGAAAGGGCGGAACGAGGAGAAAGGGCGGAACGAGGAGAAAGGGCGGAACGAGGAGAAAGGGCGGAACGAGGAGAAAGGGCGGAACGAGGAGAAAGGGCGGAACGAGGAGAAAGGGCGGAACGTGGAGAAAGGGCGGAACGAGGAGAAAGGGCGGAACGAGGAGAAAGGGCGGAACGTGGAGAAAGGACGGAACGAGGAGAAAGGGCGGAACGAGGAGAAAGGGCGGAACGAGGAGAAAGGGCGGGACGAGGAGAAAGGGCGGAACGAGGAGAAAGGGCGGAACGAGGAGAAAGGGCGGAACGAGGAGAAAGGGCGAAACGAGGAGAAAGGGCGGAACGAGGAGAAAGGGCGGAACGAGGAAGCAATTTTCTCACCCTTATCCAAGTTCCCTAGCATGACGGAGTGGAGGCGCGGGAAGGGGAGGGGATTAGGTTGACCGCGGCGGGAAACGGCAGCGCTCGGTTCTCTCCCGCCATCCGCGAGTACTGCTCCTGTACTGTACCCACTTTAGATCCGCTTCAGTCTGCTCCATCCGCGCTGTCTACTCCTGTACCTGCGGGGGCAAATGAATAAGCAGATTCACATGAATACGCACACGTGGAACGAGTACACTTGTGTATGTACATTCACACGACCACGCACGCATGCTACCCTTTGGCAGCTGCAGCAGCTCATCTTTCAGTCGTCTCACTCACTTGCCCAGCCACCTCTGCTTGAAAAAACTCTTACCTGCCCGCCCACCTCTTCTTCAAGCTCTCACCTGCGCGGCCACCCCTGCTTCAAACTCTCACCTGCCCGGCAATCTCTACCCCAAAATTCGGTGGGAAACCGCGGGAAGGAAAACCTTGGGAAACCAACCATGGGAAAGAGCGGGAAACGGCGGGAAAAGGCAGGAAAGGGCGGGATTCAGCGCGGAAAGGGCACTAAGCCGTGCCTGGGGCGCGGAAAAAAAACAACTTGCCAAGCCTGCAGCGCGGAAAGGGCACTTGGCCGTGCCTGGGGCGCGGAAAAAAAAAAAACAACTTGCCAAGCCTGCAGCGCGGAAAGGGCACTAAGCCGTGCCTGGGGCGCGGAAAAAAAAACAACTTGCCAAGCCTGCAGTGCGGAAAGGGCACTTCGCCGCGCCTGCAGCGCGGAAAAGGGCAAGTCGCCGCGCCTGCAGCGCGGAAAGGCACTTGGCCGCGCCTCTCACCAGGCAGTGCCGAGCCTCTCACCAGGCAGTGCCGAGCCTCTCACCAGGCAGTGCCGAGCCTCTCATGGCGCGCGATCCGCCGCCTGGTGATGCTCGCGTGCTGGTGGGAGAGGTAGGTGAGTGCGTTTCCTTCGTCATAGGAACATTTGCCGTCAGATCAGTGCACAACTCGTGTCGCGTCGCTGTCAGAGATAAAACAAAGAAAGAAGAACATATTTACAAAAATAATTGAACAATTTGACGCAAACCTGAATACAAAAGGAGGCAGTGAAGCAGGCGCCTGGTGAGAGTGTTGAGCGAGAAACGGCGAAAAAAGGCACGAGGCAGAAAATGGAGAGGAGAGGAAGGGCCGGGGAAGAGGGAAACTTTAGCTAGAAATATAATCTCACGTTAATATAACTATAAAACGCAACTAAAAAACAGGAGCTTCTGCTGGAACGCGGATTAACTCTCACAGGGGCCTAAGCTGCTGCGCCCACCATTCCGTCAGCTGCTTCCGCGGCGCGACATCGGCCATCTGCTGCCGCGGCGCGACATTCCGCCATCTGCTGCGCGCGCCAATTCGCCTGCTGCTGCGCGCGCCATTCCCCCTGCTGTGGCGCGCGCCATCCCCCCTGCTGCTGAACGATCTATGACTAGGAGAACAAATAAAAAGAAAACTAAGAGAATGCTACTAAGAGCATTAAGAGAATGCTACTACTAGTGAGACCATCCAGTGAGAGGGACGCTGGGAGAAGAAGAGCAGTCGAGAGAAAGAGGAGTCAAGGAGGAGGTAACAATGGGAGAGTTGAAGGACTCGCGTGCTGGTGGGAGAGGTAGGTGAGTGCTTTTCCTTCACCAGATCAGCACCACTCGTGTCGCGTCGCTGTCAAAGAGAAAACAAATAAAAAAGAACATCAGCACCACTCGTGTCGCGACCGTTCGACGGTGAGGTCCGACCGAGCCACCTCGCGCGCACGCGCGTTCGCTCTGCGCAGCGACCCGTGTGACATGACATAGCATGCTGCAAACTAAACTGACATCAAACGCGATATTCGCAAATGAGAAAAAGCGCGGGACGGCTAAAGGAGAGCGCTGCGCAGGGTGCAGCGCGAGGCGAGCAGGACGACGACTATCTAACGACCGCGAGGCGCACGAACAAACACGCGACTGGGACCTTAGCGAATGACACAGCAGCGGATTAGGTGGCTGTGACTGTATTTCTAGCTGAATAGTCGGTACGAGGGAAGAAGGTTCGAGTAGACCTGATTTGGTTTGGGCTGAGGCAGCAGCGGGATGGATAGACGGGTAGCTAGCCAACCCCTCCCACACAATGTTGTGTAACATTTCGGGCAGTAGAAATAAAAGTAGAAGCATCTCGTAACTAAAATGGAAAAATCAGACCACTCCTACTACTACAGTGAAGTCGTTTCGATTTTACTGTTGAATGGAAGGGTTCCAACTCGGACCTGAACACCCACCTCCTCAACCCAAAAAACAGCCCCCAATGGGGTTTCTAAGCCTGGTCCGCAACAGGTCGCGGTGGAACAGGTCAAGAAACTCAAAGACAGCCCCCAATGGGGTTTCAGAGCCTGCTCCAGCGCACAGGTCGCGGTGGAACAGGTCAAGAATGATACTATAACAGTGAGGTTCCAATTTACAGCGCGGTTCGGACGAATCTTGATTTGCAAAGTGTATATATTGCTGTTGCTAACCAACTAGCATCAACTATGATTGCGTTTCAAATGTGAATTGTTAAATAAACATGCGAGAAGATAAACACATGACACACATAATGGCATTACCGTACAAGTTGCGTAAGCATAAATCACAATCAAATATGTGTAATATTGGTACGTTATTTTTATTTCCTGCTTTCATGCCTAATTCATACTTCTCTTGATGTAATGCAAGCATGATTGCTAGTGCTCGTACTCTTAATGCCTGTAAACTATCTACTTCAACGTCAATGCGTTGGGGTGGCTTTGAGCGGTGCCGAGTGTTGCCGAGAGGTTTAGAGTGGTAGTGAGCGGTGCTGATACGTCCGATGCGGTCGTTGATGGTGCTGAACGCTCTTGGGTGGTGACGAGTGGTGATGAGTAGCTCAGAGAGGTGTCGGGTGGTGATGAGCGGCTCCGAGCGGTGCCGAGTGCTGCAGAGCGGTACAGAGCGGCAGTGAGCGGTGCTGGGTTGTTGTGTGCAGTGATTGGTGGTGTTGAGCACTTGTGAGTGGTGATGAGCGGTGAAGGACAGTGACGAGCCGCTCAAAGAGGTGCCGAGTGGTGATGAGCGGATCTGAGCAGTGCCGAGTTCTGCAGCGCGGTTCAGAACGGCAGTGAGAGGTGTTGGGCCTTTGTGTGCGGTCATTGGTGGTGGTGAGTGCCCGTGAGTGGTGATGAGTGGCTGAGAGAGGTGTCGAGTGGTGATGAGCGGCCCTGAGCGGTGCCGAGTGCTGCAGTGCGGTTCAGAGCAGCAGTGAGAGGTGTTGGGCCTTTGTGAGCAGTCATTAGTGATGCCGAGCGCCCGTGAGTGGTGACACCAACAGCAGCAGTAGGAAACACAAGCACAAGCAGCAAACGGTAGTTGTGAGCATCTGCATCACCATCGAGCGGCAACAGAATATGCTCAGCAGCAGTAGGGAACACCAGCATGAGCACAAGCAGCAAACGGTAGTAGTGAGCATCCGCTTCACCATCGAGCAGCAACAGAAAGTGCTCAGCAACAGTAGGAAACACCAGCACAAGCACAAAGCAGCGAATGGTAGTAGTGAGCATGCGCCTCACCATCGAGCAGCAACAAAAAATATTCGGCAGCAGTAGGAATGACCAGCACGAGCACAAGCAGCGAAAGGTAGTAGTGGGCATTGGCCTCACCATCGAGCAGCAACAGGAAAATATTCGGCAGCAGTAGGAAACACCAGCACGAGGACTAGCGCGAACGGTAGTATTGAGCATCCGTCTCACCATCGAGCAGCAACAGAAAATATTCGGCAGCAGTAGGAAACACCAGCATGAGGACTAGCGCGAACGGTACTATTGAGCATCCGTCTCACCATCGAGCAGCAACAGAAAATATTCGGCAGCAGTAGGAAACACCAGCACGTGCACAAGCAGCGAACGGTAGTAGTGAGCATCCGCCTCACCATCGAGCAGCAACAGAAAATATTTGACAGCAGTAGGAAACACCAGCACGGGCACAAGCAGGAACGGTAGTAGTGACCATCCGTCTCGCCATCGAGCAGCAACAGAAAGTATTCGGCAGCAGTAGGAAACACCAGTTAAGAACAGTTTCACCGTTCTCAACCGAGAGAACATATTAGGGTTAACCAACCAAGGCTGCAAGGAAACGCGCCCCGAACTGACCCAGCTTCACCACAACACTTCCGCCAAAGCACCCGCTCGCATCACCTTCATTGCGCCACCTAGTACCACCCCTCGCCAGCCCGTCGTAGTAGCAGTAGTAGCACCAGCAAATTCGTACTGTAGGGTGTATGTATTTCGCACCAGTCTTCTTTGCTACTCTGCAAAGCCGCTCGGTTTTTGGCTAAACAAGTTTTGTTTTGCCACTCTCATTGCCTTTTAAGAGAAATTACGCTCAAAAACTGCGTGACTTTTAGATATCTGTTTAATCCGTTCCCCTCGCGCTTACGTCAAGTCAACAAAGCAGATTCGCGAATCGGGACCTCACCCACCCACCCGCACACCAGCACGAGCACAAGCAACGAACGGTATTAGTGAGCATTCGCGTCACGATCGAGCAGCAACGGGAGGAGAAGGAGGACGACGAGGACCAGGACGAGGAGCAGGAGCAGGAGGAGGAGGAGAAGGAGGAGGAGGAGGAGGAGGAGGAGGAGGAGGAGGAGGAGGAGGAGGAGGAGGAGGAGGAGGAGGAGGAGGAGGAGGAGGAGGAGGGGGACGACGACGACGACGACGAGAAGGAAGACGACGACGATGAGGAGGAAGACGACGAAGAAAAGGAGGGCGAGGAGTAGGAGTAGGAGGAGGAAGACGAGAAAGAGAAGGAGGAGGAGCAGGAGGAAGACGAGGAGTAGGAGGACGACGACAAGGAGGTTCACAACGAGGAGGAGGAAGATGAGGAGGAAGAGAACGAGCAGGAGCATGAGGAGGCGGAGGAGGAGGAGGAGGAGGAGGAGGAGGAGGAGGAGGAGGAGGAGGAGGAGGAGGAGGAGGAGGAGGAGGAGGAGGAGGAGGACGAGGAGGACGAGGAGGAGGAGGAGGAGGAGGAGGAGGAGGAGGAGGAGGAGGAGGAGGAGGAGGAGGAGGAGGAGGAGGAGGAGGACGAGGAGGAGGAGGAGGAAAAGGAGGAGGAGGAGGAGGAGGAGGAGGAGGAGGAGGAGGAGGAGGAGGAGGAGGAGGAGGAGGATGAGGAGGAGGAGGAGGAGGAGGAGGAGGAGGAGGAGGAGGAGGAGGAGGAGGAGGAGGAGGAGGAGGAGGAGGAGGAGGAGGAAACACCAGCATGAGCACAAGCAGCAAACGGTAGTACTGAGCATCCGCCTCACAATCGAGCAGGAACATAAAATACTCAGCAGCAGTAGGAAACACCATCACGAGCACAAGCAGCGGACTGTAGTAGTGAGCATTTGCCTAACCATCGAGCAGCAACATCAAATATTCAGCGGTAGTAGGAAACACCAGCACGAGCACAAGCAGCGGACAGTAGTAGTGAGCATTTGCCTCACCATCGAGCAAAACCGGAAAATGTACAGCGGAAGTAGAAAACACCAGCACGAGCACAAGCAACGAACGGTAGTTGTCAGCATCCTCCTCACCATAGTGCAGCAACCAAAAATATTCTGCAGCGGTAGGAAACATTAGCACGAGCACAAGCAGCGAACGTAGTAGTGAGCATCCGCCTCACCATCGAGCACCAACATAAAATATTCAACAGCAGTAGGAAACTCCAGCACGAGCACAAGCAGCGAACGGTAGTTGTGAGCATCCGCCTCACCATCGAGCAGCAACAGAAAACATCCAGCAGCGGTAGGAAACACCAGCACGAGCACAAGCAACGAACGGTAGTTGTCAGCATCCGCCTCACCATCGAGCAGCGACGAAAATTATTCAGGAGCAGTAGGAAACACCAGCACGAGCACAAGCAGCGAACGGTAGTAGTGAGCATCCGCCTCACCATCAAGGAGCAACGGAAAATGTTCAACAACAGTAGGACACCAGCACGAGCACAAGCAACGAACGGTAGTAGTGAGCATTCGCCTCACGATTGAGCAGCAACGGGAGGAGAAGGAGGACGACGACGACGAGGACCAGGACGAGGAGCAGGAGCAGGAGGAGGTGGAGAAGGAGGAGGAGGAGGAGGAGGAGGAGGAGGAGGAGGAGGAGGAGGAGGAGGAGGAGGAGGAGGAGGAGGAGGAGGAGGAGGAGGAGGAGGAGGAGGAGGAGGATGACGACGACGACGACGACGAGAAGGAGGACGACGACGATGCGGAGGAAGACGACGGGGAGGAAGAGGGCGAGGAGTAGGAGTAGGAGGAGGAAGACGAGAAGGAGGACGAAGAGGAGCAGGAGGAACACGAGGAGTAGGAGGACGACGAGGAGGAGGTTGCCAACGAGGAGGAGGAAGACGAGGAGGAAGAGGACAAGGGGTAGGGCAACAACGAGGAGGAGGAGGACGTCGAGCAGGTGAACGGGGAGGAGGAGGACGACGACATGGACAAGGACGAGGAGCAGGAGGAGGAGCAGGAGTAGGAGGAGGATGAGGAGGAGGAGGAGGAGGAGGAGGAGGAGGAGGAGGAGGAGGAGGAGGAGGAGGTGGTGGAGAAGGAGGAGGAGGAGGAGGAGGAGGAGGAGCAGGAGGAGCAGGAGGAGGAGGAGGAGGAGGAGGAGGAGGAGGAGGAGGAGGAGGAGGAGGAGGAGGAGGAGGAGGAGGAGGAGGAGGAGAACGAGGAGGAGAATTTCAAGGAGGAGCAGGACGAGGAGGAGAAGGAAGGGGACGAGGAGGAGCAAGACGAGGAGGAAGAGGACGAGGAGAACGATGAGGAGTAGGAGGAGGATGAGGAGGACGAGGAGTGGGAGGACGACGAGACGGAGAACGATGAGGAGGAAGAGGACGAGGGGAGGGAGCTCGACGAGGATGATGAGCACGAGGAGGAAGAGGGGGAGGGGGGGCAGCAGGGGGAGGGGTGGGTGGTTCTGGAGGAGCAAAGCTGTCTGCTCTGCTTGCTGACCTGCCTGCCGTGACAGCGTGAGTTTGTGACTTGTGATGCAAGTCCCCCATCACTGAGGCATCTCAATAGCCCTCTCCCACAAAACAAAACCGTTTGAAATGCTAAGCCCTCGTTCCCTTCTCACCTCCTACCCTTCCTTCTTGCCTTGTACCCTTTCTTCTGCCCCTCCCTGTCTCTCTCCCATCCCCCTAGACCCATATACCTCGCTCATTGCACCAAGTCCCTCATTCCAACAGGTTCATCCTGCCTCTCCTACCTTTCCTTCCTCTCAATCTCTCCTTCCCTTCTGTCCCGTTCTTCCTCTTCCCACCCCTCTTTCTTCCCCTCAACAAATGGTATTTTTTAACTCCGCTGCTTCCCGCTTCCTCCCCCAAATCGTATTCCTCCTCCTCCGCTGCTTCCCGCTTCCTCCTCCTCCTCCTCCTCCTCCTCCTCCTCCTCCTCCTCCTCCTCCTCCTCCTCCTCCTCCTCCTCCTCCTCCTCCTCCTCCTCCTCCTGCTTATCTCCCCGCCAACCCGCTTTCTACAGACGACGGGGAGAACAAGCTTGTTCAGAACCAGAAACCCGTATCCTCTCCACTCATAGCCTCCTTCTCCCATACCCCCTACCCTCTCATCCTGTCACTGGCCCTCTCCTCCCCTTCCCTCCCCCCCTCTCCCCTCACTCCCTTACCCCCAGCCGTTGTGCCACCTAGCCTCGTTCTCCCATCCCCCCTACCCTCTCATCCTGTCACTGCCCCTCTCCTCCCCTTCCCTCCCGTCCCCTCCCTCACTCCCTCCCCGCGGCCTTTGTGCCACCTGTCGCCCTGCCTCTGCGGGTTCCTTCCCACAGCCTGGATTGCTGCGGGCGACGAGGAGAGGAGAACGAGTGTGAGCTCAATTAGAGAGCCTCTTCCCTCTTTACCCCTTTCATTGCTCTCCCTTCCGCGTTGTCTCCCCACCACCTCGCTCGCTGCATGCGACGAGGAGAAGGAGATTGGGCTAAATCAGAGAACCAATTCTATCGTTACCCCTTAAAAGGCTTCTTCCTCTTCCTTTCCTCCACTTTACATTTCCTGTCCCCTTTCCCCTCCCTCCTGCCCCACCCGTTGTCTCCCCATCCCCATCGCCTCGCTCGATGCATGCTATGAGGAGAGGAGAACGAGATTGGGCTCAACCCCGTTCCTTTCCACCCCTTGACTCGTTCTGCCTTCTTCCCCACCCTGTCACCTCCCCACACACCCGGCCCTCTTCCCACTCCCTTTTTCTCCTCCCCTGGTCTCCCCACCCTCGCTCGCAACAGACGATGAGGAGGACGAGTTCCCGTTCGTCCCCACCCTCAATCATAGCTTCGTTCTCCTTGGCACTCCTTGCCTTGTTCCCACCTCTCCTCCACAACCCTCTTCCTCCCATCACTTCCTCTCTTCTCCGAATCCCTTCTCTTCCTCCCCTCCAGGTGACGAGGAGAACGAGTTTGGGCTCAACCAGAGGGCGGGCGCTGCTGATGTGGCGCTGGCAATCATTGCGCAGGCGCATGCTTCCTGGCAGCTTCTCACCGAGGACAGCCCGCCGTGTCTCTCCCCCTGGAGCCCCATCAACCTCGTGCTCTCCGCGCGCGCGTTCTTCGCGGCTCATGGCGCAAATACACTGATCAGTACTA
Source organism: Closterium sp. NIES-65 (assembly GCA_948144175.1). NCBI lineage: Eukaryota > Viridiplantae > Streptophyta > Zygnematophyceae > Desmidiales > Closteriaceae > Closterium > Closterium sp. NIES-65. The sequence continues at coordinate 136,749 of CANXME010002156.1, read as the reverse complement.
AAAAGAGGCGGGATGTACAGGAGCCGAGAAGGGTGGCAACGGCGGTGATGGTGGTGGCACTTGTTGCGAATCTCGATAGGTAGTTGCAGATATATTTAAAGGTGTTATGGCTTTCAGTAATTGAACTTTTGGAAACTTGGGGCTTCCTTGCATGGATTGCAAAATTTGATTGTCATGGTATTTTTGATTTTGTTAGCTACACATGAATGAACACTTGTTTTGTTAACATGTCAGTATCCTCTGCATCTACATTGGTTTCAATGGTCATTATCGAGGCCTAGCAATATACCGTAGTTGTATTCTCCTCCTCCTCGCACATGCTCAACTGTTTTTTTCCCACCGTGTCTGTGTAGTTTGACTTGTGTTTTGCTAAGTCCTGGCTCGCCTTGTCTTCGACTTCCCTTTCCTCGTCACACAGACTTAAGCACGTGTTTTCGTCTGCCACTCGGTTTTAACTTAGCCCTCACTTTTGATTCGGCGCGCTTACGACAGGTGCAGAACGATTCACCGTACACTTCGCGCAAGTGGTGTTTTGTGTTTGTCCGCGCTCGCTCGCTGCTGGGTGCGCACGCTGTACACTTTGCGAGCTTGACGCTTGCAGCCAACAATCAATTGGCTAACGCCGGGGGTAGGGCACTGTACAGTTGGGAAGAATAGCACGTGGCGATTTTTGTTCCTCAGCTTCTGTTTGTTATCTGATTCTCTTTCGGGATTCTGGTTGGCTGTTTGTTTTGTTGAGCTGTATTTATTTATTCGCCCTTGCTACTCTCATTCGTTTGTTCGCACCCGTTATTGCTGCTCAGTATAGACCGTCTGCTGTTTTGCTAACCTAGGTCGTTCGTCACCACCACCCTGCATGTTTTAACGAACTTAAGCACGAAAATTTGGCCCCTGCCCTCTCCACCCTCCTGCTTTTTCGTTCTCTGGGTAGAAGGCGAGCCTCAAGCTCAGCAGCAGTTGCGAAAACAAAACCAGTGGGCATGGGTTTATTTCACGACCTGAAGCACGACTTTGACCCAGCTGTTATTTTTGCGCTTGGGCTGGATTGGCAGCGTGATTGCTTACGACTGTTGGACAATGCAGGTGTGCGCTTTGCGATTCTTTTTTTCTCAATCTCCGAACTCTACAGTTTGTGTTCCCCACCCAATCCCGCTCATCCTGCTTGTTTCTGAGCTGTAAACGACGCTTAGGCAAGGAACTGTTTGAGCTTGAAGCTTGACTCTGCACAAACAGTTGAATGATTCTTTAAGGCGCAATACACCTTTTCGCTTTAAGCGTTTGTCGCGTCCTTCAGTTCAATTTGCGTTTGAAACATTCTGAACGTTCTGAACCGAGAGTTAAAATTAGGGTTTCACATCCAAGGCTGCAAGAGAAGGCGCCCAGGAATCGAACCCAGCTTCACGATAACCCTTCAACCAAATTTCCCAGCTCTCTCACATCATCTTCGGTGCGCCACCTAGTAGTAGTAGTACCACCCTCCACCCACCGCCCGTCCTTTGTAGTAGCACAGCAGCACCAGGTACTAGTAGTAGAACTAGGACTACTAGTTAGCTTTAGTAGAAGCCGTAGAAGCCGTTCGTATCGACCCCCAGGGTTTTCCCGTTTGTAGACTCATATACGCGCGCATGTGGTGTTTGTTTGTTTGTTTGTTTTTTTTTTTCTCTCCTGTCGATATGCATTTACTAGTACTCCTACTACATCGTCGCTTTGTGACAATGTTTTTACCCATGGTTCACTCCGGCGACGTGCAGGTCTCGTCGGAGGTTTTCGGAGCACAGGCGGCGAGCAGGCGGCGGCCAAGCGAGTGCGAGCCGCTTGTCTCGCTGACTCGCGACTACTACGAGTAGTTGTACACATGCAGGTCCTGGGACGGCCTTGGTCCATAGAGTGAGCATCGAATGCGAGAGAAGCGCGAAGGATGTGTCAATCTTGTGGCGTATGTATGACGAAATGCGGCGAATAACTGACGACAGGCGACCGTTACCGACCATGCTCGACCGCTCCTCATAAAACACGCTTCAGTTACAAACGCGTACGCAGCCATTGCATTCATGAAGCTGTCGCAGGTGCTGTCGCAAGCGCACGCGACAGCTGGTTACAATCGCAACAAGTTCCCCGTTTTCGCGCTGCTGTGCCAACTGCTTCACCCTCGTCACTCTCTATGGGTACGCGTTACTGGCCGGGACTCGTTACCGCTACACGCCCCTGTCCTCCATACCTCTCCACATCCTCCCGAGGCCTCGAGAGTCCTCATTTTCCCCAATTTCCTGTCCAACGCATCTCTCCCCCACCACCCGTGTTTCTCTTCTGAGTCGATTTCCTTTTTAATCTCCCACCTCACAGCCCCTGACTTGCTTCCGCCGATCACACTCAGCCTCCACTGAACCCCCCTGTTCCCTTTCCGCTCCCCCCAAGCCAAGTCCCCCCTCTCTCCCCTTCCCCCAACCAGCACCGTCCCCCGGTTTTCCGGGACTCTGGATATTGACGACGCCGCTGACGTGGATCTGCGCAGCAGCAGCGGCGGGGAAGGGCGGGGAGGGGGAAGCGCTGGAGACGTTAAGCTGGCTGGTGCCAGCATTCCTCGCCGCATCGTATTTTGAGGCGTATTTTGAGGCGCCTCAAAATGCATCCCCATCCCCATCCCCATCCCCATCCCCATCCCACCGTCCCCTATCCCTATCAAGGGCACTGGAGTCGTTAAGCTGGCTGGTGCCAGCATTCCTCGCCGCATCATATTTTGAGGCGTATTTTGAGGCGCCTCAAAATGCATCCCCATCCCCATCCCCATCCCACCGTCCCTATCCCTATCAAGGGCACTGGAGACGTTAAGCTGGCTGGTGCCAGCATTCCTCGCCGCATCGCTGCTCACTGCCTTCCTCCTGCTGCTACTCATCGTTAGCCTCTCTGCCTCCGCCAAGGCAAATCTGCAGGCCAACAGCGTCAACAACGTCTTCTTCTGTGCCTTCCATGTCAGTCAGCTGCCCTTCTTGCCAGTCAGCTGCCCTTCTTGCCAGTCAGCTGCCCTTCTTGCCAGTCAGCTGCCCTTCTTGCCAGTCAGCTGCCCTTCTTGCCAGTCAGCTGCCCTTCTTGCCAGTCAGCTGCCCTTCTTGCCAGTCAGCTGCCCTTCTTGCCAGTCAGGCGCCTTCCATCCCAGTCATTCACCTTCCATCCCAGGCAGCCGATTTCCATGTCACTCACTCAACTTTCATGTCATCCCCCCTCCATCTACCCTCACTTGTCCCTCCCTCGGCCCCCATGCTTCCTCCCTCCCCCCCACACAGGCGATTTCAACGTTTTCCAACACAGGGGCAGAACTGCTGAACGATAACCTAATTTTGGGCGCCTCAAAAATAGACCCCTCGGCCCCCATGCTTCCCTCCTCCTTCCCGCACAGGCTATGTCGACGTTTTCCAACACAGGGGCGGCACTGCTGAACGATAATCCTAATGGGGTTCGTGAGGGCGCCAGCTCTGATCATCGTCACGTCGGTCTTCATTCTCATTGGCAATACCATCATGTACCCGCCCACGCTGCGAGCCCTCCTGCTTCTGCTCCGGCACTTCTCACGAGGAGAGAAAAGGGTAAGGTCTGCACCGCACTGCACCCTCTTGAATTTGATCACTCTAAGAGGGAACTTCTGCACCGCACCACTACCGGTCTCGTAGATGGCTAATGACTGCACCCTTACCCGTCTTTCCCTTCACATGGTTGCCGTTTTCGCACTAGGTCCCCCACCGCTCTCCAGTCACCTCTCTTCTTGTTCCTGGCTCCCTCCCTCCCTGTGTTGCACTGCACGCACACTTGGCAATCCTTTTTTCTACTGTACCATCCTGCAGGTTGTTTTCGAGGCTGCACATCAATTCTAAAAAACAACCTCCTTTTTTCTTCTTCTACTGTACCATCCTGCAGTGTGATCCCTCAGAACATCTACTCACACTCTCCTGCATTTGCACACACACTGCGTGCACCCCTGTTGAGGTCATGTGAAAACAGTCTCTTACACCGCAGGGTTCCTATTTTGAAAAATCTATCTGCTACCCCCACACCTACATTGTTGACCCCTTCAGTTTGTCCACACCTACCTACCGCATCTCATCTTACAGGCGCACAAATGCCATTAGCACCTCTTCTGAGGTGACTCAAAAGCAGACTCATTGCAGTCGGCGTTTCTTACATCGAGAAGCGTCTGCAACCCTCTCTCACCCTTTGCCCTGGCCGGCAGTTTGTCTACTCGTACCTTCTTTTGCGCCCGCGCAAGTGCTACACGCACCTCTCTTGAGGTGCTTCAAAAGCAGACTCATAAAACTGGGTTCTTCTTATACTGACAAGTGATTTTCGCCCCCCTCACCCCGTGCCCCTCAGTTCGTCTACTCCTACCTTCTCGTGCACCCACGCAAGTGCTACACGCACCTCTTCCCACCGCGCTCCACCGTGATGCTCGTGCTAACAGTGCTCGCGTTCAATCTCACGGAGTTTGTCTTCTTCTGTGCCACTGACTGGACCTCGCCTGCCATTGACGGCTTCACCAGTGAGTTGCATGTGGACTGCGGGTATGCGAAAAAGACCAACAAACAAGGATTACGTATATATTCCCAGAGGATTTGTCTTCCTGAGGGAACTTTTGCGTCGACTCAAAAGTCACCTAAAGACCAACAAACAAGGATTACGTACGTATTTCCTGAGGATGTGTCTAGGAAGAGAGCAATTCTTCCTTTTGGTGGGGGCTTTGTCTGCCCAAAAAAAAAAACAAAAAACAAAACAAAACCCCACACACAATGTTACTCCACATTCCCCCCACCTCATGGTTGTGTGTGAGTGCATGCCAGGTGGATATTGGCTGGATATTTCCAATCTGTGAGCACACGCAATGCTTTTTGAGGCACCTCAAACACAGTTTCTCCACTCTTCTCCCTCTCTACCCTTTGTGTTTGTGTGTGTGCGCATGGCAGGCGGGACCAAGGTACTGGCAGGATATTTCCAATCTGTGAGCACACGCAACGCGGGATTCAACGTAATTGCCATCGGCCTCCTGCGCCCCCCCATGCTGCTGCTATACCTGGGCATGATGTGAGTGCATGGTGTGAGAGTGCAAGGGGCATGGTGTGAGAGTGCAAGGGGCATGTTGTGAGAGTGCAAGGGGCATGGTGTGAGAGTGCAAGGGGCATGGTGTGAGAGTGCAAGGGGCATGGTGTGAGAGTGCAAGGGGCATGGTGTGAGAGTGCAAGGGGCATGGTGTGAGAGTGCAAGGGGCATGGTGTGAGAGTGCATGGGACATCACCCTCCCTTACATATCCCAGCCTCCCTTCCAAACTCTGCTCAGGTGTGTGGCCATGAATCCTTTGCACAAAAAAATATCATTACCAACTCTGGCTTCACATGGAGTTTCTGAAAATTCTAAAAAACACCCAGCCCCCATTCCATTCCATTTCATTCCATTCCAATCCAATCTCACAACCGCCCTCCTTTCCATCCCCACAACCACCCACCCTTCCATTCCATTCCCTGCTGCTCTCTCGAACGTGAGCAGGTACGTGGCTGTGTATCCTCTGTACCTGACGAGGCAGACATCGAGGGAGCAGAGGGAGGTGTATGATGACGAGGATATTGGGGTGTTCTGGGAAGACCTTCAGGCAAGTTCTGTTCCAAGTCCCTGCGAATGAGTGAGAACTTGTGGGATGGGGAGGGGTGTGGGGGATGGGGAGGGGTGTGGGGGATGGGGAGGGGTGTAGGGGACGAGGCAGACGTCAAGGGAGCAGAGGGAGGTGTAAGACGATGAGGACATTGGGGTGTTCTGGGAAGACCTGCAGGCAAGTTCTTGAGTGGCTTTTGAGTTGACCCAAAAGTCAAGGGAGCAGAGAGAGGTGTATGACGACGAGGACATTGGGGTGTTCTGGCAAGATCTGCAGGTGAGTTCACATTACATCCCTCTGATGCAACAGCAGTCAGATCCTTCGCCCGGGAAACTGCCACTGCTAAAAAATAAAAAATTGGCGCTTAAGACGTCGAGGGAGCAAAGGGAGGTGTACGATGACGAGGACATTGGGATGTTCTGGGAAGACCTGCATTCAAGTTCTTGAGTGGCTTTTGAGTCGAGATGGTCATTAAAGTCTGTTGTGTGTGTGTGTGTGTGTGTGTGTGTGTGTGTGTGTGTGTGTGTGTGTGTGTGTGTGTGTGTGTATGTGTGTGTGTGTGTATGTATGTGTGTGTGTGTGTGTCAGTGTCAGTGTCTGTGTCTGCGTGTGTGTGTGTGTGTGTGTGTTTTCACTCTTGAGAAACAACTGGGCTTTTCCATCCTTCACCGCCCACCATCCATGCCACTCTCATCCCTCCTCGCTTGTCATTTCGTAACATGGCACATCACACGGCGTGACGCAAGTCATTCAGGGGGGTGTGCTGCTGGATCAGAAGTTATGTAAACAGATAGTGATTCAGCTGGCCTTATACATCACCTGCCCATGTGCCTTCCCTCGACAATCCATGCAGGGGGGGGTGTTGGACCACGGGGTGTTCACCCAGGGCAGAGGGCTGCTCCTGCGCGATTCAGCGATGCTCTTCATGGCTCTGCTGGTGATCTGCCTCATAGAGAGCGCCAACATCACCAACGACATCTCCAACTTCAACATCTTTAACATCGCCTTTGAGCTCATCAGGTGAGTGAGTGCGCCCAGTCCCCACATGCTTGTTCAAACCTTCATCAAGGGACAGCTTAGGCCCTCGATCGCTCTTAATGGCTCTGCTGGTGATCTGCCTTATAGAGAGCGACAACATCACCAACGACATCTCCAACTTCAACATCTTTGAGCAGGTGTGTGTGTGTGTGTGTGTGCGCGCGCGCGCGCGCGCGCGCGTGTGCGTGTGCGTGTGCGTGTGCGTGTGTGTGTGCGTGCGTGCGTGCGTGCGTGCGTGCGTGGGTGTGTGTGTGTTATTTTTTTGTCGGTGCCTCAAAACCCGTCTTCTCAGGTGCTTCGCTTGAGAGGCGTCTCCATAGTGGATTTGGCAAATTTAACCTCTTCTAATTTTGACATGCCTTAGTAATGTGCTTCGCCTGGCCACAGCTGCTTTCTGGTGACTCTGTCTGAACATCTCTCAACATACCCATCCTTGCACGTGTTCTTTCCTGGCAGTGGATACGGCAATGTGGGTCTCTCCCTGGGCTACACCTGTCCACCTGAAGCTGGCCCCAGCTGTGTCTCCCCTCCTTACAGCTTCTCTGGTGCGTCCTATCATATAAATTCCCCAAGTGCCTTCTCGGGTGCGTCATATCGTAGAATTTCCCAAAGTGCCTTCTCTGGAATTCCTGGTCCAAGGTGGTTCGTAATTTAGAATTCTCAAAAACACCCCGCAGGCGCGGGGGAAATTCCTGGAACTAGAAGGTCCAGGCGATATTTTCAATAGGCTCCTGAAAACCATATTATGCCTCTCTCTCTTCTTCCCTCGAATCCCTCTGATTTCTACCCACAGGCGTGTGGGGCCCTTGGTCGAAGCTGGTGCTCGTGCTCATGATGCGGCTCGGAGTTTTTCTCTTAGATGACTCGGAACAAAGTCATGTTTCTCTCTCCTTTCCACGTACCCCTTTTGCTCCCCACAGGCGTGTGGAGCCCTTGGTCCAAGCTGGTGCTCGTGCTCGTGATGCTGCTGGGTGTTTTTTCTTCTGGTTGCACGTCAGTAATAGGTCATGTTTCCCTCTCTCCTTTCCCCGTACCCATTTTCTCCCCACCTTGCAGGTGTGTGGAGCCCTTGGTCCAAGCTGGTTCTCGTGCTGGTAATGCTGCTGGGCCGCCACAGAGGCCTGCCTGACAACATCGACGCTGCCATCTCCCTCCCCAACCGCAACCAGTTCATTCCTGAACCACCTGCACTGCCTGCCCCACCTTCTGCATCTGCTGTATCTGCCGTCCCTGTTGTCGCACCTTGCATGCGTTCCACGTGTGCACCAAGGTGACTGAAGAGTCGACTCACGAGTCGCTGCCATCCCCATCCCAGGCCTGCACCAGTTCCTCCCTCCCCCGGCCGTACCACCCTCGGCCGCACGTCCCCCTCCCACCCAGGTTGCTCCTCCCTGCCGCTCCTCCCCTAGTCGCCCCTCCCCTAGTCGCCCCTCCCCTAGTCGCCCCTCCCCTAGTCGCCCCTCCCCTAGTCGCCCCTCCCCTAGTCGCCCCCTCCCCTAGTCGCCCCTCCCCTAGTCGCCCCTCCCCTAGTCGCCCCTCCCCTAGTCGCCCCTCCCCTAGTCGCCCCTCCCCTAGTCGCCCCTCCCCTAGTCGCCCCTCCCCTAGTCGCCCCTCCCCTAGTCGCCCCTCCCCTAGTCGCCCCTCCCCTAGTCGCCCTCCCCTAGTCGCCCCTCCCCTAGTCGCCCCTCCCCTAGTCACTCCTCCCCTAGTCACTCCTCCCCTAGTCGCCCCTCCCCCGGCCGCTCCCCTCCCCCACCGCTACTCACCTCAGCCTCCCCCCCCTTCCCTCCCCCTCCTCCCCCGCTCCACCAACCACTCCACCTTCCACATCTGCTGCATCTGCTCTGCGACCACGTGCTACCAACCAACGAAACGGTGTCTTGCTTCTGGAGGTGGAGAACGGACATAGAAAGTTCCTGCTTTGTTGCTCCAATCGCTTCACTCAGACTTGGGTTTCTCCGACTGTCATGCTCCGAGGCGCTGCTTCTTTATCTTCGGTTTCCAATTTCCAATCTACATAATCGAACTAGCTGAGTGCTGATTACTTTGGTTAGTCGCTGCTAGTAATCCAAATGCAAATACAGTATCAACACGTCTCACATATGATCATACAATGCATGCAGAAAGAACCTCTAGTCCATCCGAGGGTGTGAACCGCTGTGCTTTGAGCTGACTCAAAATGTATCCATTGGTCATGTAGCACATGCGCCACCTCTAGTTTCCCAGTCAATGGTTTATCATCGCGGCGCCACCCACTCGCCCTCACCACCTCACACAGCCCGTCAAACCTCTCCCCCCCCCCCCCCCCCCCCCTCTCCGCCCCTCCTTGCCATGCGCTCATGAGGCATGCGCCCTCCCATCCCTCCCTCACTTCCTCTTATTCACTGATTCCAGCAGCAGTCGCCAGTCTCCCGGCCGCGCCAGCAAGCCATCGTCACAGCGCCACCCGTTCGCTCTCAGCGCCTCACACAACCCATCAAACCCTCCCGCCATGCGGCCAAAGGAAGCATGCAGCATCTCTAGCTTCTCGAAAGAGGCTAACTCGGCTGCAGTTGCACTTGCACCCCTCATTTCCTCTTCTCCTCAGGTGCCAGCTGCAGCCACCAATCGCCCACCGGCCGGGCCACCATACGAAGAATGCAATACCTCTATCTGATTTCCCCAAGAATGCAAAGGCTGCTGCACTTGCACCCCTCACTTCCTCTTCTCCTCAGGTGCCAGCAGCAGCCACCAATCGCCTCCCTCATTTCGAAGTATTATAGCTTGGAAGATGGTTGACTGAGGCAGTTCAGAGGCGAGAGGTTTGTCCTCTTGTGGATTTTCAGCTTTTTCGTCCAATAGAATTCAAGTTAATCACATGCCATTTTTGTCCCCCTAATGTTCCTAAGAAGTTGCACCCTGCCTTTAAAGGCACAAGTGAGGGATTTTTGGGAGCTGGGGGTGCAATTTTCAGGTGGGGCAGTGCAAGTGAATCCAGCAGAGGCGAATTCGGCTTCACTTGCACCCCTCATTTCCTCTTCTCCTCAGGTGCCAGCAGCAGTCGCCAGTCTCCTGGCCGAGCCAACAAGCCATCGTCACAGCGCCACCCATTCGCTCTCAGCGCCTCACACAACCCATCAAACCCCGCAGCCATGCGGTCATACGAAGCATGCAGCACCTCTAGCTTCCCCAAGGAAGCGAATTCGGCTGCGCGGGCTTGGACGTGGGTGCGCGCTTGGGGTGCGAGAGAGTGGATGGTGGGGCAGAGGACGTGTGGAGAGAGGGTGCGGAGGTAGGCGGCTTGCAGGGCCGCTCTGAGGAAATCCCTTGGGAGTGCCCCCTCCTTCAACACTACCTGCATGGATGGTGGTTGCAGGGGTGAGAAGGCATGGGGATGAGAGGAGAAGGAATAGATGTGAGGGGAAGAGGAGAGCATGCAGCACCTTGATCTGCTTCCCCAAGGAGGAAAACTCGGCGGCGCGGGCTTGGACGTGGGTGCGCGCTTGGGGGGCGAGGGAATGAATGGTGGGGCAGAGGACGTGTGGAGATAGAGTGCGGAGGTAGGCGGCTTGCAGGGCCGCTCTGAGGAAGTCCCGAGGGAGTGCTCCTTCCTTCAACACTACCTGTATGGATGGTGGGTAGAAAGAGTGGATGGTGGGGCAGAGGACGTGTGGAGAGAGCGTGCGGAGGTAGGCGGCTTGTAGGGCCGCTCAGAGGAAGTCCTTTGGGAGGGCCCCCTCCTTCAACACTACGTGCAAGAAGAATGGTGAGTGGTTGATAGGGGTGAGAAGGCAAGAGGTGTGGAGAGAGAGTGCGGAGGTAGGCGCCTTGCAGGGCCGCTCGTAAGAAATCCCAAGGAAGAGCTCCTTCTTTCAACACAACCTGCATGGTGAGTGCGTGGGGTGAGGAGGAATGGCGGTGTAACGAGGAGATCATTTAGTGGCAGGTGGATTGGAGGGCAGCCCGGAGGAAATTCCGAGGGAAAGCTCCTTCTTTCAACACAACCTGCATGGTGAGTGCGTGGGGTGAGGAGGCATGGCGGTGTAACGAGGAGATCATTTAGTGGCAGGTGGATTGGAGGGCAGCCCGGAGGAAATCCCAAGGGAAAGCTCCTTCTTTCAACACAACCTGCATGGTGAGTGCGTGGGGTGAGGAGGCATGGCGATGGAACGAGGAGATCAATCTAGCGGCAGGCAGGTGGATTGGAGGGCAGCCCGGAGGAAGTCCCGAGGGAGAGCTCCTTCTTTCAACAGAACCTGGATGGTGGGTGACAGATAGGGGTGGGTGGGAAAGCAAGAGGTGAGAATCTAGATGCAGACAGCTTGCAGTGGGCAGAAAGAGTGGATGGTGGGGCAGAGGGGGTGTGGGGCGAGCGTGCAGAGGTAGGCGGCTTGTAAGGCCGTTGTCACTCATGGTTGGAAGGGCAGCAGCACTAAGAGAAAGTGAGGCGCCTCAAAAAAAGTGGGGCAAGCGTGCAGAGGTAGGCGGCTTGTAAGGCCGCTCGGAGGAAGTCCCGAGGTAGAGCCTCCTCTTTCAACACAGCCTGGTGAGTGACAGGGGTGAGAATGCATGGAGGTAAGAGGAGAAGGAATGGATGTGAGAGGAAGAGGAGAGGTAGTCTGCTTGGAGCGCCGCACAGAGGAAGTCCCGAAGTAGATCCCTCTTCTAGCTCAACTTGCATGGTGCTCTTTCAAGAGAGGGATCTCTTTCGAGACTTCCTCCGTGCGGCGGCGTGACACCCCTAACACAACCTGCATGGTGAGTGTCAGGGGTGGAAGGGACGGGATTGAGACGAGGAGGCACACATGCGGAGGTGGCCGGATTTGTAAGGCCGCCCGGAGGAGGTCCCTAGACAGATCCCTCTTTCAACACAACCTGCAGGCCCCCACACATTCCCGTTTCTCCCACCCACCCACGCACACAGATGCACACAGCATGAACCTGCATCTGCCCTGTACGCTCGTCCTGTCAAAGGAGGTACTTCTCTCCTCGGCATATCCCATCCCAGCCACCGCCTCTGCCTCCTCCCACTGCACATCACAGCACAGCACACCTGGGTGCCTCACTCCCATCTCAAAACACAAGCATGCGCAGCAGCACACGCACCTGCATCTGCCCCGTACGCTCGTCCCTCCCAAGCAGGTACTTCTCTCCTCGGAATATATCAGCCATGGTCTCAGCCTCCCGCTCTGTGTGCGCCACTGCGGCCAAGGGCACCCCAAATTCGATCCAGTTCTCACTCCCTGTGCCGGGAAGGGGTGGAGGAGACGCCTGGGAAAGGGGACGCGGAGAAGGGGCGGGGGAGGGGAACGGGTGGAGAGGGGGGAATGAGGGGGTTGAGAGGTCTCTTTTTGCGCCACTGCTGCCAAGGGCACTCCGAACTCGATCCAGTTCTCACTGCCTGTGCCTGGACGAGGAGGGGGAGAGGCCTGGAAAGGGGAGGAGGGGAGGGGGTTCGGGTGGAATGGGAGTAAGGGAGTGTTGAGACGTCTGTCTGTGTGAGCCACTGCTGCCTACTTGCCAAGGGCACTCCGAACTCAATCCAGTTCTCGCTACCTGTGCCGGGGAGAGGTGGAGGGGACGCCTGTGAAGAGAGAAAGGGGAGAAGGAGGGATGAGATCTCTCTGTGTGAGTGAGGCACTGCAGCTAAGTGGCACTTGTAACGCACATGCAATGCACATGCACCATACATACATGCACCACACATACATCACACATGCACCACACCAGAGATACCTTGGGCGAAAATATCGATTTGAGGGGCGGCAGAATGGGTTCCTGGGAGTTGACTTCGATGACACCTGGCACCCTGCCATTGGTCACGTACTCTGCCAGGACAATATCTGGGGAAAGAACAGTGGTAGAAGAGAGCACAGGGGAAGCAGAGAGGACAGCGCAGCGGAGCAAGCTACTTAGACAGAAACAGGTGAAGGAGGGAACTAATTGAGTTGTGCTTACAGCGACCGTCGTGCCTTACAGCTCAAAGACACGACGGTCGCTGCTCTGGCGAATGTTTTTGGGGCGCCTCAAACTTTTTGAGATGATTTTTTAGGCGCCTAAAAAACAATTGTGGTTACAGCTCAAAGACATGACATGACAATAGCTGCTCTGGAAGTAACTATCTGCTTCTGAATCCACTGGATTGAATGCTTGTGAGGCTTCCTGCAAGCAAGTACTTATTTTACCTGCTCTGAAGGGGTTGAGCGTCCTGAGTTGAACGGCCTTGTACGAGCGGTAGTTGCAAAACAGGTGGGCGGCGGACAGCAGGCCATGAGTTGCCCACAGTAGAGGGCCCCGGGTGCCCACGTGAGGAGCAACGACGATGCCTAGTGCCATCCCCAATGTCTTGCTCACCATGCCCTGTGCCTCTGCGCGTGCTAGCACCTGAGGGGAGAGGAAGAGGAGGAACAGTCAGAGAAAACACACAAATGGTTGGGTTCGGACAGCAGGGCGTGTGTTGCCCAGAGTAGAGGACCCCTCGTGCCCACGTGAGGAGCAATGGCGATACCCAGGGCCATGCCCAATGTCTTGCTCACCATGCCCTGTGCCTCTGCACGTGCTAGCACCTGTGGGGAGAGGAAGGGGAGGAGCAGAAAGTGAAGTACAATCACATGGGTGGGCCGGACAGCAGGGCATGCGTGGATCAGCCACAGCAGATGACCCCTGGTGCCTACGTGAGGAGCAATGGCGATGCCTAGAGCCATCCCCAATGTCTTGCTCACCATGCCTTGTGCCTCTGCCCGCGCCAAGACCTGGGGGGAGATGAAAAGGAGGAACAGTCAGAGAAAGCACACGAAAGGTTCGGTTCGGACAGCACGGCATGCGTCGCACACAGCAGAGGGCCCCGGGTGCCCACGTGTGGAGCGATGGCGATACCCAGGGCCATCCCCAATGTCTTGCTCACCATGCCCTGTGCCTCTGCACGTGCTAGCACCTGTGGGAGAGGAAGGCAGGGTGGAGTGGAAGGGAGAACACGGGGAGCGTAATGAGAGGAGCACAGCACCGGGCCTATTGTGCCCATGTGTGGGGCGATGGCGAGGCCTCATGCCATTCCAATTATCTTGCCCTGTCTTTGAGGCGCCTCAAAAGTAATGACGCCTACTGCCATCTCCAATGTCTTGCTCGATGCTCACCATGCCCTGTGCGGCTGTGCTTCTGCGCACACACACCAACACTCGGGGTGGTTGGGTTGGGGAAGAAGAAGGGGGATGAAAGGCTGACGAGTTAAGACATGTGACTCGTGAACCTGAAAACCATAAGAGCCGCTTACTTCCATTCCCAGCACACGCCTATAAAAGCACCGATATAAATGTTAGGCCTTTTTTGAAGGCTTTCTGCAATTTGAACCCATACAACCCCAGCCAGGATTATAGAAGGTAAGGAAGTCCAAGGAGGGAGCATATCCCCCCTCCTGGCCCCATTGGCTCCCGAGACAGCGTTGAATCTCACCTCGGCAAAGTTTCTTCTGCCTGCCAGCCCGGCGTAAAACCGGTTTCTCGTGGCACTCTGCACGAGGCTCGAGGCAGAGAACCCCGCCCCGGCAGCGGCGGCCAGCTGAACGAAGTACTGCGGGAAGGTGGCCGTGAGGAGCTCGAGGGAAGCGGAGAGATTCTCAACGAGGTCGGAGTGAGGGAATGTCCCTTCACAGGCCCTCTCACCTGCCCACATCGGCAATCTCACTTGCTCGCATCGGCCCTCTCACCTGCCCGACCTAAGGTGCTGCCTTACCTCGGCGAAATTTCTTCTGCCTGCCAGCCCGGCGTAAAACCGGTTTCTCGTGGCACTCTGCACGAGGCTGGAAGCAGAGAACCCTGCCCCGGCTGCAGCGGCCAGCTGGACGAAGTACTGCGGGAAGGTGGCTGTGAGGAGCTCGAGGGAGGCGGAGAGGTTCTCAACGAGGTCGGAGAGCAGGCGCGAGCGCTTGGGGGAGACGTCGAAATGGCGGCCGAACTGGGAGAGCGTGACTTTTGCAGCGTAGCCCAGCCCGTCTTTTAGGACCCAGTTGACCGCGGCTGCTGCTGGGATGGCGCCCTTGCCCAGCCCCACTGCGTACAGCATTGCCTGGAGAGGCGAGGAGGGAAGAGAAAGTGGGAAGAGAGGGAGGAGAGACGAATGGTTCCAGGTTGAACTGGGAGAGCGTGACTTTGGATTCTTTCAGCACCCAGTTGACCGCGGCTGCTGCTGGGATGGCGCCTTTTCCCAGCCCCACCGCGTACAGCATTGCCTGCAGGAGGGAGAGAGGGAAGAGAGGGAGGGAAGCGAGAGAGGGAAGAGAGAAAGGGAGGGAGAGAGGGAAGAGAGGGAGGGAAGCGAGAGAGGGAAGAGAGAAAGGAAGGGAGAGAGGGAAGAGAGGGAGGGAAGCGAGAGAGGGAAGAGAGAAAGAGAGAGAGAGAGAGAGGGAAGAGAGGGAGAGAGGGAAGAGAGGGAGGGAAGCGAGAGAGGGAAGAGAGAAAGGGAGGGAGAGAGGGAAGAGAGGGAGGGAAGCGAGAGAGGGAAGAGAGAGGGAAGAGAGGGAGGGAAGCGAGAGAGGGAAGAGAGAAAGGGAGGGAGAGAGGGAAGAGAGGGAGGGAAGCGAGAGAGGGAAGAGAGAAAGGGAGGGAGGGAGAGAGGGAAGAGAGGGGGGAAAGAGAGGGAGAGAGTGTGGTTGTGTGACGTGACTGTGACTGATCCCGTGTCCTACCAGGATAAAGAATGCAGTCGGGCTCCAGGGTGGGCGGCAAGGGCGGCAGCAGCTAGGAAGGAGGAGAAATACGCGCGACGGAACGCGTGGGTGGGCTTCCACGCCCTTGCAGTCGAGACATACGGCTGTCCTTCCCCGGGGGTGATGGCTTACCTGCGGCAGTGCGCGGAGCTAGCGGCCAAGCTGCGATACAACTCAGCACCTACCTCATACGAGGCAGCCAAGCTGCTGTCGGAGTACCGCCAGCACTGGAGTGTCTGCCTCCAGGGAGCGCAGGCCAATGCCCTCCGCTCCAAGACCAACGAGGCCTTGGCAGCGGACGAGCTCGGCATGCAGGGCCCCATCGTCCCTCTTAGCGAGGGACAGCTGCACCAGCTGATTGAGCCCCCATTCGGCCAGTAGGGTCGGACAGAGGGGGCCGGGAGTGGGAAGGAGTAGGTGTGATAGGTAGAATTGTGGTCTGGTTGTTTGTCTTACTTGTGTTTGTACCTTCCTTGTAACACCCACCGTGATTAATGCAAGGACCGTTCGAGGGGGAAGGGATGCAACATGTTGAACTGGGAGGGCGTGACCTCGGCTGCATAGCCCAGCCCGTCCTTTACCACGAAGGACCGTTTGAGAGAAGAGAGAGAAGAAAGGCTTCAGGTGAGGAAAAGGACGGAGAGAGGAGGGCAGGGGAGAGAAAGGTTCTTAGACATAGCAAACATACCTCAATTGAAGGAGCCTGCGACATAGAAACGCGTCTCACCTGCGTTGTAAGCACGTGGTTCATTTCGCTCGCCACTGTTTGCCGCATGCGCCACACTGTATACTCCATATAGTCAGGAGTCACACTATCGGGATAACCCTCTGGTAACATCCATCGAACCACCGCCGCTTTCACTCCCCTCACCACCCGCGCAACCATATCCACCCCTCTGCTCCGCTCATCCTCCTCCCCCGCTAAAACCCTACCCCCTGCGGCCTTCCCGTTGCCATTCCCCGTGCTTGTAACGATCCCCTTTACAACGCGTCCGTGTTCCTCCTCGTACGCGTTAGCAGCTTCCTCGCCTTCCAATTCAACTTCCACCCTTAGCTGGCCCTTCCCCCTATTGCTGCTTGCACTGCTGCTGCTGTTGAGGCCAATGACCAACGAGGAGTGATACTAACGAGAGGCGAGGAGAAACCCCCCCACGGCCCCCCCAAGGCCCCCCCAAGGCCTGGTCCTGGTCCTGGTCCTGGTCCTGGTCCTGGTCCTGGCCCTGGTCCTGGTCCTGGTCCTGGTCCTGGTCCTGGTCCTGGTCCTGGTCCTGGTCCTGGTCCTGGTCCTGGTCCTGGTCCTGGTCCTGGTCCTGGTCCCGGTCCTGTTCCAGGTCCTGTTCCTGTTGTCAGAAGGCGGCTGGAACAGTAACGAGACAGCAGGAACAGTAGCCGGGCGGCAGTAACAGTAACAAGGTGGCCGTAGCAGTAACTGGGCGGCTGGAACAGTCATCCCCGTCTCTGTGCTTCTGTTTCTGTATCTTGCAATCTGTCTCCGTTTGTTTCAGTAGTTTCTGTTCTCCCCTCTCACTGCTTCTGTTTCTGTTTCTGTGCTTCTGTTAACCCCTGTCACTCTTCTTCTGTTTCTGTTTGTCCTGCGTTTCTGCCTCTGTTTCTCAGTCGCTGATCACAGGTGTGGCCTTGTGTCTCTCTCTGTGTGTCTCTGTCTCTAGTTGTCTCCATGCTCCCCATCCCATCCCTGGGCCAAGCCCACACCGACCCGACCTGGCCACGACAGGGCCATCCCGGCTCATATAGTGAACAAGAACAAGCACACGCACTTTTCAAACCCTTAACTGTACTAATTTAGAATCCTATTTCTTCATTATGTCTTCAAAAAAGGCGCCCCGCACGAGAGAATGCCACCTGCACAGGTGGGGTGCGGTGGGGTGGGGTGGGGAGGAGGGACGGATGGCGGGATGGCCGGTGCGAGGGGATGGCGTGTGGCGGGTTCTGAAATTGTGGCAGAGGTGGCAAGTGGTGGGGAGGAGAGGAGGTGAACAGAGGGGAGGAGAGGAGGTGAACAGAGGGGAGGAGAGGAGGTGAACAGAGGGGAGGAGAGGAGGTGAACAGAGGGGAGGAGAGGAGGTGAACAGAGGGGAGGAGAGGAGGTGAACAGAGGGGAGGAGAGGAGGTGAACAGAGGAACAGAGAGGCGGTGAACAGAGGGGAGGATAGGAGGTGAACAGAGGGGAGGAGAGGAGGTGAACAGAGGGGAGGATAGGAGGTGAACAGAGGGGAGGAGAGGAGTTGAACAGACCACGGGAGGAGAGGAGGTGAAGAGAGGGGAGGAGAGGAGGTGAAGAGAGGGGAGGAGAGGAGTTGAACAGAGGGGAGGAGAGGAGGTGAACAGAGGAGAGGAGAGGTTTTAGCATAGGGGTTGGCGGGATGGCAAGTGTGGTGTGAGTGAGGGACTGGCGGGATGGCACGCATGTGTTGTGAGGAGTGCAGAGCAAGGGAGGGAACGACGAGTGCAGAGCAAGGGAGGGAACGACGAGTGCAGAGCAAGGGAGGGAACGACGAGTGCAGAGCAAGGGAGGGAACGACGAGTGCAGAGCAAGGGAGGGAACGACGAGTGCAGAGCAAGGGAGGGAACGACGAGTGCAGAGCAAGGGAGGGAACGACGAGTGCAGAGCAAGGGAGGGAACGACGAGTGCAGAGCAAGGGAGGGAACGACGAGTGCAGAGGTGCGGGAAGGTGAATAGAGGGGAGCAGTGGGGGGAGGTGAATACAAGGGATAAGTGGGGGATGGTGCGCGTGGGGAGCGGAGGGTGAATAGTAAGGGATGGGGAAACCGTGGGGTGAACAGTGGGGGATGGGGAGGAAGGGCGGAATGAGGAGAAAGGGCGCAACGAGGAGAAAGGGCGCAACGAGGAGAAAGGGCGGAATGAGGAGAAAGGGCGGAACGAGGAGAAAGGGCGGAATGAGGAGAAAGGGCGGAACGAGGAGAAAGGGCGGAACGAGGAGAAAGGGCGGAACGAGGAGAAAGGGCGGAACGAGGAGAAAGGGCGGAACGAGGAGAAAGGGCGGAACGAGGAGAAAGGGCGGAACGAGGAGAAAGGGCGGAACGAGGAGAAAGGGCGGAACGTGGAGAAAGGGCGGAACGAGGAGAAAGGGCGGAACGAGGAGAAAGGGCGGAACGTGGAGAAAGGACGGAACGAGGAGAAAGGGCGGAACGAGGAGAAAGGGCGGAACGAGGAGAAAGGGCGGGACGAGGAGAAAGGGCGGAACGAGGAGAAAGGGCGGAACGAGGAGAAAGGGCGGAACGAGGAGAAAGGGCGAAACGAGGAGAAAGGGCGGAACGAGGAGAAAGGGCGGAACGAGGAAGCAATCTTCTCACCCTTATCCAAGTTCCCTAGCATGACGGAGTGGAGGCGCGGGAAGGGGAGGGGATTAGGTTGACCGCGGCGGGAAACGGCAGCGCTCGGTTCTCTCCCGCCATCCGCGAGTACTGCTCCTGTACTGTACCCACTTTAGATCCGCTTCAGTCTGCTCCATCCGCGCTGTCTACTCCTGTACCTGCGGGGGCAAATGAACAAGCAGATTCACATGAATACGCACACGTGGAACGAGTACACTTGTGTATGTACATTCACACGACCACGCACGCATGCTACCCTTTGGCAGCTGCAGCAGCTCATCTTTCAGTCGTCTCACTCACTTGCCCAGCCACCTCTGCTTGAAAAAACTCTTACCTGCCCGCCCACCTCTTCTTCAAGCTCTCACCTGCGCGGCCACCCCTGCTTCAAACTCTCACCTGCCCGGCAATCTCTACCCCAAAATTCGGTGGGAAACCGCGGGAAGGAAAACCTTGGGAAACCAACCATGGGAAAGAGCGGGAAACGGCGGGAAAAGGCAGGAAAGGGCGGGATTCAGCGCGGAAAGGGCACTAAGCCGTGCCTGGGGCGCGGAAAAAAAAACAACTTGCCAAGCCTGCAGCGCGGAAAGGGCACTTGGCCGTGCCTGGGGCGCGGAAAAAAAACAACTTGCCAAGCCTGCAGCGCGGAAAGGGCACTAAGCCGTGCCTGGGGCGCGGAAAAAAAAAACAACTTGCCAAGCCTGCAGTGCGGAAAGGGCACTTCGCCGCGCCTGCAGCGCGGAAAAGGGCAAGTCGCCGCGCCTGCAGCGCGGAAAGGCACTTGGCCGCGCCTCTCACCAGGCAGTGCCGAGCCTCTCACCAGGCAGTGCCGAGCCTCTCACCAGGCAGTGCCGAGCCTCTCACCAGGCAGTGCCGAGCCTCTCACCAGGCAGTGCCGAGCCTCTCACCAGGCAGTGCCGAGCCTCTCATGGCGCGCGATCCGCCGCCTGGTGATGCTCGCGTGCTGGTGGGAGAGGTAGGTGAGTGCGTTTCCTTCGTCATAGGAACATTTGCCGTCAGATCAGTGCACAACTCGTGTCGCGTCGCTGTCAGAGATAAAACAAAGAAAGAAGAACATATTTACAAAAATAATTGAACAATTTGACGCAAACCTGAATACAAAAGGAGGCAGTGAAGCAGGCGCCTGGTGAGAGTGTTGAGCGAGAAACGGCGAAAAAAGGCACGAGGCAGAAAATGGAGAGGAGAGGAAGGGCCGGGGAAGAGGGAAACTTTAGCTAGAAATATAATCTCACGTTAATATAACTATAAAACGCAACTAAAAAACAGGAGCTTCTGCTGGAACGCGGATTAACTCTCACAGGGGCCTAAGCTGCTGCGCCCACCATTCCGTCAGCTGCTTCCGCGGCGCGACATCGGCCATCTGCTGCCGCGGCGCGACATTCCGCCATCTGCTGCGCGCGCCAATTCGCCTGCTGCTGCGCGCGCCATTCCCCCTGCTGTGGCGCGCGCCATCCCCCCTGCTGCTGAACGATCTATGACTAGGAGAACAAATAAAAAGAAAACTAAGAGAATGCTACTAAGAGCATTAAGAGAATGCTACTACTAGTGAGACCATCCAGTGAGAGGGACGCTGGGAGAAGAAGAGCAGTCGAGAGAAAGAGGAGTCAAGGAGGAGGTAACAATGGGAGAGTTGAAGGACTCGCGTGCTGGTGGGAGAGGTAGGTGAGTGCTTTTCCTTCACCAGATCAGCACCACTCGTGTCGCGTCGCTGTCAAAGAGAAAACAAATAAAAAAGAACATCAGCACCACTCGTGTCGCGACCGTTCGACGGTGAGGTCCGACCGAGCCACCTCGCGCGCACGCGCGTTCGCTCTGCGCAGCGACCCGTGTGACATGACATAGCATGCTGCAAACTAAACTGACATCAAACGCGATATTCGCAAATGAGAAAAAGCGCGGGACGGCTAAAGGAGAGCGCTGCGCAGGGTGCAGCGCGAGGCGAGCAGGACGACGACTATCTAACGACCGCGAGGCGCACGAACAAACACGCGACTGGGACCTTAGCGAATGACACAGCAGCGGATTAGGTGGCTGTGACTGTAATTCTAGCTGAATAGTCGGTACGAGGGAATAAGGTTCGAGTAGACCTGATTTGGTTTGGGCTGAGGCAGCAGCGGGATGGATAGACGGGTAGCTAGCCAACCCCTCCCACACAATGTTGTGTAACATTTCGGGCAGTAGAAATAAAAGTAGAAGCATCTCGTAACTAAAATGGAAAAATCAGACCACTCCTACTACTACAGTGAAGTCGTTTCGATTTTACTGTTGAATGGAAGGGTTCCAACTCGGACCTGAACACCCACCTCCTCAACCCAAAAAACAGCCCCCAATGGGGTTTCTAAGCCTGGTCCGCAACAGGTCGCGGTGGAACAGGTCAAGAAACTCAAAGACAGCCCCCAATGGGGTTTCAGAGCCTGCTCCAGCGCACACGTCGCGGTGGAACAGGTCAAGAATGATACTATAACAGTGAGGTTCCAATTTACAGCGCGGTTCGGACGAATCTTGATTTGCAAAGTGTATATATTGCTGTTGCTAACCAACTAGCATCAACTATGATTGCGTTTCAAATGTGAATTGTTCAATAAACATGCGAGAAGATAAACACATGACACACATAATGGCATTACAAGTTGCGTAAGCATAAATCACAATCAAATATGTGTAATATTGGTACGTTATTTTTATTTCCTGCTTTCATGCCTAATTCATACTTCTCTTGATGTAATGCAAGCATGATTGCTAGTGCTCGTACTCTTAATGCCTGTAAACTATCTACTTCAACGTCAATGCGTTGGGGTGGCTTTGAGCGGTGCCGAGTGTTGCCGAGAGGTTTAGAGTGGTAGTGAGCGGTGCTGATACGTCCGATGCGGTCGTTGATGGTGCTGAACGCTCTTGGGTGGTGACGAGTGGTGATGAGTAGCTCAGAGAGGTGTCGGGTGGTGATGAGCGGCTCCGAGCGGTGCCGAATGCTGCAGAGCGGTACAGAGCGGCAGTGAGCGGTGCTGGGTTGTTGTGTGCAGTGATTG